>CM042160.1:22475292-22504404 GCA_023376005.1 Doryteuthis pealeii | reverse complement strand
ATATTATTATTCCGTATCAAACCTTGAATATCGTTCCATCTCAGTTAGAAAGCATTTAGTATATTTTTTAAATATTTAATTTTCAGCCCACAAGAATACACTTCTAAGATGCAAAGCTAATTTCCCAGCTGTACTTTTAGAAAACAAAATTGATGATAATGCAGTTATGTTCCTATAAAAATAAACCTTTTTACTGATTCTATATTTCACATTAAGAAATAAATGTTATCTGCATTTTCTTTGTTTGCTCTCCAAAGACTTTTTTCTCTAGTGGGAATATCACCTTCTCTTAGACACTAGAAAGGAGAGGAGGGATATGTATGCATGATGGGAAAGAAGGCTAGATGCAAAATGCTGGAATATTTCTCTCCAAGACATAGTTTAATAAATACGTAATACCTGTGAATGTAATTAACATACCTGTAATTCAATCAATCAAATCCATTCATTACCTTTATTGTTACTATGATGAACTCAGCCTATATCAACTCAGAGTTTTGGCTGAACCTTAGCGAGGTAATAATATCATCATCAAATATATCATCTTAACTAAGTTTTATATTCAACTGATCCTTTATTTAATTAAGTGGGAAAGAAGAAGACTGGAAAATAAAATTATGCATAGTAAGTGCAATATCACACTGCTTGATAAAAAAGGGGAAAGTTTGTGATCAAAAGAAAAAAACATAACGATGTTATTTGAACAATTTCATTAATAAGTCATATAATTTTCCTAATTTCATTATTCTGCATCATTCCAATCATAAGATTGGATTGATAGGAGCATTGGATACTGAGATATATATATATTATATATATTATATTATATATATGCCACGAATCTATTTATAAAACACCATAACACCACAGAAACCCAAGCAGCCAAATCAGACTCAAGGAATGGAATCACCCAAATGCACAATGGCGATATTCCTGAGTTCCATAAGTACCAGCTGCTTTGGGCACCATTCAGTTGTGCTTAGATTTAGTGCTGTTGTTCAACCAACGTATACACTCATTGAACATTTTATGATAAGCTGAAAAAAAAAGCAAGACACAATATCATTACCATATACCATGAAGATTTTCCTTGAAAAGTTTATTTTACCTGGTATTGGTTTGTGAATATTTTTCTATGACACTTTTTTTCTTTAATATGCACACTTTATCTTTTATTTTTACTTCATCTGGCGTGAGTCTAAACGCATTTCTCCATTTTACTGATTTGGTACTGTAACTTTTTATCTTTTTATTGCTAGGCTTTTTGTAGCACAAATCTGGTCTTCATAGACAGATGGAGTTAATAGATAATACAACTTCTGAATGACAGGAAAATTTCATTTGAAATCTAGAATTACAAATTTTTAAATAGATATTTGGTGTTGTCATTAGAAGTGGCTACTAGGGAGTTCTGGTAAAACATTGAAAAAGAAAAAAAATAATAAATTAGTTGAAAGAAAATAGGACTTTACTTTAAAAAACATTAGTAAACTGCTTTATTATATCTTTGCCAACAAGAACTGCTTTGCACTTTCCACAATGCAATGGAAAAGTATAGTTTGAACAAATGTAATAGTATAATTTATGTGGTTGGTGTCTTTGCATAAAAGAAAACTTGTTAAACCAAAGGACAGGATCAAATCAATTTTCAGCTGCGTCCTTCATACTACAATACAATGATTTTATATCGTAACTTGATAATATAATTTCAATTGAATTTCAAAATCTCAGTTTAGTCTTAAATTCAAGCCAGATGATATACTGTGTCAGCCACAAAAGATACACTTGAAAATTATAAAAAGTTAATTTTAAATATTTTAGACCACTGTGAAAAATTCACTTAATGAAGCTGATAATCTGTAAGCCATTGAACAAATTTAATTTTATGCTTTTTTCTAAACACGTATTTTTATATGAATTATGTGCTCATAGTTTGAAAAATTCTTTGATATTTTTACGTGTATAAACAAATTGTTCAAAATATCCTTTCTGGGATAAAATTGATATTTTCTTCAATACACTTTGAAAATCATGTTAATATGAACAAAATGGCTGTGAATTAAATTGTATAGATGAGGCTGACCTTCTTCCACAAAAGAAAACAAGAGCGAAAACAATGACTTTTAAAAGATACCTGTCAAGCAATCTCATTTTGAAGTACTTTGATAAAACGGATTCTTGTCTGTTATGCCAAAAAACTATGGAAATTTATCCAAGCTTGTTATTTAAACAATTCCTGTCACTTCAATTGCTTAAGAAAGAAATTTTGTTAATCTCAGACAACAGGAATCACTCATTTATATTGAGGGTGGTGGTGTTTATGACCGAGGCTGTGTAAACCACCCAAAGTCACCTATTCAGCCACATCCAGGATCATAAACACACCTCTAAAACAGATGAGCATGACTGAAACCGATTATCTGTAACAGGATGCACCACGAAAAAAATTATAAAGTCATTTTGAATTTCTGTTCCATTTTCAAAGATAAAACTCTAGGTAACGCAGATACCTGTGGGTAGAACAATCAGATCCTTATAATCGCGAAAACTCGACGGATTTAAATTCCTTCTTCTCTTTACCATATATACATATATAGTCTATCGTACCTATCTACGTATATACCATATTAATATATACTATATATATATATATGTTAATGATAATAAGTAAGCCTAATGAGTCATGAAAGATCTATCTAGGTTTCTTCCTACATGGCATCATCAGGATAATGAGTTATGCCCTTCATACTTTTGTTTTGAGCATCATATCTTGGTCACTTAGGCTAACTTCTTACTATTTTTTTATACTGTTAGAGTTTAGAAATATATATATATATATATATATAATACTATACTATATATATATATATGTAGATATTAAGAAAAATCGAAAAAACACAGAAAGTGTAAGTTTATTGGCACACTGCAGTGCTTTCGATCTATTATTTAATCATCTGCAGGCATTTGTTAGTGTATATGGAACGTGGATACATTCTTGGTATCACCACCAATATTGACGAAAAACAAGTAATACTAGTCCTTGTTTATCAGTTGTTTAAAATTTGAAGCTGAGAAAAAAAGAAGTTGAAAAAATGGAGGCGGTTTGAATATACGCTCAATATATTCTCTTTTTCTTTTTTGCGGGTGTGAGTCGATTAGAGTGTGTAAGGCTGTGTACATAAAAAGGTATCTGTGCTTTTATGTAACTGTGTTTATGAAGTGTGGTGCGTGTGTGTGATAAATCATTTGCGATATGAACGGAATCAAAAACAAACCAGTGGTCGCCAATAAACTTTACCAATCAAACTCATTTAAACTGTGTTTTTTCAATTTTTCTTAAATAAGTACCATTACCGTTGGGATTCACTTCCTTTTCGTCACATATATATATTATATATATATACTTCATATATGAGGTATACTAACTTACTATAATATTCATCACTGCTCTAAAGAAAAACTACAAACATCTCTGATAACACAAGGAAGTGTGAGTACTATAATGTATTAATCCTTACACTTCAGTTGATCATTTTAGTTAATGCATATGTTTCGATGTCCATACAGCGCGCTTCATTAACTTTACCCGAACGACCGGCACTCCGAGTATATTATCTTATTTTTAACTACCTACCCAGACTCTTGCTTGGCTGGCTTCTACTATTGTGCAAATGCCAGATTGAAAAAGAGTCGACCTTCCCATCCAGTTATAATTCTGTTTCCTTGTATTCGTACAACATCTTCTCTCAAGTCATATACTAAACTGTGTTACTTCACAAGTGACCAGTATTGATACTGCCGTACAGTGAGACTTCCACATAAAACAACAATACATGTTCCCTATAAGTGGCCATTTCTTCTTTTAACATGTATTACTAGACTAAAAACACGTAACCGTAATCTAATCCTAACATACTGCTAACTTTCTCCAGATCGTTGCACCATATTTATTTCTCTACCAACAATTCATTCACCTCATAATAAACATTCCTTTAATTGTTTCCATTTCTTGTAGCTGTTTATTTAGTTCAAATATTTTCCATCTGTCTATAATAGCTTAGCTAAAAGTGATTAACCAAAATGGATTCTGATATATATTTCCTATTATTTGGAGAGTTATCTAAATCAACATTTCTGTGTAATACATTTACTTACTCATGACAGGCTAGAGTATTCAAAACACAGATAATTTTCCAATTAGAATGGTTATGAATAAAAATCATATTTTACCAAGCTATGCTTGACAAGATAAATAATAAATTGCATAAACCATGACAAACAGTGAAAACCAAATAACTGGAATGGTTTGTAACATGGAAGACTATCATATATCAAGTATTACATCAAAATGTCATGTTTTTATTCACAGATTTCGTTGAAGATTTGAATGCAATTGTTTCAACGTGTTTTTGTTGAAACCATTATTTTCCATATACACTCGACCATATACATCTTCTAGGGATAATGTAATATCCAATTTAATTCTAGATCAGGCGATACTGCTCGGCCACATTTGCTTATTATGCAAAACCTATCAGATGGTTAATAATATTTATACTGTAAGGTTTCTTCATTAAATTCAAAGAGAATGATTTGAAAGCTTTCGCTGTCACAGTTTACTCAACCAAAAACGGGATTTGAAATTCATTCAATCAAATCTATATCATTTTTGGTCATGAAGTTGTTCTTGAGTTAAATCTTGTTTCATGGAGCGTTTCTATCTTCTCCATTAAATTAACTGTATTTGCGCCCCAAACTCTCTTGTCTTACTTTTTCATATCTCAATTGCAAGGTTTTTTAAACAAAATGTTCTGTTCATTCACTTAATAGCATGTCTCCAAATTACATTTATCCATTTCAGCTCCATTATGCCCAGCTTGAATTCAGCACATGCAAAGCTTTCTAATTTGCTTTAAAAAATCTCAGCAATGGAATCTAAATATTTTTACAGGAAAAATACAAGCAATAATACTATTATTTAAATCAAGAAAATCAAAAAGTTTTGTCTTTTGAAAAAAAAGGATTAATATTAAGCCAAAATAATAAATCACAATTTCACATTATAACAACTTCAATGAAAATTATAATGAGTACTACATGTAGAAGCATTGACATTGTAGAAAGAAGTCGCCAAATTTATAATGCATCAGTTTATCAGCTCATTTTGATGTAGATAAGAATAAAATAGAGGAAGAAAAAATGAAAAGATGAGTAAGAACCTGAAAGAAAAAACTGAATAGAAGAATAAAAAGGAAAGAAATGTGTTAAGAAAAATAGTTAATGATAAGAAGAAATATGGAAGGAAAGAAAAATTAAAGAATACAAAGATTGAAGAGAAGGAAATGAGAAAAAAAGAATAGAAAGGTGAATTCTCTATATAATTGTTGTGTGTGTGTGTGTGTGTAGGGTGTGTCGTGGGTGTGTGTGTGTGCAAATAATTATTTGACACATACTAGCAGGCCCTGTGGATATACACACTATATGTAATCTTATCATTACGAATGTCTTGATATGTTTACTTAAGAGCTATGCCAATACTTCCAATATGTTTAAAAAGTATAGTCAATTTTTATGTAACTCTTTCAGCATGCTTTTGTTTCTTCTTTCCTTCTTTCATCTTTCTCATAAACAGTTAGCGTTATTGCTTCTACGTGCTCATTCACTCGATCTATCTTTCCCTACTCTCTTTCTCTTTCTTATTTCCTCAGGTAGCATGTCCTTTTTTCTTCCCTTTCTTTCTTTCTAATAAAAACAGAGTGCTCTATATTTTCTGATATTGACAATAACATAAGAATATAAGAAGTCAGCAGATAATCAACATCAGATAATCAAATTTACATTTTTTGCATCTTTGGATGTTCATTATAACAGAGTGTGCTGCAGAGATTGTAACGGTATACTTTTAGAAGAGTTATGACTATGCCATTATGAAGAGTCTGGTAATTCGAATTATATATTTTTTTGACGACTTCTTAAATTTCAGCAGCATTAAAAAGTTTGGATTTATAATGAAAATCTTATGTAACTTTTATGCATGAGTATGTGTGTTACTATGTGTACTAGGTTTCTTATTAGATATTTATTAAAAGAAATATAATAGAATAAGTGGGGAAAAAAAGAAAAGAGAACAATATAATGATTTACTGATAATGTTTCTTTTTAACTACTATTATGACATGAATTAGGGCAGCAGCAGAGTAGCCATCTTTCTAATAGCATTTTATTACCAGAGGGTTCCGGTTCATTTCCCTTCTACCTTACCTGTTTATTCCCTTCTTATATTCTTTGTATATTTAAAACTTGCACGTTAACATGAACTGAAAAGAAATCATCAAAAAATATTTTTTTGTCTTATGATCAAAAATAATTCTAGAAAAATTTAAAAAATCAACTATAAGTCTCATTCTTTCTGATATTAGAACAAAAGATTTAAATTCTGTTTTATTTGACTTTTGACTATTGTCCTCATCTGATTATTATATATATAACATTTATCCAATACAAATAATACAAATCTTCAGCTTCATAAAAAATTCAACAAATTTTAAAGAATGGTTCATAACATAATGTTGTCAATATGCATTTTTGTGTGGAAGTCTAATAAAGAACAAACAGTTCTCCAACATTGAGTTTAACAAATGATATGAAAGATTTAAATAATACCATTTTCAAGATAATGATCTCTAGATTTAGCATATAATGTGTATGTCATATTTAAGTATTGAAATAAGACAAGTCAGTTTGTTAAAAAAAAAATGTTTAATTGATAATTTATACATTTGCGAATATCATTAGCTTATTGATGGTTAGCAAGTTACTCTTGCAGATCTGATACTATTGAATAGTTGAGTTTTATCCTTGCCGGATGCCCATGACAAATTCCCCACGTACGAAAAAGGCCTGTGCTTTAATTCTGGACTTTGGAATTGTCAGGAATTTCTTTTTGTGGGTAGCATGAAATAACATATACCATATGAACAATATTGTAATACATTTAATTTCAGATAGATAACATATCTTTAAAAAAAGATAAAATGAGGCATATTTGTGAAATTGATATTTAAAGCAAAAACAATAACAAAAAAAAATTCAAACCGAAAATAAAACACACACCACACAGAAAACTTAATATCAATACAAGATAATATGAAGTAAAGTAATAATGACGTTATTAATAGCTAAAAAATCTCCTAATTTTTTTATGTTTGTTGAACCCTATGTTCAAAAATTCAAGTAAATTATGGAAATAAATCTATACATTCAATAACATTAGCCGATCAAATGATAAAATATATATAGTAGTTATTATCATCTTTTAAATCAAATTTATCTGACATGAAACTCACTCAAAAAAAAAATCATGCCCTAATGTAAAAAAAATTTAAAAATTAAAACATACTTTTTAAAAAAGAATTATGAATTAATTATGCTTAAAAGTTAAATATCAATTACAGTACTGATTTTGGTACAAATGCAGAATAGTGTGCAAGAGGTAATATCATTAGGAATTGCAATTTTACGTATAAATAGCATTAGGTTATGGAAACTCCTGAAGTAGCCTAATCCTAACCCTAACCTTTACCCTCTAAATGTTTTAGGGTATTCCGTGAAATGTAATGAAATTTAATGTATTTATACGCAATCTATTGATATAATTTTTGTGTGCTATACTACATTGTACCTGATATCAAAATAAATAATAACAATTATATATAAACTTTGGCTAACAAGAAAAATAAAAAAATTGATAAAGAAAAAATTGATTGCTTTGGTTTTTCTAAGGGTTTGTTACATTTTTGAATGAGAGATGCCAAAAAACTCGCCTGTACATAACTATGTAAATTTTAATTTTAGATAAAAAAGTGCACTGACCACTCTGAAAAATTAATGTCTTCTATTTTAAAATATTAAATGTAAAGAATTTAAAAAAATTCTAAACTTATCTTAATAAAAAGAATTTTGTATTTGTTTAAAAGTTAAATATCAATTTACAGTTTCATGTAGGATGTTCAAAAGTGATTGATTCTTAAAACTTCATAAAATTGTTATATAAACAATTAGATTAAATAAACGATTGTTTAACCTGTACAATGAAATATTTACTACAACTTGAATCAGTAAAAAATATAGATTTATAAAACTTAATTTGTTGAATTTTTATCTTTTAATTTGTTACTAATTTCTTGACACACCAATTAAAACACCAATATATTTTTTAAGGATCTAATGATTTATATTTTATATTTTAACATTAAAAAAAATAATAATTAAAAAACTAAATAATATGATTATTTTATAACAGTGGCTAACATGAAAAAAATTAAAAGGAAAAAATTGATTGTATTGAGCTTCCATAATTCATTGTTTATGTTTTAGCTATAAATGCCTAACATGGTGTAAGTAGAATTTTAATGTATTCTATAATGCTATTAATTTTTAAATATATTCGAAAATATAGATAAAATCTTCATAATTTCATACAAATAAAGATCTGGTATAGTGAATGGAATATATTATTTACTTTGTCCTTAATTGTTTAATTTTCGTGGTTTCCTCCGGACATACACCTATACATATATATGCACAACTGCTCTTATATGTATAGATAGATGGGAACATTTGAATTATCAGTGGGAATAATTTTTGGACACCAGAGACTGCCCTGAATTTATATGAAGGATGTGTTCATAGAAGAGGCAGTGTAAATGAAATCAATGCAAAATCAATTCATTCTATTATCGGGTGAATGGCGATATGTTCCATACATAAAAATTTTTTAATAAAAGCATTCTATATGTTTTTATGAATGAAATATACTATGAAATTTTATGGCTTCACTATGTTCAGCAATATTTAACAATGTCCAACTATGGCACTGGACCTTATGTTGATTTTTATCATTATTAAAGAAGAACTTCACTTAAAATGGAACAACTATCAAATAAACTTGCCTTGTCTATAGGGCCCAGCATACACTGATTGTATCCCCTGCAGGAGTAAGACATCCCCCTAAAAATGGTGTCTAATGTATGACACTAAACTGCATCCAGTGGTTAAAGCTCCAGTTCTCGAGCTCTGAGGAGTGTGAGTCCCCCTTCTCATTGCAATTACTCCCAATTCCATACTGACCCAGTGGTAGTACCTGTTAAGGTCACATTTCTGTGTCAAATAGACCTGGTTGAAATTATTGTATTCAATAGAAATGCTTGAATCTGTGTGCAAACAAATTATTATTATTATTGTTATTATTATCATTAGTTATTTGAAACATATAATTATATATAAATATTAGATAGGAACACTTGAAACCATTTAATTGTGTGTAAATTATTTTTATTAGATATGAATTCTGGATATACATAAACTGTGTGAACTAATGATTACAAACAAAAGGTCTAATTAAAAAAATGCAATGTAAAATTGAAACTATAATTATGATTACAATCAGTCATTTACAAATGAGTCAAATTCAGCATAAAAACTCATGAGGAGTTGATATGCTATTAAACACATAAACCAAATCAAGCCAAATGAACTGTAAATACTTTGGAGTAGTAAGCAATACTGCTAATAATCCTATTAAGATACAAAATATCACTTGTAATAGTTGAATAATACTTGAATCAGTAAATGAAACAAGCACTTTGCTAGTTATTATATATGAATTAAGATTAAAAAAAAAGGTGCATCACTTCAAAACAAAGGATAATATACATAGGAATTATTCACTAAGAAGAGCATGCCAAACCAAAAAAATCTTTTCACTGTAAATCAGGGCAATATGTATATTAATTGCATAAGATGATATTATTAGAAATGAACAGAAGAAAACATAACAAATATTATTCTATTTAAAACAATAAAATTCATTTCAATTCAAATTCAATTCAATTAAAAAAAGGTAAAGAGAGGTTCAAGAAAGGTCAATAAAGGGTAATGTAAAGCGAATACTTACCGGTAAAAATATTGGGTTGGTCTCAATATTTGGTTGTATAAGTGTTACTCGGATTAGTCAACGTTATAACAAATATTAAAGTGCTCAATATGTAAGTAGAGTAGATTTAGTATTGTAGTATGTACAGAAATGACCTACTCGTGTTTCAACATAAGGATCTTCAGGCTCAAATTACAATATGAAGTTCATATTGTAATACAATATGAACTCTCACAATTAATGTAATTAATCAATATCTGGATTAATTCAGTGGATTTAATCCTGAAGATCCTTATGTTGAAACTCGAATAGGTTATTTCTGTACACACTAAATACTATATATATATATATATATATATATATATATATATATATATGATACATAGATAGATAGATGTGGTGTGTGTGTGTGTTGGTGTGTGTGTGTGCCTGTATTTTACTTTAAAAATAAATTCTATTCACTTAAAATCAAATTCAAATCCCCCAACTTAGAAAAATTTATTGATTATCAATTAAGTATTTGTGATCAAGAAATTGTGAAACTAGAGTTGGGTGATTTTATTTATTTTCTCTTTTCTATTATTGTTACATATAAGCAATAATATATTTATTAAAATCTTAGGTGAATATGTATGTATGTTCCAACCAAAATTTAGATGAGCCAGGATTATATAACAACTTGATGAGCTCTTTGTTTTACTTCTAGTGACATAACAAGTTATGAATATAATAGAGCAACTAAATCTGATATGACTGATAGCAGCCATTTAACCTAAGACTCCGGTATATCAGATACAAGAATTATTACCAATAATGCTGCCCTTGCACTCATACTGTGTCAGCTCGGTGACAATAACATTCTACTTTACTAAGACTGCATAGCTCTTCGACAATAGTTCTACAATCAGACTGCACCTAAGAAATTTATTACCATACGCTTGTACAAATTCACCAATTTATATCTATGGGATGCATCTTCCATACCAATCTCACAAAGAAATTGATAATAGTTTGGCAAAGAAACATTCAACATGAGTGTGAAAAATAATATCTAAAGAAAGGTACAGCATGCACCAAGCAGTTTTATTAATTAGACTCCTTTCTAGAATCAAGTCATGTGTTACCTAATGTCACCACACAATTCACAAACACTACCTCCACATGAACTTAAACACTGAAGAGAGTGTGTCACTAACATGAAATCCAATGTTTACAGGCCATGTAAATAGCATTGAGGCTGTGAAAAAATAAAAGCTGCACAGAGCAGCACATGGGATAGGGTTATCATTAACTGCACATGATCATGTGGATGTTCCTTGGCTACCACAATATAAGGGCTCAAAGAAATTCCCCAGCTCAGTGAGTTAGGGATACCATATATGCTCTTTAAGAGTAGGAGCGCATGGTGTAATGGTTAATTGTCATAGAAATGGACTCGTCGCCCGAGTTCAAATCCTGGACGTTGGTAAACTGCATTTCACTTAGCGCTAATACCCTTGGAAAGTTGAATTTACTCTCCCTCCTGCTATGGGTAAATAGTAGGGCAAACTGGGGCTCTTTAACTTTGTAGGCAACCAGTCTAGGAGAAAGGAAAACTCTGAATTCAAGCCTGTTAAACTCGCTTAAGAAATTGACTTGTGTCACATCCTGCTTGTCGGAGGGTTGGTTATATATATATGTTCTTTAAGAACAATCACATCAACCTTGAGCTGAAGTAGAGAAAAAGGAAAAGCCAAGGATTCAACTGCCATCAGGTTGCACAAAGACCTTTGTGAACATTCTAAATCTCAAAAATACTGAAAATTTGCTCTATTTCAATTTGCATGCAAATAGATAATCATGATGATAGACAAAATTACTGGAAGAAAGAAATGTAAAATGGTTTGAGGTTGAGATGTTAAAATGACAAAAATACATAATTTTTATCCTCTTTTTTTGCTATTAACGAAAATCAAGTTTAAATAAAAAAAATCCCGAGAGAGATAATAAAATGGAATTAATTATAAATGAGTCTATCCATTGGTAGACTATTAACAGTTTTTTATAGCAATGATTAAAATATTTACAACATATATAAAACCACTCAGGTATGTATGTTGTATGTATTCTATCTTGAAAATAGTATATCTAAATGGACAGATAGAATTGGTAATGAAGGATATATATATATATATATATATATATATATACAGAAAAGTTCTGCACTGTGATTTGATAAATTCATACACATATCACAATCAAGCTGCATTATGTTTTTTTCTCTCTATTTAATGTCTCTCTTCCTCTTTTTTCTTTCTCTTTTCCTGTTTCTCTCTTTCTTCACTTTAATTGTTTACTGTCTCTCCGTCTTTATTTCCATTTGATTCTGGATGAAATGATTACAACTTGTAATACCAATCAGTATCAGAAAAGAATTATAATCATAATAGTTAAAAGCATCTCCCACATAAATAGTCAAGAACAATCTTCATACACCTAACCAATTAGTATGATGGGTACATTCTGTGAATCCACACACATACACACATTATAAAGTTATGTAGTTGTGGACATGATTCAACTGGCTCCTGGTTACTACAGTTTCTTGCCTAGGCACCTAGGTGAGAAACTCTCAGTAACTAGCGCCACATTGATTCCATGTCTACACGACAATTAACGTAGATATAAATGCTCTATCAATTATATTGAGCACTGTTTACCAATAAATTATATTAACCATAGGCCGGCGTTAGCTCAGTCGGTAGACGTTCGCTAGAAACCACAGGTTCCTAGTTCGATACCGGTTCTCGGCTAACTCCAGCCGTATGACTAGCACAGGGATCTGTGCAGTAAAGTAAGGAGCTGATGTAGGGTGGCGCCCACCTCAGATGCCAAAAACAATCTCCTTGGTCTAGTGCTATTGAAAAGGGAAGACTCCCGGACTGGCTGGATACCGCTTTAGGCCGCCCCGACGACTTACTTTTTTATATATACATATTTATAATATTATATATAATATATATATGGATGAAAAAGTTTATGTGTAAGTTTGCCTTCCACTATGCAACAAATTTGTCTATCCAATTTGCAAAATTCATCTACATTTTCAAGATAATTCTGGTGATATGCATTTTAAAGTGCATATCACAGGCTTATAGTCTTGACTGAGAGAAGTGAGTACAAAAAGTAGTCCTAAAAAGTAAGATCAAATGTTCTTTTCTCAATATATACTCAATATAAGTGAATATGGTAGTTGTATAATACTTATCAAAAGTAAAATAGATCAAAAGGATTTTTATACGTCCAAATTTACTGCCAAACATTTTGTTCAAGATTTTGTTTCTATTATATCACCCTATGTTGCAGACAAAGTATATTTTGGAAAACTCTAAAAGTTCTGTTAAAAAGAAGTACTTGAGATTTAGCCAATTTATTTTCTATACACACATTCTGAGTTCGAGTATCATAATTTTCTACACTTATCTATTCAGTATAATAATAATAAATCTTCATTAGAAAAAAGAATAGAAAAATCTGTCTCTTTCTGTAGCATTCCCTATTCCATTTCAAAAATGTTATTTACAATCATATATGTATTTGTTATAATGGTAAATTAAAGTTTGATAATTTTAACCATATATTTGTGGATCAGGTGTAATTTTAGCGCGGACAAATGCTGAAAGAGTCTGACCTGATAATTCAAGTTGAAAATGTTGATATTTAAGTCCCTTATTAAGATTTAAAATGTTGTATTTTAATTTGTTTTTGACTCATTTAGAATGAATTTAAGCAAAATTTTTAAAGTTAACCAAAATTTTCAAACTTGCAAACTATCAGGCATCATTAGACCCGTTAGGGGCTTGCTAAAAATACCAAATTCAATGTTATTTTATTAATTTTCGATAGTGTTACAGCGTTTTTTTGTTTTTTAATAGCCAGTTGGGAAGTAAAAAAATCCCTTCAAACCCCGATTTGGAAAATTGCCCCAGAGTTTTTCAACAAACAAACTATCAGGTAAGGTGTCCGGGGACGGCCCCTAACTAGAAACAACAGTTGGAATGTTAATTTCATTGTTTTAAGGGGTCCGCCGGGCGTTTTTAAGTTTTTTTTACGTGCCTGAAATCAACTTGAAAAATGCCTGTTTTGAAGGCTTTTTGGCTTGTTTTTGACGCTCGATTTTCAGTATATGAATTTAAGCAAAATTTTTAAAGTTAACCAAAATTTTCAAACTTGCAAACTATCAGGCATCATTAGACCCGTTAGGGGCTTGCTAAAAATACCAAATTCAATGTTATTTTATTAATTTTCGATAGTGTTACACGTTTTTTTGTTTTTTAATAGCCAGTTGGGAAGTAAAAAAATCCCTTCAAACCCCGATTTGGAAAATTGCCCCAGAGTTTTTCAACAAACAAACTATCAGGTAAGGTGTCCGGGGACGGCCCCTAACTAGAAACAACAGTTGGAATGTTAATTTCATTGTTTTAAGGGTCCGCCGGGCGTTTTTAAGTTTTTTTTTACGTGCCTGAAATCAACTTGAAAAAATGCCCTGTTTTGAAGGCTTTTTGGCTTTTTTGACGCTCGATTTTCAGTATATGAATTTAAGCAAAATTTTTAAAGTTAACCAAAATTTTCAAACTTGCAAACTATCAGGCATCATTAGACCCGTTAGGGGCTTGCTAAAAATACCAAATTCAATGTTATTTTATTAATTTTCGATAGTGTTACATTTTTTTTTTTTAATAGCCAAAAAATTTCAAAATTTGGGGCACGTAAAAAAAAACTTAAAAACGCCCGGCGGACCCTTAAAACAATGAAATTAACATTCCAACTGTTGTTTCTAGTTAGGGGCCGTCCCCGGACACCTTACCTGATAGTTTGTTTGTTGAAAAACTCTGGGGCAATTTTCCAAATCGGGGTTTGAAGGGATTTTTTTACCTCCCAACTGGCTATTAAAAAACAAAAAAAACGTGTAACACTATCGAAAATTAATAAAATAACATTGAATTTGGTATTTTTAGCAAGCCCCTAACGGGTCTAATGATGCCTGATAGTTTGCAAGTTTGAAAATTTTGGTTAACTTTAAAAATTTTGCTTAAATTCATATACTTAAAATCGAGCGTCAAAAACAAGCCAAAAAGCCTTCAAAACAGGCCTTTTTCAAGTTGATTTCAGGCACGTAAAAAAAAACTTAAAAACGCCCGGCGGACCCCTTAAAACAATGAAATTAACATTCCAACTGTTGTTTCTAGTTAGGGGCCGTCCCCGGACACCTTACCTGATAGTTTGTTTGTTGAAAAACTCTGGGGCAATTTTCCAAATCGGGGTTTGAAGGGATTTTTTTACCTCCCAACTGGCTATTAAAAAACAAAAAAAACGTGTAACACTATCGAAAATTAATAAAATAACATTGAATTTGGTATTTTTAGCAAGCCCCTAACGGGTCTAATGATGCCTGATAGTTTGCAAGTTTGAAAATTTTGGTTAACTTTAAAAATTTTGCTAAAATTCATATACTTAAAATCGAGCGTCAAAAACAAGCCAAAAAGCCTTCAAAACAGGCTTTTTTCAAGTTGATTTCAGGCACGTAAAAAAAAACTTAAAAACGCCCGGCGGACCCCTTAAAACAATGAAATTAACATTCCAACTGTTGTTTCTAGTTAGGGGCCGTCCCCGGACACCTTACCTGATAGTTTGTTTGTTGAAAAACTCTGGGGCAATTTTCCAAATCGGGGTTTGAAGGATTTTTTTACTTCCCAACTGGCTATTAAAAAACAAAAAAACGCTGTAACACTATCGAAAATTAATAAAATAACATTGAATTTGGTATTTTTAGCAAGCCCCTAACGGGTCTAATGATGCCTGATAGTTTGCAAGTTTGAAAATTTTGGTTAACTTTAAAATTTGCTTAAATTCATTATCAACATGAGTTTTACAAAATTAACAAATACAAAATTTTAAATCTTAATAAGGATTTAAAAAAATTAACATTTTCAACTGAATTATCAGGTCAGACTTTCAGCATTTGTCTGCTAAATTAACACTGATCCACAATATATGGTTAAAATTATCAAAACTTAATTTACATTATAACAAATACAATATATGATTGTAAATACACATTTTTGAAATGGAATATGGGAATGATACAGAAAGAGAAGATTCTTATTCTTTTTTCTAATGAAGAATTTATTATTATTATACTGAATCAGATAAGTGTAGAAAATTATAATACTGTACTCAGATGTGTGTATAGAAAAAATAAATTGGCTAAATTCTCCAAGTCTTCTTTTTAACAGAACTTTTAGAGTTTTCCAAAATATACTTTGTCTGGCAAACATAGGGTGATAATATAGAACAAAATACTTGACAAAATGTTTGAGCAGTAAAATTTGACGTATAAAAATCCTTTGATCTATTTTACTTTTGATAAGTATTATACAACTACCATATTCACTTCATATTGAGTATATATTGAAGAAAACAGAAACATTTGATCTTAACTTAAGGAACCTCTTTTTGTACTACTTCTCTTGCAGTCCATAGACTATAAGCCTGTGAATATGCACTTTAAAATGCATATCACCAGAATTATCTTGAAAATGTAGATGAATTTGCAAATTGATAGACAAATTTGTTGCATAGTGGAAGGCAAACTTACACATAAACTTTTTCATAAATATATATATATAAATATATATATTATATATGTATATATAAAAAAAGTAAAGTCGTCGGGGCGGCCTAAAGTCGGTATCAGCCAGTCAGCGAGGGAGTCTATCCCCTTTTCAATAGCACTAGACCAAGGAGATTGTTTTGGCATCTGAGGTGGAGCGCCACACCTACCATCAGCTCCTTACTTTACTGCACAGATCCCTGTGCTACTCATACGCTGAGTTAGCGAGAACCGGTATTGAACTAGGAACCTTGTGGTTTCTAGCCGAACGCTCTACCGACTGAGCTAACCCGGCCCCTATGGTTAATATATTTATTGGTAAACAGTGCTCAATATAATTGATAGAGCATTTATATCTACGTTAATGTAGTGTAGACATGGAATCAATGGTGCCTAGTTACTGAGAGTTTCTCACCTAGGTGCCTAGGCAAGAAACTGTCAGTAACCAGGAGCCATTGAATCCATGTCCACACTACATTAACTTTATATATGTGTGTATGTGTGTGGATTCACAGAATGTACCCCATCATACTAATTGGTTAGGTGTATGAAGATTGTTTTTCTTGACTATTTTATGTGGGAGATGCTTTTAAGTTATGAATATAATTCTTTTCTGATACTGATTGGTATTCAAGTTGCTATCATTTCATCCAAGAATCAAATGGAAATAAAACGGAGAGACAGTAAAAATTAAAGTGAAGAAAGAGAGAAACAAGGAAAGAGAAAGAAAAAAGAGGAAGAGAGAACAATAAATAGAGAGAAAAAAACATAATGCAGCTTGATTGTATATGTGTATGAATTTTCAAATCACAGTGCAGAACTTTTCTGTATATATATATATATATATATATATATATATCCTTCCATGCCCAATTCTATCTGTCCATTTAGATATACTATTTATCAAGATAGATACATACATACATACATACCTGAGTGGTTTTATATATGTTGTAAATATTTTTAATCATTTGCTATAAAAACTGTTAATAGTCTACCAATGGATATGACTCAATTTATAATTAATTCCATTTTATTATCCTTCTCTGGATTTTTTTTTTTAAACTTGATTTCTCGTTATTGAAGCAAAAAGAGGATAAAAATTATGTATTGTCATTTACATCTCCAACCTCAAACCATTTACATTTCTTTCTTCCCAAGTAAATTTTGTCTATCATCATGATTATCTATATTGCAATAGCAAATTGAAATAAGAGGCAAATTTATCAGTATTTATTGAGATTTAGAATGTTCCACAAAAGGTCTTGCAACTGATGGTCAGTTGAAATCTTGGCTTTTCCTTTTTCTCTACTTCAGCTCAAGGTTGACTGTGATTGTTCTTAAAGAACATATATATATTAACCAACCCCTCCGCACAAGCAGGATGTGACACAAGATCAATTTCTTAAGCGGAGTTTAACAGGCTTGAATTCAGAGTTTTCCTTCTCCTAGACTGGTTGCCTAACCAAAGTTAAAGAGCCCAGTTTGCCCTACTATTTACCCATAGCAGGAGGGAGAGTAGAATTCATACCTTTCCCAAGGGTATTAGCGCTAAGTGAAATGCAGTTACCACGTCCAGGATTTGAACTCGGGGCAACGAGTCCATTTCCTATGACATTAACCATTACACCATGCGCTTCCTACTCTTAAAGAGCATATATGGTATCCCTAACTCACTGAGCTGGGGAATTTCTTTGGAGCCCTTATATTGTGGTAGCCAAGGAACATCCAACATGATCATGTGCAGTTAATGATACCCTATCCCAGTGCTGCTCTGTGCAGCTTTATTTTGCAACAGCCTCAATGCTATTTACATTGGCCTGTAAACATTGGATTTCATTGTTAGTGACACACTCTCTTCAGTGGTTAAGTTCATGTGGAGGTAGTGTTTGTGAATTGTGTGGTGACATTAGGTAACACATGACTTGATTCTAGAAAGGAGTCTAATTAATAAAACTGCTTGGTGCATGCTGTACCTTTCTTTAGATATATATTATTTCACACTCATGTTGAATGTTTGCTTTTGCCAAACTATTATCAATTTCTTTGTGGAGATTGGTATGGAAAGATGCATCCCATAGATATAAATTGGTGAATTTGTACAGCGTATGGTAATAAATTTCTTTAGGTGCAGTCTGATGTAGAACTATTGTCTGAAGAGCTATGCAGTCTTAGTAAAGTAGAATGTTATATGTCACAGAGCTGACACAGTATGAGTGACAAGGGCAGCATTATTGGTAAATAATTCTTGTATCTGATATACCGGAGTCTTAGGTTAAATGGCTGCTATCAGTCATATCAGATTTAGTTGCTCTATTTATATTCATAACTTGTTATGTCACTAGAAGTAAACAAAGAGCTCATCAAGTTGGTTATATAATCCTGGCTCATCTAAATTTTGGTTGGAACATACATACATACTTCACCTAAGATTTTATATAAATATATTATTGCTTATATGTAACAATAATAGAAAAGAGAAAATAAATAAAATCACCCAACTCTAAGTTTCACAATTTCTTGATCACCAATACTTAATTGATAATCAATAAATTTTTCTAAGTTGGGGGATTTGATTTTGATTTTAAGTGAATAGAATTTATTTTTAAAGTAAAATACAGGCACACACACACACACACACACACACACACACACACATCTATCTATCTATGTATCAATATATATATATATATATATATATATATATATATATATATAGTATTATAGTGTGTACAGAAATAACCTATTCGAGTTTCAACATAAGGATCTTCAGGATTAAATCCACTGAATTAATCCAGATATTGATTAATTACAGTTAATTGTGAGAGTTCATATTGTAATTACAATATGAACTTCATATTGTAATTTGAGCCTGAAGATCCTTATGTTGAAACACGAGTAGGTCATTTCTGTACATACTACAATACTAAATCTACTCTACTTACATATTGAGCACTTTATATTTGTTATAACGTTGACTAATCCGAGTAACACTTATACCAACCAAATATTGAGACCAACCCAATATTTTTACCGGTAAGTCATTCGCTTTACATTAGCCCTTTATTGACCTTTCTTGAACCTCTCTTTACCTTTTTTTAATTGAATTGAATTTGAATTGAAATGAATTTTATTGTTTTAAATAGAAATAATATTTGTTATGTTCTTCTGTTCATTTCTAATAATATCATCTTATGCAATTAATATACATATTGCCCTGATTTTACAGTGAAAAGATTTTTTGGTTTGCATGCTCTTCTTAGTGAATAATTTCTATGTATATTATCCTTTGTTTTGAAGTGATGCACCTTTTTTTTTAATCTTAATTCATATATAATAACTAGCAAAGTGCTTGTTCATTTACTGATTCAAAGTATTATTCAACTATTACAAGTGATATTTTGTATCTTAATAGGGATTATTAGCAGTATTTGCTTACTACTCCAAAGTATTTACAGTTCATTTGGCTTGATTTGGTTTATGTGTTTAATAGCATATAAACTCCTCATGAGTTATTTAATGCTGAATTTGACTCATTTGTAAATGACTGATTGTAATCATAATTATAGTTTCAATTTTACATTGCATTTTTTTAATTAGACCTTTTGTTTGTAATCATTAGTTCACACAGTTATATGATATCCAGAATTCATATCTAATAAAAATAATTTACACACAATTAAATGGTTTCAAGTGTTCCTATCTAATATTTTATATATAATTATATGATTTCAAATAACTAATGATAATAATAACAATAATAATAATAATTTGTTTGCACACAGATTCAAGCATTTCTATTGAATACAAATAATTTTCAAACAGGTCTATTTGACACAGAAATGTGACCTTAACAGGTACTACCACTGGGTCAGTATGGAATTGGGAGTAATTGCAATGAGAAGGGGGACTCAACACTCCTCAGAGCTCGAGAACTGGAGCTTTACCACTGGATGCAGTTTAGTGTCATACATTAGACACCCATTTTTAGGGGGATGTCTTACTCCTCTGCAGGGGATACAATCAGTGTATGCTGGGCCCTATAGACAAGGCAAGTTTATTTGATAGTTTGTTCCATTTTAAAGTGAAGTTCTTCTTTAATAATGATAAAAATCAAACATAAGGTCCAGTGCCATAGTTGGACATTGTTAAATATTGCTGAACATAGTGAAGCCATAAAAATTTCATAGTATATTCATTCATAAAAACATATTAGAATGCTTTTATTAAAAAATTTTTATGTATGGAACATATCGCCATTCACCCGATAATAGAATGAATTGATTTTGCATTGATTTCATTTACACTGCCTCTTCTATGAACACATCCTTCATATAAATTCAGGGCAGTCTATGGTGTCCAAAAATTATTCCCACTGATAATTCAAATGTTCCCATCTATCTATACATATATAAAGAGCAGTTGTGCATATATATGTATAGGTGTATGTCCGGAGGAAACCACGAAAATTAAACAATTAAGGACAAAGTAAATATATATATTCACATTCACTATCACCAGATCTTTATTTGTATTGAAAATTATGAAGATTTTATCTATATTTTCGAATATATTTAAAAATTAAATAGCATTATAGAATAACATTAAAATTCTACTTACACCAATGTTAGGCATTTATAGCTAAAACATAAACAAATGAATTATGGAAGCTCAATACAATCAATTTTTTCCTTTTAATTTTTTTCATGTTAGCCACTGTTTATAAAATAATCATATTAATTTAGTTTTTTAATTATTATTTTTTTTAATGTTAAAATATAAATATAAAATCATTAGATCCTTAAAAAAATATATTGGTGTTTTAATTGGTGTGTCAAGAAATTAGTAACAAATTAAAAGATAAAAATTCAACAATTAAGTTTTTAATCAAATCTATATTTTTACTGATTCAAAGTTGTAGTAAATATTTCATTGTACAGGTTAAACAATCGTTTATTTAATCTAATTGTTATTATACAATTTTTATGAAGTTTTAAGAATCAATCACTTTTGAACATCCCTACATGAAACTGTAAATTGATATTTAACTTTTAAACAAATACAAAATTCTTTTTATTAAGATAAGTTTAGAAATTTTTAAATTCTTTACATTTAATATTTTAAATAGAAGACATTAATTTTTCAGAGTGGTCAGTGCACTTTTTTATCTAAAAATTAAAATTTACATAGTTATGTACAGGCGAGTTTTTTGGCATCTCTCATTCAAAAATGTAAACAAACCCTTATGAAAAACCAAAGCAATCAATTTTTTCTTTTTATCAATTTTTATTTTTCTTGTTAGCCAAGTTTATATAATAATCATGTTACTTTATTTATTTTGATATCAAGGGTACTAATGAAGTATAGCACACAAAAAATTATATCAATAGATTGCGTATAAAATACATTAAATTTCATTACATTTCACGGAAGTACCTAAAACATTTGAGGGGTAAAGGTTAGGGTTAGGATTAGGCTACTTCAGGAGTTTCCATAACCTAATGCTATTTATACGTAAAATGCAATTCTAATGATATTACCTCTTGCACACTATTCTGCATTTGTACCAAAATCAGTACTGTAATTTGATATTTAACTTTTAAGCATAATTAATTCATAATTCTTTTTTAAAAAGTATGTTTTAATTTTTTAAATTTTTTTTACATTTAGGAGACATTGATTTTTTTTTTTTGAGTGGTTTCATGTCAGTATAATTTTTGATTTAAAAGATAATATACTATAATAATTTTATATTTGATCGGCTATGTTTTGAATGTTATTTTTTTCCATTATTTATTGAATTTTACATATTACAAAAATAAAAAAAATTAGGAATTATTTTAACTTTAAATACAGTCATTTTACTTTACTTCAATTTCTTTATTTATTAAGTTTTCTGTGTGTGTGTGTTTTTTTTCGTTTGAATGTTTTTTGTTTTTTTTTGCTTTAAAATATCAATTTAACAAATATCCTCATTTATATCTTTTTTTAAAGATATTGTTAATTATTGAATTAAAATGTATTACTATATTGTTATATGTTATGTTATTTCATCTACCCTGACAAAAAAGAAAATTCCTGACATTCCAACAGTCCAGATTAACACAAGGCCTTTTTTACGTGGGGATTTTCATGGGGCATCCGGCAAGGATAAAACTCACTATTCAATAGTAATAGATCTGCAAGATTAACTTGCTAACCATCATAGTACATGATAATTCAAATGTAATATTATCATTAAACATTTTTTTTTTAAATGACTTGTTTATTCAAACTTATAATATGAATACAACATTAATAATGCTAAAATCTGAATATTATTCATTGAAAATGGTATTATCTTAAATCTTTCATATCATTTGTTAATCAATGTTGGAGAACATGTTTTTCTTTAATTAGACCTTCCACAAAATGCATATTGACAACATTTTTATGACCATTCTTTAAAATCTTTGTCTGAATTTTTTATGAAGCTTGATAATTTGTATTATTTGTATTTGGATAAATGTTATATATATAATAATAAAGATGAGGACAATAGTCCAAAAAGTCCAAATAATACAAATTTAAAATCTTTGTTCTAATATCAGAAAGAAAAATGAGATATAGTTGAATTTTTTAAATTTTTTCTAAGAATTATTTTTGATCATAAGACAAAAAAATATTTTTTGATGATTTCTTTCAGTTCATTTACTCAAGTTTAAATATATAATAAAGAAGGAATAAACAGGTAAGTAGAGGGGAAATGAACAGGAACCCTGCTGGTAATAAAATCTATTAGAAAAGATGCTACATCTGCTGCTGCCCTAATTATGTTAATAGTAGTTAAAAAGAAACATTATCAGTAAAATCATTATTTGTTCCTCTTTCTTTTTTCCCCGCACTTTCTATTATTATTTCTTTAATAATATCTAATAAGAAACCTAGTACACATATAACACACATACTCATGCATAAAAGTTACATAAGATTTCATTTATAATCCATACCTTTTTTAATGCTGCTGAAATTTAAGAAGTCTCAAAAAATAATATATTCTATTACCACGACTTCTTCAATAATGGCATATCAATACTCATGTTCCTTAAAAGTATGACCGTTATCATCTTGCAACACACTCTGGTTATAATGAGACCATCCAAATGAAATGCAAAAATGTAAATTCTGATTATCTGGTGTTGATTATCTGCTGAATTCTTATTTCTTATGTATGTCATCACCTCAGAAAAATAATAGACCACTCTGTTTTTATTAGAAAGAAAGAAAGGGAAGAAAAAGGACATGCTACACTGAGAAAATAAGAAAGAAAGAAAGAGAGTAGGGGAAAGATAGAGAGATGAGATGAGCACGTAGAAGCAATAACGCTAATCTGTTTAATGAAAAGATGAAAAGAAGGAAAGAATGAAAAAAAAGCATGTGAAAGAGTTAAATAAAAATTATTATACTTTTTACATATTGAAGTATTGCAATAGCTCTTAAGTAAACATATCAAACATTGTAATGATTAGATTATCATATAGTGGTATATCCACAGGGCCTGCTAGTATTTCAATAATTATTGCACACACACACACACACACACACACACACACACACACACACACAGATTATATAAGAGAATTCATTTCTATTCTTTTTTTCTCATTTCCTTCTCTTCAATCTTTGTATTCTTTATTTTTTTCCTTCCATATTTCTTCTTATCATTAACTTATTTTTCTTACATTTTCTTTCCTTTTTTTTCTTTTATTCATTTTTTCTTTCATGTTTTCTTACTCATCTTTTCATTTTTTCTTGCCTCTATTTTATTCTTATCTACATCAAAATGACTGATAAACTGATGCATATAAATATTGCAGACTTTTCTTTCTACATGTCAATGCTTATACATGTATATCATTATAATTTATATTAAGTTGTTTAATGTGAAATTGGTGATTTTATTATTTTAGCTTAATATTTTATCCTTTTTTTCAAAAGACAAAACTTTTTGATTTTTCTTTTTAAATAATATATTAGTTCTTGTATTTTCTGTAAAAAATATTTAATTCCATTGCTTTTTAGTAGATTTTTAAAGGCAAATATAGAAAGCTTTTCATGTGATGAATTCAAGCTGGGCCATAATGGAGCTGAAAATGAGAAATGTAATTTGGAGACAATGCTATTAGTGAATGAACAGTAACATTTTTGTTTAAAAAAATTTGCAATTGGAGATATGACAAAAGCACAAGAGAGTTTGGGGCAAAATCATTAATTAATGGAGAAGATTAGAACGCTCCAGTGAAACAAGATTTTAAAATCTCAAAGAACAACTTATGCCAAAATTGAATAGATTGATTGAATGAATTTCAAATCGTTTTTGTTGAGTAACTGTGACAGCAAAGCTTTCTAAATGCATTCTCTTTGAATTTAATGAGAAACCTTACAGTATAAATATATTAACCATCTGATAGGTTTTGCATAATAAGCAAATGTGGCCGACATATGACCTGATCTAGATTAAAAAATTGAAATATTAATTATCCCTAGAAGATTATGGTGAGTGTTATATGGAAAAATAATGGTTTCAAACAAAAACAGCTTGAACAATTGCATTCAAATCTCAAACTGAAATCTGTGAATAAAAACATGACATTTTGATGTATATTGATATATAACAGCTTCCATGTTACAAACATTTCAGTTATTTGGTTTTCACTGTTTGTATGTTTATGCATTTATATTTATCTTTCAAGAATAGTTGGTAAAAATGATTTTATTCATAACCATTTAAAATTAGGAAAAATATTATCTGTTTTTGATAACTCTTAGCCTGTCATGTGTAAGTAAATGTATATACACAGAAATGTTGAACTTTAGATAACTCTCCAAATATATGGAAATATAATCAGAATCCATTTTGGTTAATCACTTTTAATAAACTATTATTGACAGATAAATATTAATAAATAAACATACAAAAAATGGAAACCAATTAAAGGAAATGTTTATTATGATGAATAATTGTTGAGTAGGAAAAATTGTGCAAGATCAGAATTAGCTCTTTAGGTTAGATTGTTCTTTTTATGCAAATACATTTAAAAAGAATGGCCACTTATAGGGGCAAAAATGTATTTTGTTTATGTGGAATCTACTGTAGATATCAATACTTCATTGCTGGTCACATTTATATTGACTGAAAAGTTGTGAATACAAGAAAGAATTATATGATGAAGGTGCCTTTTTATCTGGCATTTGCACAATATGATAGAAGAACCAACAAAGTCTGGTAGTATTATAAGATATTACTGGAGTGCTCTGGGTAAGTGGTAATGATGCGCTTCTGACATGAAACTATGCATTAACTCAAAATGATCAACTGATGAAGGCTTTATTTATAGTAAATCTGTTCTTTTTGTTTGTTTTTTCTTTTAGAGCATGATAATATATATATATATATATATATATATAATATATATATATGTGAAGAAAAGGAAGTGAATCCAACGGTATGTACTATATTAAGAAAAATTGAAAAAACACAGGTTTAAATGAGTTGATTGGTAAGTTTATTGGCCGACACTGGTTTGTTTCGATTCCGTTTATCGCAAAAGATTTATACACACACACGCAACCACACATTCATAAACACATTAATAAAAAGCACAATACTTTTTTTTGATACACACCCTTACACACTCTAATACTCACACCCCCAAAAAAAGAAAAAGAATATTTGACGTCATATTTCAAACCGTCCATTTTTTCAACATTCTTTTTTTCTCAGAGTTCAAATTTTAAACAAACTGATAAACAAGGACTAGTATTACTCGTTTTTCTCATTATTGTGTGATAAAAAAATGTTATCACCTTCCATATACCAACAAATGCCCTGAAGATGATCTAAATAATAGATCGAAACACTGCAGTGTAAGCCAATAAACTTACCACTTTCTGTGTTTTTTCGATTTTTCTTAATATACTACATATATATATATATATATATATATATATATATATATATATATATATTTCTAAACTCTAACAGTATAAAAAAAACTGTAAGAGTTGCCTAAGTAAAATATATGCTCAAAACAAAAAGTAGAGCTAATTATCCTGATGATCCATTAGGAGAAACCTAGATAGATATTTTCTGACTCATTAGGCTTACTTTATTATCATTAACATATATATATATATATATATATATATATATATATATATATATATATATATATGGTAAAGAAAAAGGATTAAAAATCGTCGATTTTGCGATTATAGATCTATTTCTACCCACAGGTATCTGCGTATACCTATGAGTTTTATCTTTATTGAAAATGGTACACAGATAATTCAAAATGCTTTATATATTTTTTCTGGTGCATCCTGTAAAGATATCGGGTTTCAGTTCATCTCATCTTTTTAGGAGGTGTGTTTATGACCTGGATGTGGTGAAAGGTGACTATCTGGGTGGTTTCACAGCCTCCAGGTCATAAACACCACCACCTCATATAAATGAGTGAATTCTGTTGTCTGAGATTAACAAATTTCTTTCTTAAGCAATTGAAGTGACAGGAATTGTTAAAACAAGTTGGATAAATTTCACAGTTTTTTGGCATAACAGACAAGAATCCCAGTTTACAAAGTAACTTCAAAATGAGATTGCTTGACAGGTACTTTTTAAAGTCATTGTTTTCCTCTTGTTTTCTTTTGTGGGAAGAAGGTCAGACTCATCTATACATTTAATTCCAGCCATTATTTGTTCATCATTAACATGATTTTCAATGTATTGAATAAAATCATCAATTTTATCCAAAGGATATTTTGAACAATTTTGTTTATACAGTAAAATATCAAAGAATTTTTCAACTTATGACAATATTCTATAAAAACTGTTTAGAAAAAAGCATAAAATTAAATTTGTTCAATTGGGCTTACAGATTATCAGCTTCATTAAGTGAAATTTTCATAGTGGTCTAAAATATTTTAAAATACACTTTTTAAATTTTCAAGTGTATCTTTTGTGGCTGACACAGTAATATCATCTGCTTGAATTAAGAATAAACTGAGCATTTTGAAATTCAATTGAAATTATATTATCAATTACAGATATAATATCATTCTGTATTGTAGTTGAAACCGCTGAAAATTGATTTGATCCTTCTTTGGTTATAAAGTTTCTTTTATGCAAAGACACAATCCAATAAATTATAATAATTACATTTGTTCAAACTATCTTTTCCTTCATTGTGAAAGTGCAAAAGCAGTTCTTGTTTGCAAAGATATAATACAGCATTTACTAATTGTTTTAAATAAAGTCTATTTTCTTCAACTAATTTATTATTTTTTTCTTTTTCATGTTTTACAGACTCCCTAGTAGCAGTTATAATGTCACATACACCAAATACTTTTAAAAATTTGTAATTCTAGATTTCAAATGAAATTTTCTGTCATTCAGAATATGTTTGTAATTACTATTAACTTCCATCTGTCTATGACAGACCAGATTTGTGCTACAAAAGGCTAGCAATAAAAAAGAATAAAAAGTTAACAGTACAAATCAGTAAATGGAGAAATGGTTTAGACTCACAGATAAGTAGAAAAATAAAAGATAGTGTGCATTTAAAAGAAAAAAAAGTGTCATAGAAAAATATTCACAAACCAATACCAGGTAAAATAAACATTTTCAAGGAAAATCTTCATGGTATATGGTAATGATATTTGTCTTCTTTTTTTTAAGCTTAACATCATATAAATGTTCAAATGAGTTAGTATACTGTTGGTTTGAACAACAGCAACTATCTAAGCACAACTGAAATGGTGCCCAAAGCAGCTGGTACTTATGGAACTCAGGAATACGCCATTCGTGCATTTGGGTGATTCCATTCCTTGAGTCTTGATTGGCTGCTTGGTTTCTGTGGTGTTATGGTGTTTTATAAATAACGTGGCATATATATATATATATATATATATATATATATATATATATATACAATGCTCCTATCAATCTCATCTTATGATTGGATGATGCAGAATAATAATATAGGAAAATTTATATGACTTATTCAATGAATTGTTCAAATTAACATCGTTATGTTTTTTCTTTTTGATCATCAAACTTTCCCCTTTTTAACGTGTATATTGCACTTACTTATGCATAATTTTATTTTCCAGTCTTTTCTTTCCCACTAATTAAATAAGGATTCAGTTGAATAAAAACTTAGTTCAGATGATATATTGAATGATGATATTTTAACTCAGCTAAGTTCAGCCAATACTCTGATTGATTATAGGCTGAAGTTCATATAGTAACATAATAAAGTAATTGAATGGATTTGTTATTGAATTACAGGTATGTTAATTACATTCACAGTATTTACAGTATTTATTAAACTATGTCTTTGAGAGCAAATCATTCCAGCATTTTGCATCTAGCCTTCTTATCCATCATGCATAATATCCTCCTCTCCTTTCTAGTGTCCTAGAGAAGGTTGATATTCCCACTAAGAAAAAAGTCTTTGGAGAGCAAAAGAAAGAAAATGCAGATTAC
>CM042160.1:22467792-22470292 GCA_023376005.1 Doryteuthis pealeii | reverse complement strand
TAGTTTTGTTTCTGTTCGACTAAAATCCATTTCTTTACTGAAAAGCCCTTCGTCGTCGACTGCTTCTGCTGCTGCTGAACTGCCCAGCACTTGACACACTTGTTATTTTATGGGCATATTAGCCAAACATCCGGGCACATCAGTCAAACCTCGCATCCGTCCATTGCCCAAATCACATTTGTTTTTGAATGAGGGAGGACGCGAGTTCGATCCCGGCAGGCAAGACAATTTTTTCTTTCTTGTTCTCCGTCATAATATATATGGATGGATATAATCATATATATATATATATATATCTATATATATATATATGGATGGATAGATGGATATAATCATATATATATATCTATATATATATATATTTATTTAAGAATGGAAATGAGTAACCTACTCGAGTTTCATCGATAGATTCTTCAGGGTTACTTTTAAATTAATCGAGTTTACGATTCATCTTTGGTGTTATAAACATGCCCGTTGGAATGGGACTTAAATTCAGTAGAGGAACGCTTGTTTACATTTTCATAGATCAGGAACGGTTTTTGATTATTGAATTAAAAATTTGAATTAATTTATGGGAATTATTTTTTCAATTATTATTTAATAAAAGATATGTTATGGGTCGTATTAATAGTTAAAAGTTGAAAATATATATATATATAGATGGATATAATCATATATATATATATATATATATATATATATAGATGGATATAATCATATATATATATATATGAAAAATATATGGAAATTAATCCGACAGTATGAAATATAACATTTTGAAAAAACATATGATGTTTGTTATGTGATTGCTGACAAGCTTGTTTCGACCAAAACGATAAGTTGGTCTTCATCAAAGAGCGACATAGACGAGAAGAAAATATCCGTTAAAAAGACTGTTTACAAAACGAACGCTGATATCAACCGCTGGAGATTTTTTTGAAAATGCATGTTCTCGTCTATGTCGCTCTTTGATGAAGACCAACTTATCGTTTTGGTCGAAACAAGCTTGTCAGCAATCACATAACAAACATCATATGTTTTTTCAAAATGTTATATTTCATACTGTCGGATTAATTTCCATATATTTTTCATATTTGTCAAATGAAAAAACATTATATCTGGAATTTTACACCTTGAAGACTTTCATATATAAATCCATGGACTTCAACACCACTAGTAAACTTTGGAAACCTAATATCTCTCTTCAAATCACCATGTGGACTTGTATATTTGTTAACAGCTGAAATATATGTACTATACTATTTTGATACCCACTTTACATTTTTTATATATTTTTACAATTTTTACAATAAACTCTTTTGAGTTTTACCTTGAACTATAATGCTTCTGATTTTTAATTAAAAAAAAAAAAAAAAAATAAAATAAAATTTATTTTATTTTTTATTTTTAAAACAGAACATGCATTTTCAAAAAAATCTCCAGCGGTTGATATCAGCATTCGTTTGTAAACAGTCTTTTTAACGGATATTTTCTTCTCGTCTATGTCGCTCTTTGATGAAGACCAACTTATCGTTTTGGTCGAAACAAGCTTGTCAGCAATCACATAACAAACATCATATGTTTTTTCAAAATGTTATATTTCATATATATATATATATATATATATATATATATATATAGATGGATATAATATATATATATATATATATATATATAGATAGATAGATAGATGGATATAATCATATATATATATATATATATATATATATATATAGATAGATAGATAGATAGATGGATATATATATATATATATATATATATATATATATATATACATAGATGGATATAATATATATATATATATATATATATATATATATATATATATATATATATATATATATATATATGGATAGATGGATATAATCATATATATATATATATATATATATATATGGATAGATGGATATAATCATATATATATATATATATATGGATAGATATATATATATATATATATATATGTATATATATATGGATGGATAGATGGATATAATCATATATATATATATATATATATATATATATATATATATATATATGGATAGATAGATATAATCATATATATATATATATATATATCTATATCTATATATATGTGGATAGATAGATATAATCATATATATATATATATATATATATATATGGATGGATAGATGGATATATATATATATATCTATATATATATATATATATATATATATATGGATGGATAGATGGATATAATCATATATATATCTATATCTATATATATATATATATATATATATATATATATGATGGATAGATGGATATAATCATATATATATATATATATCTATATCTATATATATATGGATAGATAGATATAATCATAATATATATATATATATATATATATATATATATATATATATGGATGGATAGATGGATATAATCATATATATATATCTATATATCTATATATATATATATGATGGATAGATGGATATAATCATAT
>CM042160.1:22405292-22462792 GCA_023376005.1 Doryteuthis pealeii | reverse complement strand
GATGTTCTAGCCTACCTATTCCTAGAAGTTTTAGAATCAGGCCCCTTCAAATATAGAATACCCAACAATTGCACATACTTTAGATACATAGATGACATACTGATGTTCCTCCCCCAATAAACCAAAATAGAACACATCACCAACAAACTAAACTCAGTAGAACCTACCATAAAATTCACTTTTGAAGAAGAATTTAATAACATCTTACCATTCCTAGACACCCTACTAATAAAATCGCAAAACAAACTAACCTACAAAGACTACCACAAACCCACCAACAAAAACTACATACATTTCTGTTCCCAACACAACAACAAAATCAAAACAGGCCTTATAATAGGCTTCTATCTACAGGCACTGCGTATATGCAGCCCTCCATACTTAGAAGAATACAAATACATAGAAAACTCCCTCACAACTGACCTCATAAAAATATAAGTACCATTCCCTACACACCAACCCCACCCGTTTACATTTTCACTATAAAAGCAGAATGTACAAGTACTTATGTCTATAAAGTTCTGAAGAAGCTTCTTCCAATAATTAGGAGGAATATCAATTGAATTTAGCTGTTCTGTGTTGTTATATCCACATTTTCCTCTATTCTCAACCATATTTTGTTGGATTTATTCAAATCCTTCACTCCTTATATATATACTTTTCATCTTTTACTCATACAAATTTTCAATGTCCTGAAGAATGTTTTATTTAAAAAAAAAAACGAAATACTTAAGTATCGACATAGAGAGTTTCCATCGTTCATGATATCCTGTGTTTGTTTTCTTTAAAAATTTTCTGCACATACTGTCGGATTAATTTCCTCATCTTACTTCCATATACATAAACATATGTACTTATTTATACTTATATATACATATATATATACATATATACACATATATGCATATACATACACATATATACATACATATGTATATGTACATACAGATATATATACATATATACATATAAATATACATATGTATGCTGATATACATATATATATATACATCTATATACCCATACATATATACATGTATATATATATATATATGTATATTTAGGAGAGCCTTGCTTTAAGCATGGTTTGTAATCATATACATATATATATATATATATATATATATATATACATACATATAAATATATATACATGTATATATATATATATATATATATATATATATATACACATATATATATATACATACATATACATATATACATATATAAAGATAAATCTAATGAGTCAGACGAACCTACTAAAAGTTTCGCTTAATGCTCTTCAGGGCTAAGATCTGTCTAAAGAGACTAGAAGCAAACGCATTAAATATAGTACTTACCACCGTGATTCAAATAAATCAAATAAATAAAACAACAAAAAACTAAGAACACTATTAAAAGAATATTTTATTATATATATTTAACTTTTTATTTTACTATTTTTATTTTATTTTATTCTTTATTTTATTATTATCATTTCATATTTTTATTTTTTATTTTTAAGCAAATTTGAAACTATTACATTTATTCTAATAAATACCTTAAACAACGCTAATTATCACATACAATAAACTAAGAAGCCATATCTATTAACATTCTCTAAGGAGCCATGTTTTTTTATGTATACAACTATTAAGAACTTCTGATCTTTTATTTAGAAGTTCTCTACTATTAGAAAAGGTGACTATTGCCAGTTTTTCTTCCATACATAACTGGCAATATCTATCCCCAGCTTTATATTTATTGCATTTTTTAATAATTTCCCATTTTAGAATAGGGTCAATACCTTTAGCTTTGATCTTCCATACATAACTAGACAAAGCAGTATTATATTTATATTTATCATTAGTAAAGCTATACCTATGGTTATAGAATCTTTTTTTGAATTCATTTGAGTCAAGCCTTTATAAACTTCCTTATTTCTAGAATTTTTTGGGTCACCCTCATAAACCTTCACTTTATATACAATACATTTAGATCTACATTTACCCCTAAGGGGACACCTAATCCTATCATTACAGTTACATCTAGGTGTTTCATTAGTTTGTCGATCACTATCAAGTTTTTTAGTATTTAACTTATTTATAATATTAGCTACATTCGGTGTACAGCTGTAGCTTAATTTAACTGCATTTTTATTAAATATTTTATACAGTATATTAGAGGGGGGGAAATTCTTTTTCAATAATTTAAAAAATTCTTTGCCTATATTGGTAATCACGGCCATATTATATGGGGGTGTAAACCATAAAATTTTTCTAGCTCTATTTTTTCTTTTATTATTATCCCTAGATGTTTCATTAGTTGTTCTATAAGGGATTTTTGCAGTAGAACCGCTATTTTTTAAGGCTTGCTCGTACTCAAATTTACTTTTTTTCGAATATATCAATATTAGAGGAATTATTGGAAAGCCTAAAACCGATGCCATTTGGTATATGCTTAAAAATTTGTTTAGGGTGGTTAGACCCAATATTTATATAGCATGGTTTTTTATTAACTTTTCTATACAGTGATATTGTTTTGTTATATAAATTAAGGCTTATATCCAAATAATCCATTATCTTAAGATTAGTTTCGACCTCTATACTGAATCCAAATTTTTTAAAGAAGGTGTGTAGTTTTTTTCTTAATATATCACTTTTTTATCATCCAAAATGATTAATCCGTCTTCACGATAAAGCCCATGATTTCCGGGAACAATCATTTGTTAAGATTATATAGGAGCAAACACCCCACAATTTCAGAAGTTTCTGAGGTGTTGAATCCACCCATGGACATGTCAAAGCTCTCTTTTGCCCCCTTTTTTATCCATAGGTTATTGTCGTAGCTCAACAAGGTTTTCCGACAATGTTTTATTATTTTGATTTTTTCATCGGATATTGTTATGTATTCTTTTGCTAATTCTATGACTTTATCTAGTACATTTTCAGTTATGGAAGGGTAGAACTCTTTTATACAATATTTAATAAGGGTGCATTTCTTCTTATCACCATACTCCTCAAACCATTTAATGCAGTCATATGTGCTACACCAATGGTTAATGGTAGTATATTTTTACAATCAAACTTTTTGCTGGTTTTTTTCTCACTGCGAGGATTTACCAACAAGTTTGGTATATTAAATTATATATATACATATATATACATATATGTATGCAGAGAAAATATGTATATATATATACATATATATATATATATACATATATATATACACATACATATATACATATATATACATATATATATACACATATATGTATATATATACATATATGTATATATGTATATATATACATACATATACATATATATACATATATATATGCATATATATACATATATATATGCATATATATACATATATATATACATATATGTATATATATACATATATACATATATATATACATATATACATATATATATACATATATGTATATACATACATATATACATATATGTATATATATACATATATATATACATATATATACATATATATATGCATATATATACATATATTATATATATACATATATGTATATATATATATATATATATATACATATATATATGCATATATATATACATATATGTATATATATACATATATGTATATATATATATGTATATATATACATATATATATAGATATATGTATATATATACATATATGTATATATATATACATATATATATACATATGTAGCTAGTAAGGTTCTGATAATGATGCCACAGGTGTTACGTGTTGAGAGAGGTCATAAGTGGGTCATCATATGCACTGGGTCTGGTGGAGATGTTGTAAGTCATGTACACCTATGACCTAACTCAACACCTAACACCTGTGGCATCATTATCATAACCTTACTAGCTACACACCCCATCTGGGGAAAAAAGTAAAAATAAATAAATAAATAGAACTCACACTACCAACTCCTGCTAACACCAACAATTGACAACACCTTCCCTATTCATGACCTCCTAATTCACCCATATGAAAATGTTCACCATTGAAGCAAGAACTCAATCCAACATCCTGAAGAAGTTCTAACAGACTGAAACATTATAACATTGACATCACTATCCACAATAAACATCCATTTTGTACAACATCCCGTGTTTGTCTACCTTTATCCACACACACACATATACATATATATATATGTATATATATATATATATATCCCAGCCGGAGGTAGTCCGCAAAGTCTAGCTACACTGAATAGATGTGATATGTCGAAATACAGTGTCTGTGGATGACTAATATATGCTCCTAACTAGTAGATCTCTCTGAAAAGGAATTAACTGATGGTCACTGACTTCACCAACAAGATTTAAAATATTGGCTAAACACAACACATGGTAAATGTTAACTAGAGTTGATCGGTTTGGCAATTTATGTTTTAGTATTGGTTTTCAGTTTTTCACCTTGATGCCACGGTTTTCGATTCGTTTTTTTTTTTTTTGTGTGTAATGATAGTATTTCCAGTTGATATCTGATTTCGGTTAAGATTGACAAATTTGCAACTTATGTATTTCTGGCCCAATCTTTAAAATATTTATATGGTTTGAAAGAAAATAAGATAATCTTTCTCAATATGTAACTTGCATGTGTTTTTATCCATTGAATTATTTTTTACAGTGAGTTAAAACATTATTCTGCTTTAAACAGCCGAATTTTAAATGAATGAATTTTATAATGCATCAGTTATTTTATTTCAAAACTTTTATGATTTTTTCAGGTCACTTAACTTTGACCCTCCTCCTTATTTTTGGTGTGCAAAATATCATAGGGGTTATATATAATTGAAACTAATTTCTGTATAAATAAAAAGACCAAAGGTGTGAATAGAAAAAAAAATTAAGGAAAGATTTTGGAAGAAAATAAGTACTGAAAATTGGAAAATTAAATGTAAAAAAAAAAATGAAATAAGATAAATTGGGGAGATTTTTTTTTTACTCAGTTGTTTATGAAATATAGTTTCTTTTTAGATTACAGTGAAAAAATTATACATTGATATTTGTTCTGTTTAAAAGGGTATGGGTCTAACTTTTCAACTGAGTTTTCTCAGATCAATATTAGATGACCATACTAAAGTAAGCTTGTTATTAAATAATATTTGTTTTTAGAATCTAAAAATATGAAATTCAAAACTTAGAATTATGCAATTTATTTTAAATGAATTAATGTATTATAAATTGTTGCCCTCAATGCGCATATAGATGGTGTGAATGGTAATATTTATTTTAAAGAATTTCAATTTATTTCCATTGAATCAGTTTGATTGGAACGATTCAATAATTTAAAAGAAAGAATTTGTTGATTAATAAGTCAACACTGAAAATGTTATTAAAATCAGATAATTTTCCCTGATTTTTGGTAATTTTTTGTTTATCAATCTGGGTTAGTAAATTGCCACTTTTGACCTCATGTAAACGTGAGCATATCACACTAAACTTGTTCCCTCTTCAGACTGAATGTAAACAAGTTTCATGGACTGCATGTTTGGAATGAAGAAAAACATATTACATTTAAATAAGTATCAATCAGTAGTAACTTTATCTGTTCAAAGCTTGTTTAATGTTTTTTGTTAACGATTTCTAAGAAGAAACCTTTAAAAATGTTTTAAGATGTTGATAAAAGGATTTGTTTTGAGTGAATCATAAATCTTTATTTAGCTGTTTTGGGGGTGAATTGAATTGTTTGAAATGTATTAAAAATAAATTACATATGTACTATTGTTTTGCTTTTCTTTTTACTGATGCTCATTATGTTACTACTTGAGCATTTATATTATGTATGTGTGTATGTGTGTGTGTGTGTGTTTAGGTCTGTGTGTATGTGTATGCTGTACTTATTTCCTTTTTTTGGTTTTTATAAGTTTTCTTTTATAAATACAAACATTTTGTGTATGTTAAATTTAGTGTATGAATGAATACATTTGTCTAAAGTGAAATGAATATTAGTAACACTGAAATTATGAAAAAAAAATCTTTCCATATAGTCACTTGGCAAAAAATGTGAATTTGATTGTGTCTATACTTTCATGAATATTTGCCTCAATATCTGTGTTGTTTATCTATAAGATAACAAATGCACACATGCTTATGCATGCATACAAAATATTTTCATAGCTTTGCTAAATATGTACACAGATAAAGCAAAATACTATGCGTAACAATAGATATTGTCTCAATTGAGGATATCAGATGTATATAAGCAAGAAAGTTGTCCTGAAAGAGTATTTCATTTCATATGTTGAATACCAGAAATATTTGAGTGAATTTATCAAAGGTCAGAAGACTAATCAGAGCATTTCTGAACTGACAAGTTTTTTTATGGTGCTCACATCAGTTGTGTTAAATTGGTCAAAGAAGGGAAAATCATTACTAGCAAGGTGACCATGAATCATGTAAGAAGTGGCTTTCCCACCAAGTATGAACCAACAGAAAGATGTTTCTAATTACCTTAATCAATGTGAATGAAGAAATGAATTGCAATAAACTATTCATTAATACTTGTTACAATGTTACATTGTCTTCAATGGTTATGAGAGCATTGAAAGTAAACATTATTTCAATGAAGGCTCTTCTTAGATATTTGGGTGGTTCTTTCCCTCTCAGTCACACCATGATTTCTCTCACTCATGTCCCCAGCCACACAAACACCAACTCAAATGAACTCAAATTCTTTTATTGGCTTTCCAGAACAATGCACCCTAACTCCTGTCTGTGACTGATGATATTTGATGATTTCAGCAACACAAGTTGCCGTTAAACACTTTTAAACACTGAGCATATTTTATTTCATTTAGCCTACCAGTTAGGATTTTTTTTCTAGTTGCTGGATTTTTTTAATAATCTACTTACAGTTCACTTTAACACTAGTTTACAATATTAAACATGTCCCCACATTATCTAATACTTTTCTTTTTGAAAATACAAATTTAATTTTTCTTCTTCCTGACCTCACATAACAGTTTTCATACATATATCAATAGATTACAATTAAGAGAAATTCAAAAAAAATTTTTGAGAAAAAAAAATTGGCAAAATAAAAAATAAAAATAGTTTATCAAAAGAAAAATATATTTCCTACAAATGAAAAAGAAATTACATATAAACAGATCATTGTTATGTCCCTTTTTCTCTTTCATTAATTTTTTAAAATCCGTCAGTTTCTCTTTTCAGACATTTGTTTTTGATTTCACTTTTTTCTATGATACTGCAGATCATGTGTGTTCCTTCATTGTGTATTTGGTTGGTTGGTTATTTTGTTTATCATGCTTTGTGGGCCATTTAATGACAATTCTTTTTCTCTATGATTTTTAATAGAATATTGTAAGTAAATATTCATGCTTTGTGGGCCATTTAATGACAATTCTTTTTCTCTATGATTTTTTAATAGAATAGTTTGTAAGTAAATATTCATGCTTTGTGGGCCATTTAATGACAATTCTTTTTCTCTATGATTTTTAATAGAATAGTTTGTAAGTAAATATTCATGCTTTGTGGGCCATTTAATGACAATTCTTTTCTCTATGATTTAATAGAATTTTGTAAGTAAATATTCATGCTTTGTGGGCCATTTAATGACAATTCTTTTTCTCTATGATTTTTATAGAATAGTTTGTAAGTAAATATTCATATGGTTTTATAAACTGATAGAAATAATTTTCATTAAATTCATATCTATTGATAAATTGGTAGAATTAGTAAATTGATAGTTAACCCTTAGCCACCACCTTCTAGCATCCGAGCAATATGAAGAATATGGCTAGGGATTAACATGACCAGCCAATTGATCAAGTAGGGGCTTCTCCAATTGCCCAACTAATGCAAATAAGGGCAAAGTGGAGTGTTGCATGTCAAAGGACCACATAGTACTTGCGTTGCCAAACTGCTCAACCACCATGATCCTGTCCCAAGGCATTGTAGGTCACCATCCTTTGCACTCCCTGTCTCAGTGTGTATGCAAACCTTGTATTATTGCATTACAAATTAATATTCTCTCAGTGAGATATCTTTATATTCCTTATCTGAGTCTTAGTGCTAAAATTGTCATTTCCCCCATACAGATAGTCATTATGCCACCATTGGATCTGTCTGAGTCTATGGGGGGTGGGGGGTGACAGGTGTTGCTTTGCATATTGGATTCTCTGCATGAGGAAAAATCCCATTCATTTATGCTCAACACCCAAATGTATTTGGTGTGAACCTTTATTACTGAGCCAATCAACTAGTCTTTAATTTTCTATGATACTGAGCCTGTTTTTTTTGTTTTTTTTTCAATCAGTACAGTTTCAAGGATCTGTCTAATTACCCCTATTCTTCTGTAGTAAACTAAATATCCTACTTCCAGTCTTTTGACTTAGTACTTGTCCTTTCTGTCTGCCATTGTTTTGCTTTCTTAATGTTACTTCTCATATGAGTGAAAGTCTAATGCTGCTTTTGTAATACTATTTGATGATACTGGTTACTGTAGTATAGTTTGCATAGTTTTAGGATGTTGGCTATTGGCAAAATAATATCTCAATCATATATTAGCTAATGCAGAGAAAATAGTGAATATCTAAAACCTCCAACATTACTTTTATGACATTATTTGTTTTCCATACCATTATCCATTAACAGTTGAAGTGGGATGCCAAACTTTGGGAATATTCCTTCCAATAATAGGTGAGTTACTATTTCCACCTTTTTACTTGGTATTATGAATGCTTCAGACCAACCACTATACAGGTCAATAAACAACACTATATATTGGTTTCCTGTTCTGTGGGTATAGACTACAAATATCCAAAGCTAACTCAGTGAATGGAAAGGTTTGCGTGTCCAACTCCTATATAGGTTGCATGAGCATCAGCAGATTTCTAGTCTGGTATGGTATACAATTGCCTTAAATGTATGTGATTTCCCTAAATAAACATTGCCAGAAGTATTTTTGCTTTATCATCTGAAATGTTTATTCTATATCCATGTGACCATTTTAATCTTCATATTGAGCAAGAACACTTTAAGATGTGAAGAGGCATATAGTCAAACAGTTAACTTATCATTTGGTTGAAACAGATAATATACTACATCCTCAATGATATAATACTTTTTTTAAAAATTTTAACTTGAAGGCTTTACCATTCTGTATTCTATGCTTAATATTAATTGTGGTCTGCTTCTTCTACCCTAATTATATCAACTCTAGCTAATAAAAGTCATTCACATGCTGTCCTTCTCTTTGTATGATGTGAACTGTTGTGGTTCAAAGTAATTGAATTATTGCAGCAATTCTTCTTAACACATGCAAGAGGGACATGAAGGCATGCCACATCGACACCAACACACGGGAGACTTGTGCAAAAGACCATGCGACTCCTCGTCAAACAAGGAACGAGAAGGAGTGAGAAAGAGAGGAAAGTAGCCACCGCAGCTTTTCTGTGGTGGCTACTTTCTTCTCTTTCTCACTCCTTCTCATTCCTTGTTTGACGAGGAGTCGCATGGAAGGAGAGACAACAACAACTCCAGCAAGCATCACTGTTTGTTTGTGGTCACTGCACCAGTGATTGCCATTCAAAAATTGGTCTGATCAGCCACTCAAACAGCTACAGATAAATAATAGTGAAGAAAAAAGAAGAAGAAAAAAAGTGGACACTACGCCATCATCTTTAGTAGACAGACGGATGCCAACCACTTCTTAACGCATAAGTTATAACTTTTTAGGTATATCTATTACTATACTAAAACTGAGCGAATCAACTTTTGGTTCCCTAAGGATTTTTCCTGTTTAGTTTAATGTCTAAAATTAAATAACTTAGATATTCCTTACTTGTAGGATTGAATTATGTTTGAAAAATAATTAATTTTCATCATTTTAATTAGCAGTAATTTGCAAGTAACTCACAAACCAATCAATCCCTGTCTTATCTTCTTATCTATCAATTTCCACCCCATCTATATTATTTCATTCCCTCTGTATTAAATTCTTAGTATATCTATGAGAAGAATAAGCAAGAATAAGCCACACTCAGGCAGTCAAGAGAAATTTCTTTTTTACCACCCTTTTTCTTTAGCTAAAAGCAATCCCCAACTCCTCCGCTTCTCTTTTTACTTCTGTCATTGTAAAAATTGTCAATAGTGGTTTTTGGTTTTTAGTTACTGAAGAAGTATAAAAACATTTTGAAAACTTTTTTCACTACAGTTTTGTTTTGAGAGAGAAATCTTTTTTGATGTTACATAAAAAAATCATTTTCAGTCATCCCCCACAACATAACTTCTCAACACCGTAGTTATTAATAGTAGGTATACCCAATTTGTTCAACGTAGCCACCGCAGCTTTTCTGTGGTGGCTACTTTCTTCTCTTTCTCACTCCTTCTCATTCCTTGTTTGACGAGGAGTCGCATGGAAGGAGAGACAACAAACAACTCCAGCAAGCATCACTGTTTGTTTGTGGTCACTGCACCAGTGATTGCCATTCAAAATTGGTCTGATCAGCCACTCAAACAGCTACAGATAATTAAAGTGAAGAAAAAAGAAGAAGAAAAAAAGTGACACTACGCCATCATCTTAGTCATGAACAGAGCGGAGGAGAGGTGCCAAACTNACCACTTCTTAACGCATAAGTTATAACTTTTTAGGTATATCTATTACTATACTAAAACTGAGCGAATCAACTTTTGGTTCCCTAAGGATTTTTCCTGTTTAGTTTAATGTCTAAAATTAAATAACTTAGATATTCCTTACTTGTAGGATTGAATTATGTTTGAAAAATAATTAATTTTCATCATTTTAATTAGCAGTAATTTGCAAGTAACTCACAAACCAATCAATCCCTGTCTTATCTTCTTATCTATCAATTTCCACCCCATCTATATATTTCATTCCCCTCTGTATTAAATTCTTAGTATATCTATGAGAAGAATAAGCAAGAATAAGCCACACTCAGCAGTCAAGAGAAATTTCTTTTTACCACCCTTTCTTTAGCTAAAAGCAATCCCCAACTCCTCCGCTTCTCTTTTACTTCTGTCATTGTAAAAATTGTCAATAGTGTTTTTTGTTTTTTTAGTTACTGAAGAAGTATAAAAACATTTTGAAAACTTTTTTCACTACAGTTTTGTTTGAGAGAAATCTTTTTTGATGTTACATAAAAAATCATTTTCAGTCATCCCCACAACATAACTTCTCAACACCGTAGTTATTAATAGTAGGTATACCCAATTTGTTCAAAATCCATGTTTTTACTATTGAAGTCAGTAAGTCTAGTGTTGGTTTGAATAACAGCAGCTAACTAAGTACCACTTAAGCAGTGTCCAAGACAGTTGGTATATATAGAAATCCAGAATGACCCATTCATGAATTTGGGTGATTTGGGTCATTCCATTCCTTGAGTTCTGATTGGCTGCTTGACTGCTTGATTTGAATGACATTGTGGAGTCTTATATATATCCTGTCATTCTGCAGTAGACTTTGTGACATTCGGGTTTGTATTTAAGTTACAACCGTTTGTTGCCTTGTCTTCCCAGTTCTTCAATTATTCTTCAACAAAACAATTTTTTTTAAATTAACCAAAAATCAGGGAATATCCTGATTTTAATGAATTTTTCAGTGTTGATTTATCAATGAATTACTTTTATAATGCATCAGTTATTTTACTTCAAAACTCTGATTTTTTTCAGGTCACTTAACTTTGACACCTCCCCTTATTTTTGGGGTGCAAAATATCGGTGGGATTATATATGATTAATACTAATGTCTGCACAAATAAAAAGACAAAAGACCGAAGGTGAGAATAGAAGAAAAAAAATTTACGGATAATACTCTGGTAGAAAATAAGTACTGAAAATCAGAAAATAAAATGAAAATAAAAAAATAATTTTTGGAGATTATTTTACTCATTTTGATATTTATTTAATTGACTATTATCTTATAAAAGAAAGAAATTAAACATCAATATTTGTTCTGTTTAAAATGGAGGCACTAAATTGATACTAAAGTAGTTATCAAAAAAAATTGTTTTTAAAATCTAATAATATGACATTTTAAACTTAACATCATGATACTTATATTTTAAATGAATTTTATATACAAATTTATCATAGCAGAAATAGCTAATTAAATCAGAAAGTTTTGAAATAAAATAACTAATGCATCATAAAATTCATTCATTGATAAATCAATGCAGAAAATTTCATTAAAATCAGATAATTCCCTGATTTTTGGTAAATGTGTATAAAACAATAAAGATGAGGACAACCGTCCGAATATATATATATATATATATATATATATATATATATATATATATATATATATATAATGTTTTTCTGCAATAGTAGAGTTTATTTTTCTTGGAATAACTCTTAGCTTCATATTTAGACAGGAAAACTTTTTATGTTTCAAAGTTCATTTTTGAAGGCTGCACTCATTTGTTAATCCTAAACTCCTTTTAGGTTAGGAATAAAAATAAAGTTTGAGATGGATTTTCCCTCTTTCTGGACTGATTCACATGTTAGAATATTTTGATTTTAAAATGTTATAATTTCATCTTGTTTCAATATCTTTATTTTCTTTATCCAAAAATAAAACAGTTACATATGAAGAGACAGAAGTAATAGATCAGTTAATAAAATTCTTTTATTAATGATTTCCTACATATATTTTCTCTTACCTCTATCTATATATCCTTTTATCTCTTTATCTATCTATTTACCTACCTATCTATCTATACAGGGATGAGCTTAGACCATGGCAACATGGCAAAATGCTACAGTGTCCATATTCGATGCAGAAGTGTCCTTAAAAACAAGCCACTTCAATAGCAATTTTTGCCTTCAGGTTAAAAAAAGCAAAATTCATTCAAAAGGGGAAAAAAAGAGAAAATTAACTAATTTTATTATTGCAAAAACCTTTCTTGGAATTCAAAACCATTGGCCATCATTGAAACCTAAAAATATATTTGTTTTGTGTGTGCTTGTTTCATTTTTGGCCAAAACAAAACATCTAATAATGTTATAATGTTTGATTTCTTTTTTGAAAATGTTTGACTGCAATGTATCATTACTAATAATACTAGTCATTATAATCTACATTATTTGTCAATAAAAACATTTGATATTTTAGATTTTTGTTTATCTTTAATTTCTTTCCTCTTATATCAATCAAATTCTAAAAACATTGCCACAATGCTCTTATTTATTGCCATGGTACCCTAATTTTCAAGAGGTCCATCAAGGCAATTTTTGCCTGACCTCTCTTAGGCTAAACTTATCTCTGTGTACATATAATATATATATATATATATATATATATATATATATATATCGCAAATACACCTGCACAAGCCGAATCCTTACTACACAGCCTAGAAAAGGCAGCACGAAATGTCGGCCTGTACATGAACTCTGATACAACTGAGTTCATGTTTTTCAAAAACAAAAGCGACCTCTCAACCATCGATGGCAAACTCCTAAACTCTGTAGAACAATTTAGATACTTAGGCAGTAACATCTCCTCCACAGAAAACGATGTTAATACACGCATAGGAAAAGCATGGGCCGCTATAAATAAATTATCGATCATATGGAGGTCCAATCTCACAGACAAGTTAAAGAGACAGTTCTTCCAGGCCGTTGTTGTGTCAGTACTGCTGTATGGCTGCACCATCTGGACCCTAACTAAGCGACTAGAGAATAAACTAGATGGGAACTGCACAAGAATGCTGCGGATGATCATGAACAAGACGTGGAAACAGCACCCTACCAGAAAGCAGCTGTACGGCCACCTACCACATATCACCCAAACCATCCGAGTGAGACGGACAAGACACGCGGGACACTGCTGGAGAAGCAAGGACGAACTCATAAGCGACGTCCTCCTGTGGAAACCAGCACATGGACAAGCCAGCGTGGGCCGACCAGCAAAAACGTACGTTGATCAGCTCTGTACAGATGCAGGATGCTGCATAGAGGACCTCCCAAGAATGATGAGCGATAGGGACGGATGGAGAGAGAGATTGAAATCTTGCATATAGATTAATATCCTTCTAACTAAGAAACACGCCAAATTTGGTTATTGACTTTTACTAATTAAGGGATATAATTAATTAATTAAGCCAAAATCACCCAATTTGTGGAACTGTCCATATACCAGCACCTGCTGATAATAAAATATTGTTAGCTGCCTGACTTTTTGTTACAGCGATTTACAGCGATACCAGCAGTGAAGTTTAATTTTAGTGAATAAATTTTGCAGTCTAAGCCGTTTCGCTCAGAATTTATCAACTATTCTTGGTCTTAAAAATCTTTAAAATATTTATATGGTTGGAAAGAAAAGAAAATAATATTTCTAAATATGTAATTTGTATACGTTTTTATCTATTGAATTATTTTTTACAGCGAGTTAAAAAAAACAAAATTGGCTTCAGAGAGCTGATAAGTTTGAGTTTTTTTTCAGACTAAATTTTAAGGAAAAAACAAATCCTTTTTTCTCGCCTATTTACGGTTCAATCTTCTTTAAGATATTTATATGGTTAAAAAGAGAATAAAATAATCTTTCTGAATATGTAATTTGATTGAGTTTTTATAAATGGAATTATTTTTTACAGCGAGTTAAAAAATAATATTTTGCTTCTACAAGCCTAGAATTCGTAGTATAATTTTTTCATACTAAATTTTAACATAAAATCAAATTTTATTTATCGCATATTCTGTTCCTATCTTAAAAATATTTATTTGGTTAGAAAAAAAAATCTTTCTAAATATGTAATTAGTATGTCTTTTCATACATTGAATTATTTTTGACAGCGAATTAAATAACAAATTAAACAAAAACATTTAACGATAACTCAACTTTTTTTTTATTAATTCACATTGTTCATCAATTGTAAACAAAACCTTTTTTATTTTTAAAATTGCATTAATTTATTTATTTTAATATTAGAAATACAAATAAAATCATGATACTAATGCAGAATAGTACACAAGAGATAATACCATTAGATTACCTAATACATTTCAAGAAAATACCTGAAAACTCAAATTGTTATCAAATTTACTGTATAGTATACTTTAGTAAAATAATTTGACATTTGATCAGCTACACTTTGAATTAATAATGATATTTGTTTTTAAAGATTATTTATTATTTTGCATAAATTTGATTACTTTATTTAATTTTTTTTTTTTCAAATATTAATTTGAAGTTTAGCAAATTGCATCATTTATATATGCAAATCGGTCGGATAATTAGAGTGACCCAGAAAAAACAGAACCCACAAATTTTGTAATAAAACTGTTAATTTTAACTAGGGGGGTTTAGGGTTAGGGTTAGGGTTTAGGGTTAGGGTTAGGATTGGGGTTGGGGTTTAGGGTTAGTTTAATGGGAAAATAAATAAATAATTTGGGTTCTGTTTATTCTGGGTCACCCTATATACAGAGTGACCCAGAAAAAACAGAACCTACAAATTTTGTAATAAACTGTTAATTTTAACTAGGCGGGGGGTTAGGGTTAGGTTTAGGGTTTAGGGCTAGGTTTAGGGTTTGACTTTAGGGTTAGTTTAATGGGAAAATAAATAATTTGGGTTCTGTTTTTTTTGGTCACCATGTAATATGTTTTAATTTTCGGACCGATTTGCAAGTTTAGCCATGTGATGTCATTCCCTCAAATCTGACGAAAAGAAAATTGCCTGATCTCCGACCAGGCCGGATTAAATTAAGATCTTTCTGCGAGGACCGAACTTGCTATTCAGTAATAATAGATCTGCAAATGATTATTAAACCATGTTTTTATCTCCTCTACCTGGGCTTCGCCAGGTAGCTGCTGCTAGTATATATATATATATATATATATATATATATATATATATATATATATAATGGCTGTGTATGAGTATGCAAGAGGGAAAAATTGAGAGAATTTGAGTTTGTATATAAAAATAAAAGAGAGGAGTATGACATCATTGTGTTTTTGACACTTGGAAATATAGTAATCAAATTTTTTTTATTATTAAAGTACTCAGACAAATTTCAGCTTATTTATTAAATCTGCTTAGATAATAACTGCAATAATAATAGAAAAATCAATTAGATTCTGCTATATTCATATATTCACATATATGTTCATTAATTCATTAATTAATAAACATATACACTGTGTGTGTATCTGTATGTGTGCATTTGAATATAAATACACTTATGAAAAAAAAGGTGTTGGAATGTACAAAGGAGAGTCTAAAATAGCAAGGAACAAATTGAGTTAAAATCAATTGTCTTGTGCTGATGAAAATATCCAAGTGCAAAATGTGGAGTGTGAGCAATATTAGGGGAAAAATCAATTGAAAAGTTGAAGGAGCATATGGTAGAGAATAATATAAGCAGAAGAAAGGGAAAAAAATGAGGATAAAGGAATAAGGGGTTGGGGAATAAAAGTAGACAAAGTGAAATTAAAGAGAGAAATTAATGGTAAGAATACATAAAAAAAAGAAGAAAGAAGTTTAAAGAGAAAGGAAATATGAGGAGTTTAATAATGAAGGAAAAATTGAAAATAAAACAGAATAGGAAAAAATTAAGAAACTGTAAATAAATGAGCAAAATTAAAGAGAGAGAGGGAGAGGGTGAGAGAGAGGGGGGAGAGAGTAATATTAAAATATAAAGGATTAAGAAGAGGGAAGATTTCATGAGTCAAGATAAGTTATCTTCCCTTATAAAAATAAAGATGAAGAGAGATTTAGGAGGAGAAAGAAATTACAATAATAGATAAAATACTAAAGAAAAATCAAAGTAGGAAAAAGCAAGAAAATGAATGAAAAGGATAAAAGGTTAAGTGAAAGTGAAAATGGAAAGAAAATTAAGAATAGACAAAAATAAAGAAGAAGAAGAAGAAGAAGAAGAAGAAGAAGAAGAAGAAGAAGAAGAAGAAGAAGAAGAAGAAGAAAATAAATGAAAAGCAATGTTAGAAAAATAGTACATGAAAATCAATGGAAGGGGAAAATGAACCTAGTAAAAATATAACAAATGTAAAGAAAGGAAAAGTCTGGAGAAGACAAACCAGGATTCTTGTGAAGTTATCTGCCCCTGCTGAGTCAATAGCATGTCTCCTCAGTCTGCCTGCAAAAAGGTGTTTCAATGTTTGGCAGGCAGCCAAAAATTGACAACCATACAACTATCCAACCTATCAGCCAGTCAAACAACCAGTCAGCCATCCATCCAGCCTGGCAGCCAGTTGCTGTGCTTTTGCCAAATCATATACAAACAATCAATAGAAATTGCAGAATGTTAACTTGGATGGATCTTGCTCAACACTCCTTAACACACACATATACATCATTCCATTGTGCTTCCTCAAAGTACGCAGATTTTTTTTTTTTCTGCTAGCAAGCACCACTGCTGTCTGTCATCTTTATTATCAGATGTCTTTATCATAAGAAACAGAAGTAGCAGCAGCAACAGCAGCAAAAATAGTATCATTGGTCATAGCATTAAGTGGGTTGAAGCTGGTTTTTCTTGTTAAATTAGCATAAACATGGCTGGTTTGCCTTTGAAGCTTTTCATTAAAAGTCTTTCATACCTTATTTCCTCTGCCGTCATTTCATTTATTTACTTTTGAAATTTGCATTAATATCTGCCAATTAGGATAATTTTTAGTGTTAAGGTAAGCAGTGGTAGAATTGTTGGCTCAAGTGGCAAGAAACATGGGATTACTCCTATTTCTCTCCAATTCATGTTTGTTGAATGATAGTACTTGTGCCGGCAGGAGTTATCTTAATAATAATTTGATTAAAGAAACACACCTCCATTGAAAACAAGGCTTCTTACATTTTTCAGCTGAAATCACAATGGCTCTTTATCGCATCTTTAAAAACATCATACACACTAAAAGAATCTGGATAAAATAAAAAATGTAAAGTGGTGGAAATAATAAGAAATTTCACAAATATAGATTGTAAATTTCAAATTCAGATTCAATGATTTTTTAAATTTTATTATATGTAAAAACATTTCTCTGAATGTTTGAGATGAGGCTTGATGGTTAGTATTATCTGCGTTATTCTGACTATTGTCCCCATCTGTACAGATAACAATAAAGATGGGGACAATAGTCAGAATAACGCAGATAATACTAATGTAAAAACATGTAGGAGAATTTTGATTTTAAAATCAACTTTTATCTAGGTGTATACTTGTATAACTTTTTAAAAAATCCAAATGGATGAAAATAAATATTAAGACATAGTGAAAGTTTTTTTTAATTAATCAAGAAAAGGATTATAAAGTTTTCCTTTTGACTGTAAAAGATGAATAAAAATATTTTGAGAATAAAAGATTTTCTAATGTTTCAACCAAAAATTTCTATTAGTAATGTTTTATGCAAGATAACCAGCAGCAGTCAATTTGGTTAATCTTCCTGGTTGTTTCTTCTTACAGTCATTTCCAGATTCTTCAAACATTAGTAATGGGAATTCACTTTTTGTGCAATAGAATAATACAGTAGTTCTCATCACAATGAGTCAAATATTTATCTCTTCTTCTACTTGTTCCTCTCAGCAAAACAGGCAAAATTCAATTTAGATAATGTATACAATTGAACATTTCTAGAATCAATGCTAACAAAGTTCTATCAGACTATTGTCCTCATCTTTACTGTTATATACATAAAGTTTTGGCTAATGTGCCTTCCAGCCTTCTTCAGGTGTTGAACTTGGGAACCTTCTCTTCAAACTTGGAAAACTTCTTGTGTAATTTGGGAGCCAGTTGGACACATGGTGCAATGGATTAAGGGTTAAGTTTAATACAGTTCGAAATGACAATTGTCTGTAGGTTGCAGGTTCAATCCTGGCCAAGGTTGATAATAACATAGAATATTTAACATACCTTAACGCTTGTATCCAGTCATTGTCAGTGGAATAAGAACAGACTACCCTGGTGGATTGAATAAAGGATTCAGCTCGAACTTCCATGAAAGCTCCTGATTATGACATGAAGGCTCCTGAGTTCAAAGAGAAGATTCCCAAATACAAAGAGAAAGTTCCCAAGTTTGACAAGAAACACTTGAAGAAGGCCAGAGGGCACATCAGCCAAAATGTTATGTATGTAACAATAAAGATGAGAACAATAGTAAAAAAATTCCAAATGATACAAATTGCAATATGCCTAATATCTATTTCCAATGATGTTCCCCATCATTTTTCATATATAATAGTGGTTCCACCACTATATATATATATATATATATATATATATATATATATATATAATATATGTGTGTGTGTGTGTGTGTGTGTGTGTGTGTGTGTGAACTGTGTGTTATAGACAACCCCTGACAAAAATATTGACTAACCACATTTTAAAAACGTTTTTATAAATTTTAATCAATGAAAAATAAACTAAGCACAAATCTTTTTGACTTATAGAAGATACCTCAAATTAATTTGAATAGTTTATTATAATTAATAATCAAGATTTTCTTTCAACATGAGATAGAGAAACAAATTATGGAATCACAAAATTTTGAAGAAAAATTATGGAATCACTACCAGAAAGTCTCTTCAGTAAATTGTTGCTTCTACCAAATTTGTTAATTAACTAACAAAAAAATATTTTTCATCAAGCTGCTTCCGTCTTTCCCAAATAGTGCTTAACAAATCAGCCTTACAGGCTGGTACCTTGTCAAGTACCATTTTCTTAAATTTCTACCATAGATTTTTGATTGGATTATGTTCTGGACTATTTGCTGGCTATTTTGTTAAGTTGAAAAGCTTTGACCCTCTTCACTCTGTGAGAAGATATATTTTCTTCCTGAAAAAATGATTTCCTTTTCATCCAACATATTTTCTATTAATGGAATTAGAAAATTATCCAAAATTTGAATGAACACTTCTGTATTGACTGTTGAGATAATAATTGACATCATCTGTGATCATTTACTTAACATACAACCTCATATCATAAATGATATCATGGGTGTTTTTGTCTGTTTTCACCAGAAAATTATCATTATTTATTTATTTGGCACGACACTAAACAAAAGTTCCATGGTCATCAACATGGTCAATGCAAATTCGGGATTCATCCCTTAGAAAATATTATTTTCATCCAATCATCTCTGAATTCCATGATTTATTCTCTTCAACATGCTTTACTATGTTTACATACATTTTATGCTTACTTTGTTGGCCATTTTCCTTTAGGCTTCTTCTGTGGGTTGATTTCTTCTTTCTGCTTTGGCTGTTCAGACTGATCATTTCTTGTAAGCATACATTACAATCTTGCTTTCTTATGTTTAACTGTTTCAGCTCATTTGTGTTTGACCTTTCTGTATTTAAAACCCATTTCATTAAGTCTGTTTCAGACAATTCTGTCACAGACATTAACTCGTTTTTCCCCCATTTATTTTTCATTTGCTTTGTTGTTCATTTTCTATTTGCAAAGCTTTAAGGTTTTTGTCTTGGGCTTTGATGTCTTCCATGATTTTACGAGTATGCTTTCTCTTCATGATCTTCACATTTCATTTAAACTTGTATTAAATGTATGATACTAGTGGATGAGAACAACCTATAGTTTTGGCTACATTCTGCATTGACTTTACTTCTTGAAGGAGTATTACGAATTTTCCCCTTATTAAAGTGAAACTTTTCTGATTGGAGCTATGTTGTAAAACAATCAAAAATAGGAGACCATATTTCTTGTTCTGACTGGCAAAGGTTTATCCAGACAAATCCTAGTCAACATTTATTTGAAAATACAAATTATGGCTTGAGGCCTAACAACTGTTTGGGGGAGAGGCTTCACTATCCCCTTTTTAACTTAACTAGCACTGTTCACTGATCCAAATAAAATATATTATTCATTTAACCATTGCTTTTTAAGTATTGCAAATCATTGAAACTACAGTCATCACAATGCGTCACTTACTCAATGAGAACCTAAACTATTTTCCTATACACATATTATTAGGAGGGGAATGATTTAAATTTTATTTACAAAAAGAAATCTCTGTTGTGAAAATAAGAACATAAAAAGAAAATATTTACAATTAAAGAATCAACAATAATTATTAGTACAGACCTCCTCACAAATTAATATGACAGAAGAAACGAGTTAATCAGTTGAAATATTGATACAAGACATGAAAAAATATTCCAAAACTATTCTCACATCTCCAAAGAATTTGATTCTCTGTCATTTAATGGTGGAGGGGGAAAGGATAGATTAAAACTGAAAAAGTGAGGGAGACTAAAAGATACAAATAAGGTCAATCCGCTTAATATTTTTACCAAAAAAGGACAAAAATTCAAGTCTTACTTAGGATAAGTTGACACGACCAATTTTGGAAGATAAAATTATATACATAATCTCATATAATTACATAAGTACACAATTTCTGCCATAAATCTGATATTTTTATTTTGAGTTGATACGTCTTTCTTGATGAAAAGCTTTGACCCTCTTTGCTCTTTGCTCAGTGAGAAGATATATTGTCTTCCTAAAAATGATTTTCTTTTCATCCAACATATTTTCTATTAATGGAATTAAAAAATTATCCAAAATTTGAGTGAACACTTCTGTATTGACTGTTGGGTAAATCTTTTTGTTTTCATAGGCAGTCGTTGTTATGCATTTTGTTAAGACAACACCAGAAAAAAGTTCCAGCATCATCATCTAACTATTTTGGACAATTAACTCTGGTAACACTCCTTTAATACTCCACTTGAATTGTTGAAGGGAAAATGACAAACTATACAAAACTATACTTAACATTTATGTCTATGAAGAAGCATGACAACAAAAACATTAAACAAATTGAAAAAGATCACCACTGCCACTCTAATTATGATAACTAATAAATTTTGGTCTGTGCTACTGTTACATAATTAATAGGTAGCTTATTAATTGTGTACAATAAATGTAGCTTAATTTAAAACTAACAGTTATGTAAAACACAGGAAAAATGATGGACAGGTTTTGACCTGTGTTTGACCTCTCTTCTGATTTGTCAGAGCAAGTCATGTGAAAGTTAATTTAGAAAAGTCAGATTTTAGTTAAGCACTGAATAGGACAGTCGCAATGGCGATCTGTCCATTGAAAATACATTCATTTTTGCCTCTCAAACATTCTCTCAAACAGTCCATGAATGAAGGTTTGAGAGGCAAACATCATTCCTGTGATTAGGAAGTGAAATCCGTAGTGAAGAAGTTGCTCAAAGAACAGTCAACATAATTTTAAAAATACATGTTCTCATTCGAAGGTGGAACATTGCTATTGAGAGAAACAGTGACTATGTGGAGAAGAAGGGATGTGATCCACAGAGGACCAGCTTCATTTTGATGTATGATACATGTTCCTGTGTTGGTAATTATACCTGAACTAAACAAAATGGCATTACTTTTTGACTCACCCTTGAATATATATATGTATATATATATATATATATATATATATATATTATTGAAATATTGGATAAAAATGTCTCAACAAAATGGAAGAAATGTAACTTGAAAACTAAAATTTTGTATGATATTTATTTGTTCTCATTTATTATAATATTTTGCTTTGCTCATTATAAGCTTCATCAGATGAATGTTAAAATGTCATATGTTCAAAAAGATAATAGAACTATCAACATTGTTGGAAAATATCTAAGAAAATGACTAAATGTTATAACAAATATAAACAAATAAATATACAAAGTGTTGTTTTTCAAGTCACACTTATTACACACATACTTTAATGAATTATGTATTCACTCATATTTTGAACGGTTCAGTATATGATTATGATTTTTACTGAATCCAAATGTTACCATTCTTAGCTATGATTAACTATATTAAGAATTATTAGAAATATTATAAATGAGAATTTCTCAAAAAAGTATCGTTGTATTTTTTGTCACTTTTTGAGTAAACCTATGTGACTGATTTATCTTAAGATGCAAGCATTAAGATAAAGAAATGAATATTAGAGAATAGGTGAATGAATCTGTAGATGGTGTACAAGTAAAAAAAAGAAAGAAAATAATTCTTGTTTGTTTATCTGGTTTAATGACATTTCTCTCTGCTATATTTCCTTTTGAACTTCATCCTTTGATTATCATATTTTTTACAAAGAAGTCATTCAATACATTCAAGTGCTAAAATATCAACATTGTGAGAAGGCACCAACATCAGGAATCCTCAGAACTAAGTGATAAAATTTCTACTTACCGATGTGCAACTCCACGTTCATGTAAGTAATGAACGGCTGATAGAATCTGCCTGACGAAGGGACGAGCCCTGTCCTCTGGGAGTCGAGACTCAGGATGTATTTTAATAAAAGAAAACAATTCTCCACCTGCGGCATACTCCATACATACACAGTAAAGTGTTGCAGCCTGGAAAAGAAAAAAAAAGAAAAAAATGTATAAGCATTTGCTATCATACAACTCTTTATTTTAATTTTTCTTCAAACTTGCTCAAAGGCTGCATTTGGTGTCTAATAGGTTCAATATTGAGTCTCATCCCATTTATAAAATTTTTACTGAATTAATTGCAAATAAATAATTTAATTCATCATGGGAACCATTAAAAAATTATAAGGAATGGGCTGAATGTGAACTATAATTAAATTATACAATTAGATTAGACATTGCTTTATTCTTTATTAGAAGTTATTTATTTTAATGCTGTAATGCAAACAAAAACCTTGCTATGATGTTCCATTTTTATTATGCTACAATAACATGCATATAAGAATCAAATCATTATAATATAGATATTTTTTCTGTTTTTTATTTTACTACATAAATTTCTGCTTTTGCAAAGGAAGTTAATATATCTAAGAGTGTAATTGTTGGAATATTATGAGGATAATGACTCCTTTAAGTCACCTAAAATACTAAAGTGGCCTCGTAAAATGACCCCTCAGCAGGATCAGATGATTCAAAGACTCTGTGGTGGTCCATTTTGACATAATGGCAGGTACTGAACATTCGGTGACCAAAGAACTTTGTATGAAAGAGTCTCAGCAGAGAGTGTCATGTTGTTTATGTGACCTCTGCAAATAATCACATTGCCTAGATTAATAAAAAATTAGGTAAGAATGATCTTCAGTGATGAAAGTAAGTTTATTTTAGTTGGCTCTAACAATAATTAATATGTCAAACAGCATAAAGGTAAAAAACGAAATCAGTTAAATTTGAAGTTGTTATTGTAAAATGTTATTGAGGGATGTTCTTTGTTGATCATTTAGTTACATGGAAAACTAAATACTACAGCATATAAGAATATAATTGAACAGTATGTTTCTTTTCTGAGAGTATCTCTTGTATTTGAGCCCAGCTTCATGCAAGAGAATATCATAGTGAAAAATGTTAAAACAATTCTTCAAATGGTTGAAAGCATCAATGTTATATCCTCTGCCTAAAGTTCAGATTACAGTCCAATTCAGAATCTTTGGAATATTACTGGTGACACTATTTGAGCAAAGAAACTGATGAGAGTAATTGATTCCTCAAACAAAATAGATAAAATAATACTTTAATAATGTAACAAATTAGTAAAGTGATGTCATCATAGTTGTACAAAAGTAATTAAAAGTTATGACTTGTACATGTCTCAGTAAGATTCTTTATCAATTCTAAGTTAATAATGTTAAATCAATTTACATATCTATTTACAATTCTATTCTCTAATTTTAGACACATGTTTTTCTTACTAAGTTTGTTCTATAACTTTATTTGTACTTGGTCCTTACATGTAAGTTTTTATCATAGTGTAGAAAAACTTTTTAAGTAAAATTACTGTAATTCTTTTCATAATAAGATATGTTGAATTGCAAATTTCTATTTTTAGACTTCTGTTCTCTAATATTGAGTGATACCATATATGTATATATTTATTTTAAAACCTAAAATATAGAGGTAACAAAAGAGTTCAAGCTGATCATGAATTTTTACAAGTAAAAAAGTGCATAGACACATGTAAAAACAAAAGTAAAAATAATGCAAATATCAAAAAGCGAAATTAAGTAAACAAATATAATAAAGATCATTTCACATTTCAAACTTTGCAGACATGTTTTCTGGCCCTTTTGCTTATATTTGGATTACTCTGGTCAATAGTAATTTATTGCCAGGTACCAGTGGTGATGGACAAGTTAGTATGCTCAAAACAATTGGCATCATTAAGGACATCGTCTAGTGCAAATTAAAATATGATAGCTTTGAGAATCAAGAGGAAATGGGTACAGATCTTAAGTAAGAACAATTACCACTTCACAAGGAAGGAATATAGACAACTAATGTTACAGTAAGCTATCACATATGTATGGTATCCCCAAATGTAAAATGATGGTATTTTACGAAGGTCTATAATGATGGTATTTTACTAAGGTTTAATGACCCATTTCCTTGTAGATATGTCCTCCTAATATGATAAGAACTCAACTGACTTTATGGAAACAATCAGAGATGCTCCTAATCAATTCAACCAGATGGTCAACTTGGATGTTCATCAAGATGCCCACAGATGATGATTGTTGGTTAAGCTATAGGCAGACCCTTCCCTTGGGAGAATCTACCAGTATCTCAATTGATAACTTGATAGAGATGATGATTTTCTATGTACTAATGACATGCAACAAATTAGGCTCTGACATATTTTAAGAGGAAGAAGGAATCTATAGGTTTTCTCTGGTGATGGCAAATAGATTAAAAATATACATGGAATACTTCAATGAAATGGTATTAGGAATAACACCCCTAAAGCAACTGAAATATGTAGATGATGCCTTTATACTCTCCTAAAGCCAAAAAGAGGTTCAAGTACTGCTGGACGATGTGAACTCAATAATACCTTCAATAGATTTTACAATGGAAGAGAAAAGATAGAATCAGCTTGCCTTCCAAAATGCATTAATAAGTCAAACAGTCAAAACTCACATATATTGTAAGTCAACCTTTACTGGATAATACTTAAACCTTAATTACCACCATGCATACAATGTAAAGAAAGGAACTCTGAGAAAAATGGTGATCAGATATATATCAACAGGAAATTATCAGTATTAGAAATAGCGTTCAGTGTAAAACTACCCTGCAAGTACAATATTGGCTTACACAAGCAGAGATGGAAGAGTTGAGGACAATAACCAGAATATTACTATAGATAATAGATAGCTATAAGAGATTTGCCATCCATGTGGCATAAGGACAATATTTAGAAGTGGTTCAGTCCTTTGGAGACATCTCATCTGTTAAATTTTCCATGTAAGTAAACATGACCAATAACTGTATGTATTCCATCCCATGCAATTGTGGAGAATACAAAGGCAAAACTTACCACTCCATGAGAGTAAAGTTAGAGGAACATTTTAAATCTTTTTCCAAGGTGAAACAACAAAGTCAGACATAATTGTGTATGGAGTAAAAAAGGAGCTGATCAACCCCAGTAGAATTAAGTTAAAATAATAGACAGAGAACAGCAGAGAAGGTTCAGAAGACTAAAGGAATCAGATCTGTTAATGATAACCAGGCCAAGTATTGAGCTAAACACAGGAGCCATTAATTAGGGAGGAGTAGACATTGGCCATAAACTAATAACACTAACTGATTACATAAAAAAGCAATACAAAAATCATACACATTCTATGTGAAGAGGCAGATAAAAAATGGCATTAGGTTTAAAACACTCAAAATTGGTCTCTGAATTGTCCCAGACTACAGTGACCTAAAGGGTCTTTATTAAGAGATTCTAATAATTAATTGATAGGAGATATCCTAAGTTCAAAATTCCTTGAAGGTTACCAACTACAAAAAAAGACATTTGAATAAGGCTAGAAAGAACACTGGTTGAAATCTTGTGAATATAACAGCCAAAGTGAAAATAATGGTTTAATATGAGGAAATAATAATAACTCATCATCATAGAATTTAGACAGGTTTCTTCCACTGTGCTTTATCAATTTGGTGCACAAGAAATGTGGATGTGCATGGAATGAAGGATTTCATATGACTTTTGCCAATTCATTCATTTCAACAAAAAATAGGAGAAGACTTATTCTCTTTGCTTCTATCCCTCCATCTTCTATCTGAAACAGATTACACAATTTTGGTACCAAGAAAGCCACTTAACATCTAGAGCAGGCATCTCAAACTGAGTAGCCTCTGAGGCCACATGGATTACATATATATGTCATGAGGGCCGCATGAATTATATGCCTGTCTTGAAGACTGTACATGACAATTAAGTCTTTAAATCCTCCTTCTACATTAACAAAACAAAGTGATGATTGCTATTATTAATTTCTTTATCATCAACTAAAAGCCTATGAATCCATATAAAAAAACACTTTTTTTTTAAAGAAAGGAAAAAAGAATATAACTGAGTTCAAATAATAAAACATACAAGAGGCACTGTCACTTTCAATTATATATGTTGATTGAAAGCAGGAGAAGGCAAGAGGAAAATCCCTGTCATTGACTGAATTAGCCTCCTCCTTCAGCAACTCAAAGGAAGGGATAAGAGACAATGCATTAGTAACTTTTTTAATAGCATTGCTATAATAAAAATAAGCGACTGCTTTTGCCCAGAAATTTCTGGAAAAACCTTTTTTTTAAACCTGGGGTACTGTAAAAGCTCCGTATGAGAGCACAGTCAGCATGCAGGCCACACCTGTGTTTGCTGAGGGCTGCATTTGATATGCCTGATCTAGAGTGTATTTGGAAAACTTTAGAGTGGAAAGATTTAGAAAAGTTTATTTATCCTGCAAAAGAATATCTAGTGCAGATATTGCACAAAAAAAAGGGTTATCTTGAATATCTTTAGATTAATTCAGCTTATGGCTGTATCACCAAAAGAATCCTCCATTTTCCAAATTTTCCTACAGAATCATTTCAATATTAAAGACTATCCTTCATAATTGTCTAATTAGTTACCCAAAAAGTTATTGACAATTCATATATCATTGCACCACACTTAAATTCTATACATATCTTGCAAACTTTATCAGACAAATTTAGAGACCAATATAAGTGTTGGTCTCTAAATTTGATTTTAAAATAAGCAAAATTTGTTTTTTTACAAAGTCACTTTAGGTTGGGTTTTTTGGGTTTTTTTTTCTAAAGTGCTTTCCCTGTTATATGCATTACATGCAGCAGAATGTATTAGGATTGTTTAAAAATACATTTAGTGATAATCATATATTTCTCTACAAAAAAAAGGATTAAGCAATTTGAGATTATATGCAATGGGTAAATGAGCAAGGTGATGTTAAAAATAAGATTAGATGAGATTAAATTTTAGATTAGATAAAAACAATGTTAAAGAGCAATATGATAAACCAATCCCTGCTGTATATATCAACAGCTCTACGTTATATTGGGATCAAATTTAAGGGGTATCTTTTAGGTTGAAAACTAAAGCCAATTCAACAAAACTAATGTCACTTTTAGATTTATGCTACCTTAAACATCCTAAATTCATTCAAACATCCTTGGCTACTTAGAAAAAGGTTTTCTCTATGACAGTATCATCTATTCATGAAGAAATACCTTCCAATTACCTCTCCTTATGAAAAAAAAAAGAGTAAAGAGTTATTTCCCTCTGAACTGAGCCTCTTGACTTTCAAAGGAAAATAATACACCTTATTTTATTGTATAAGATCTGTATATTTTACAATACACCAACTCAGACTGCATTTTCATCTCTTAATGAAAGAATTCCAAGGTATTCTTGGTTATCTGTGATGGGAAATGCAGTTTTTTTTTAGTTATTATAATAAAAAGATCCAGTGTCTGATAATGTAAATTGGAAATTGATTTTTTAAAAAAAGGGAAAATTAAAAAAATCATTCTTTTTCTTTATATATCATGTTCATTTAATTGTGCCACTTTTATTTTTTCATGTTTAGCTCAGGCTAACCAAAACTTTATAAACAAGGAACTACAACTCATTATATATTAATTATATTATTTCTTTTTAAACACATCATATGAATGATATGTATTAATGAATATATTATTATAAGACACATTCAATGGATATATGTTATAGTAGTGACATTACTTGAATAAATCAAAAATCAACAAAAATCTGTATTTTCTTCAAAACTTTCTTTAAAGAAATTATGAAAATCTGAAATTTATATTTATAAATTTCAGCTTTTCATAATTGTTGAAAACTGATATTTTGTCTAAAATTTGGTGAATTTTTTCACCCCTGTGTATGTCCATGACAGAATAAAATCAATATTTTCGCCTATGCTTTTGAATTTTATATAATTTTAACTTATTGTTCTGGAAAATTTGGCCTGAGTACATAAGATCTTTTAAAAAATACTTCAAGATATTATTCTGAATCTATTTTGTTTGATAACTAAACTTATGTTACAGTTCAAATAGAACATTTTAAACCCCAAAATAAGGCAAAAATATAATGGTCCATTTTCAAAGCACATTTTTTTCTCTTTAACAAATGAGGTACTATATATTATTCTTACCCAATAGATAGCTGTGTATTTGAATGATTGCAAAATAATCAATAGCCTTTCTCTAATATAGCTTTAAAAGTGTGCAGTTTAAGCATTCATATATTGTGATTTCTGATGAAAACCAAGGAAAAATACTAGGTAAGCTGTAAAAACAGAATCCTTTTGTATTCATGTAGACAGCTTGATAAGATAGGTCAATAAATAATCAGTATTTGAATAATAAATCTGCTTATGAGCATCTGCTGTAGGAAACCATTACCTGTATGTATAAACAACAGAGATTACACACACATATATATATATATACATATATATATATATATATAAGGGAGATATATGAATAGATAAATGCAAAGTCTGCAGTTAATAGATTTCAAAAGCAGATTAATAAAATTGGATATCAACAAAATGCTACAAAGAGATAAACTATTGAAAATACATTTAATAGATTATATAGAAAGATAAGAAATAAATTGGTTAAATATAAACAGTATGATACAGACAGACATTAAAAAGGAAATAGATAAACACTAAGGTTTTCAATCACAATAAACATTTTTCATAGATATAAAATAGTCTGTACTTATACATTGATACATAAATGGAAGATTGTGAAATAATATATATAAATAATAAGTCGATATCTAATTATAGATTATATATTTACAGTAATATAAGTGAAACTTGTCAATAGATTATCAGTGAACAAAACAAATAAATGTCCGTAAACAAATATAAGTTATGAGAAAAAGATTATTGAGAAGCAAGCAGAAAACTTGTCCATCCGTAAAAACATTTGGAGTTTTGTTGTCATATACACTTTTTTAAGGAGTAATTGATATTCTATAAATGAAAATTAAAAGTCAAATCTTGGTATTTAATACTTTTTAAAGTTTTTATTTTGTTATTATTGTTTTTAAAATGACCAATCATTGTTCCCACTTCCATTCTATCTTGCTTTGTGCAATTCACTTCAGATTCTCAAGTAACCTCCAAAGAAATGAACAGAATAAGAACTATCTGCATATCTATATATAATGGAGATAGATTGCATTTCTGTCTGAAGCTGAAACTACATCACGGCTTATGTCACAGATTCCACAATAATCTAAAGCATTTATCAATGAGAACCTAATTTATAATCAATATAGTTTATACATAAAATTTAAAGAAGAACTTTAGTTTATATACACTATGAAGTTGTCGTTGTAACATCCGGTGGTCTAGGCGATTTTTAACGAAGAATCAATAAATGCATGTGTTACGTTATTTGGGGTTATCCACACAGGATGCCTTCAGATTAAGAAGTCGGAAACAGGAGCACGTTTTCACATGTCTTTATTCATGGCTGACGGGGGAGGAAGTACATAGAATTACCGGGCGGACAATTAGGGTTTAGTTAAGGGTTAGTCCAAGGGACTTAACTAATACAACATCTCCCTTTCTTAATTAAGAATGGGCTTTTTACTTTAAAATATTCATAAATAAAGACTGAAAAAAATTTGAGTAAATAACTCAAATTTTTTTCAATCTTTATTTGTGAATATTCTTTTTTAAATTCTTTTTTCAGGGGAAAGCTAGAAGAGTCTCTTATATGTAATTTTTTAAAAAGTTTTTAGTGGGAAGGTTTCAGAGGTCTAGCCTCTGAGGAGTCCTTATGCATCGCCGAGATTGCCGTGGTTTAGGGGTTGGCCTTGATGGTACACAGCTGGGTGATTGGATGATCGGTTGCTTCATCACTATGGGTGGTGCTGGTGATTCAGGTATTACTACCTGACTGGAGGTTGTTGGTGTGCTTCTCTGGTGACTGCTATGACATGAGAGAATATCAGCATTTATATGGTGTTGTGGTTCTATTTGTGATGTGTTTGCATCAGCTATAGGTAGTTGGTATTGTCTACCTTTAAGTACCAGACTGCATCTAGCTGGCCTAAGGAACTGTCTATTCCTTCAGAGGATGCTACCATCCGCAGACTCATCCATGTACAACCTTGGTTCAGTAGTAGGGTGTTGGATTGTTCCGGGTTCCCACAATTTTGTCCTCTCATGCTGAACATAGACTTTTTGAACAGCATACAACGGGGGATGTTTTCGATTTTTGTATTTGTTGTATTGATCCCTCGATTTGTTTTTGTAACATTGTATTGCTTGTCTAGTTTGTTCATCACCAAGCTGCTGTTTTGATATGAGTGGTGTTTGTATCTGTCTCCCATTCAGTAATTCTGCTGGAGACTTGAAGTGAGCTGACAATGGTGTCGCTGTGTACACCATCATTGCTAGGTGGCAGTCATGCCCGTTTTCCCATGCCTTTAGTAAAATTCTTTTGCACACTCCTACCATCCTTTCCGCAAATCCATTAGACTGGGTAGTGTGGGGAAGATGTTTTGTGTAGGAATGCGTACCTTTTCGCAAAGTCTGTAAATTTTTGCTTGTAAACTGGGGTCCATTATCTGTGTAGAGGATCTCCGGCGAACCTCTTTCCTCAAAGATTGCCTTCATGTTCTTAATGACGGCTGTAGATGAGGTGGAATGGAGTCGTCTCACAAATGGACTTCGGCTGTATTGGTCTGCTACGAGTAAGTACTAATTTCCTGCCATTGTGAACAGGTTGGCACTTACATATTGCCAAGGGTATGTAGGTGTTTCGTGCTGGTGCATCGATTCGGCTGGAGTGCTCGCTTGATATTTCTGGCAGGTGTGGCATTTGGCAATAAAATCCTCAATGTCCCTATTCATCCCTGCCCAGTATACAACTGTTCGGGCCCTCAATCTTGTCTTCTCAACTCCTTGATGTGATGCATGGAGTTCTAGGATCCCTCTTTGTAGTGATGTTGGTATTATTATTTTATCACTCTTGAGCAGGATCCCATCTTGGATTCTTATTTCATCCCTGAAATTCTAAAAGGGTAGGAGACAAGCTGGGCAGCTAGAGCGATCATCAGGCCAGTCAGTCATAACAATATGGGAGAGTTCTTTTAGAACTTCATCCTTCGAGATTTCTTCTCTGATATTCTCTATCCTGGTTGGTGAGAAATTCTGATAAGTGGTTACGTTGTGCACTTTCACATCTATCCCTTCAATATGCTTGCTGGGTATTGGGCATACTCGTGATAAGCAGTCTGCGATCGGAACTGCTTTTCCCGGGGTATATTTCACGGTTATGTCATAACCTTCAACCATTAGCAACATTCTTGCTAACCTTGTGGGTGCTCGTGCTATGTTTTTTTAATGCTATGGACACTAAAGGCTTGTGATCTGTTTGGATTGTGACCTTGTGGCCCCATGCATAGTGGTGAAATCTTTCTATGCCAAAAACAATAGCCAACATCTCCCTTTCAATATTTGAATATCAGGTTTCTAGACCCAACAATGTATTGCTCGCGAATGCGACTGGCATCTCATTTTGTAGGAGAGCTGCACCGATACCTGCTGTAGATGCATCTACTTGAATGACGATCGGTTCTTTTGGGTCAAAATACTTCAATATCGTGACTCTCCGAATTTCTTTTTTTACTTCCTCAAAAGCCATCTGCTGTTGCGATGTGAACTCCTTATCTTTTGATATTAAGTCACAAAGTGGTTTGGTTAATATTGCAAGGCGGGGTTTAAACTTGTTTAAGTAGTTAACAAGTCCCAGAAAACTGATGAGTTGCTTTACATCCTCCGGGGATTGCATTTTGACAATCGCCTCTACTTTCTTCGGGTCTGGTTTGATGCCATCCTTTGAGATGATGTGACCAAAAAAGGGTATCTCTGCTGCTTTTACCACTAGTTTCTCAGGGTTGAACTTGCAGTTTATCTCCCTTGCTCTTAGTAGTAGTTGTCTTAGTGCATGGTCATGATCATTGCCATCCTCCTTGAATCCATAAACAATCATGTCATCACAAATGGAAAGGACGTTTTTTATATTCCCAAAGTTCTCTTCCATAGCATGCTGGAATTCATCTTGTGCACATTTTATTCCCATGGGGAATCTATTAAACATATATCTCCCAAATGGAGTGATAAATGTCATCAGTTTCCTGGATTCTTTGTCCAGATTTAAATGCCAGTATCCCGACTTTATGTCTACAATCATAAACCATCTGGCTCCATGTAGTTGGGATACGACTTCTTCAAATGTTGGGATGACAAAGTGTGGTCTGCGTACCGCTTTGTTTAAGCCTCTAGGGTCTAGCCTTAGTTACACATACAAATGAATTGACCCATGGCATTGGTTCAGTCACTGGAGATATGATACCTTGGTTTACCAGGGAATTCAGCTCCGTTTTAAATTTATCCCTGAGAGCTATAAGGATCCGTTGGGGTGGGTGCACGACCGGTGGTATTTTCGGGTCTATATGAATGGTGTATTCACCAGGTAAGCAGCCAATTGATTGGAATACGCCTGGAAATTCCTGGATAATTTTATCTTTTGTAAGTAAATTTCCTCTCAGACTCAGTCTTTGTGTTGGTACTGGTTTCCTTCCGTGTTGAAGTTTCTCTTTTTTAGTACCGTTTGTCTGTGCATTTTGTTCCCTTGTGGCTGGAGTGTCCATTTTTATAGCCAGGTTTAAAGTTACTAGGCCCAATTCCCGTTAAGTTTGAAGCCCTAGCAGCATTGGTCCTTCACAATTTACAACATGAAATGTTGCACCAACGAATCTATCATGGAACCTTACTCCTAGCCAGCATGTCCCTTCCTGCTTAATAGCAGTTCTGCCAAACGCAAATAGTCGTACGTTTGTCTTTTTGAGTGGTACTTCCTTGAGATTTTCGAACATTTTTGGGGGTAAGAGGTTGCTCATAGCCCCTGTATCCACCTTAGCATATATCTACATTGGTCTAATTAACACCATTTTGTCAGATTGAAAGGAAACTAGTCAGACAGGAGATGTCTGTCCTGTTTAATAGTCTGCATATATATATATTGCGGAGGATGTAAAGCAGATACTATACTTGAATTCCAGCTTAAAATATGGGATGGTACACTCTGATGCTAAGCAAACATGCTGGGAAGCCACACTTAGGTCCCATGCAGTGCACACAGATACTACACTTTAATCCTAGGTTGAAACACCAAATAAATAACTCCATCATTCTGATGGCAACTATGCCAATTATATATAATGCATTTTTTTAAAATTCATAGAAAAATGTTCTTATTTAAATGTCTTTAATTCAGCTAATCAGATCAGAAGGTAACAGAAATGTAGAAAAGTAGAAAATAATTGTTCTTCCATTTTTTAATGATTTTTTCTGAGATCTTTTAAATATTCTCTTATGTATACAATATATTTATAAAATTGCAAAACATTGAAATACCACTTATTATATACGTGGAGGTATAGGTAGCCTAATGGATAATGAAATTGGTCAACTTTTTTGCTTAAGATTTTCTTATCTTGGTAATATTGAATACAAAGACAAAGAAATGTTTTTTTTTGTTTGTGTTTTTAAAAATACTTTGAGAAAGATAACAGACCAACATTTGTATTAAAGAAATAACCTAATCTGATTATCTAATTTAATAGAATTAAAGAAAAAATGTAACCATGAGAGTAGCCAACCTGAAAAAAAAATCACCAGTTGCTAAGTATGTAGACAATATCTAAAAGTGATGTATAAGATCAATATTTATTTCAGTATTCTAGGTATTAGGTGTGAGAGGTAAACATCATATTTATTAGAATCACTTTTATCTATCTATTGAAATAATATATCCATATAAATGAATTTCTTTTGGACATTTTTTTTCATTAACTTTCATGTCTAAATTAGACATATTTACATTAAATAATCATGTTGCTATCAAAAACTCTTTTGACTGCCAGTGTTTCAACTCTTTTTAAGCTAATTCAATTTTTTTCTGACATATAAAACAAATATCCTATAAATTCCTTCTTTTTCTTCAAAAGTTGGACATTTTACTAATCTCATGATTATTTTGATCCATGCATTTCAGACTCATTAAGGTAATATCTATGGAACTGTCAAAGTTTCAAGTGACAAATGTAATTGAAAAAAGAATCAACATAAGTATATATAATATTTAGTTATATGCATGACATTTTCACTATTACTTTAGATTATTTGTCCAATAGTAGAAGAGAACCTTTTCATAATCATCAAGCAGGTTAAAGCATGCTTGACACAAACATAAGAGATGTAAATCCGAATGACTCACTTAATCTTGTTTAATACAGAAATATGAATCTAGACGTTGACAATGCAGTTAATCTCTTAATATCCCCACAAATCATGTGCTTGTTTTAAGCCCAAAAGCAAAACTGATATATCTAATCAGTATGCATACAAAACCAATAGACTTAGAGATAGTTAACCTTTGTTCATGGCTGGGTAAACATTAAAAAATCTTAGCTTTTTAGCTGAAGAAGGATGCATATCTCTCCATACATACAATTATATCTTGCTGATTGGTTCATGATAACTGAAATCTTGTGTACTTACAATGTTGTATCACAAATCAGGCAATATACAATAAATTATGACTTTTAATTGACTACATTTAGTAATCTATAATCAATTGATGTATTTTTTGTTGAAAATTTTTAATAATTTGTTATAACATGTCAAATTGTATACAGTTATATTAATGGATATTTATATATATATATATATATATATGTTTGTTTGTGTGTGTGTGTGTGTGTGTGTGTGTGTGTGAGGCACTAAATAGGAATCTTAGAACCCTAAAATGGAAGCAGTGGAACAGTTTAAAATTTGAAACTTAAGAGAGATATCATCTTGGAAAAATAAAAAGCTAAAAACTCACTCCCAAACAAGAGAAACACCATAGACAAGGGAATGGATATATTTCAGCCAAGGTCATTTGCATTACCTTTACATTATTGTCAGTATATATATATATAAAAAAAAAAAGTAAAGTCGTCAGGGCGGCCTAAAGTCGGTATCAGCCAGTCAGCGAGGGAGTCTATCCCCTTTTCAATAGCGCTAGACCAAGGAGATTGTTTTTAGTATCTGAGGTGGAGCGCCACACCTACCATCAGCTCCTTACTTTACCGCACTGATCCCTGTGCTACTCATACGCTGAGTTGGCGGGGACCGGTATCGAACTAGGAACCTTATGGTTTCTAGCCGAACGCTCTACCGACTGAGCTGTGTGTGTGTGTGTGTGTGTGTGTGTGTGTGTGTGGACTCTCTTTTCGTAAACAATAAATGAGGGTCAGCAGTGAATGACTTGTTTCATTTTACATTGTGCATGCTATCAAAAAGACATTTTATTAGTGTTTTCTCGAGTGTGATACTAGCCCAGCCTTGCTGCGAGCTACAAAACCACATTGACAGATGTAATTTTCTAAAGTGGGAGTTTTATATTTATATACAGATATATATACTAGCAAAATTACCCAGTCCATGACTGGACTACATTTTTTTAGGAACACCAGTGAGAAAGGGAGAAAACAGGAGTAAGAGAGAATCAGAATAAGTGGAAAATATTTTATAAAATTTAAAAAATCACTGAGAATTCGTATATTACAATGTTTGTTTTTTTTAGGAAATGTTTTTTTGTTTACTTTTAAAATACTATTTTTTAAAACATTTTATTTGAGAAAGACGAGCACAGAGAGAGAGAGAGAGAGAGAGAAAGAGAGAGAGAGAGACAGACAGACAGACAGACAGACTGGGTGAAAGAGAGAATACCTAGCCTGTTAAGTTAAAGTGAAATATATTAGACTAATTCATTTCCTTTTCGACCCAATTTTCCTTACTTTATTTTTTCTTACTGTGAAGAGTTCTAGAAATTGGTTGATTTTTGTTTAATTATTAAATTATATCACTTAATTAGTAAAAGTCCAAATGAAATTTTGTGTATTTCTTAGTTAGAAACACATTAATGTGTCTGCGAGATTTCAAATCAGAATGACATCTCTTTTCAAAATTATAAGTCGACACGTACATACCAGAAGATTCTTTTGTATATATAGATATATATGCATACTTATACAAAAAATAAACAGTATGTTTAACTGATATAAATTTGAAGGAAATGAACTAAGGCAGCTGCTATTTACTAATGATCAGTATGCTATCCTTCCTGAAAGTCCTATGATTATTGCTTTGTTCAAATAACTCATATAATAATAATAATAATAATAATAATAATAAGAAGAAGAAGAAGAAGAAGAAGAAGAAGAAGAAGACTCTATGAACTGAGGAGAATCAGAGATCAAAATAACAAAATAGCAATGATATCCAAGTAATTCATGAAACAAAAATAACAGAAACAAAAAACAGAAATGGGAAGGATAACAATGATATGGATACATCAAATGACAAATTGGGGAGTTTGCACATGAAAAGACCTGGACAAGAGACAAACTGAGTCACTAATAATTGCTGCACAAAACAATGCCATAAGAACAAATTATATCAAAGCAAAAATTGATAAGACACAACAGAACAGCAAATGTAGGGTGTGTGATGACAGAGATAATACAATAAACCATGTTTTAAGCAAATGCAACAAACTAGCACAAGAATACAAGGCTAGGCATGACTGTTTTGGAAAGGTGATCCACTGGGAATGGTGCAGAACACTAAATTTTAACCATACAACAAATTGATATATGCATAAACCAGAATCTGTTCTTGAGAATGAATGCATAAAATTCTCTGGGACTTTGAGATAAAGACAGATCGCCTTATCCCAGCAACCAGAAGACCAAACCTAGTATTGATTAACAAGAAAAAGAGAACTTGTCAACTGGTAGGTTTTGCAGTTCCAGCAGATCACATAAAGATAAAGACGAAAGAAAATGAAAATATACACAAGTACCTGAACCTTGCTAGAGAATTAAAAAAGCTGTGGAATATAGGAGGGTGATACCAATTGTAGTTGGAGCACTTGGAACAAGCTTAGAAAAAGACTAGAGGAACTGGAAATCAGAAGAAGAATTGAGACCATCCAGACCCCAGAATTGTTGAAATCAGCTGAAATACTCAGAAAAGTCCTGGAAACCTGTGGAGACTTGTTAAACACCATCAACTAATGCTGGAAGGAGTGAAATAATAATAATAATAATAATAATAATAATAATAATAATAATAATAATACTTTATCTCAGAACCTGAGACAATACAAGGAGGATGAATAGTATGTTGGCAAAATAGCAGTGATCATTTATGAAGACATTATGGAACAGTGTAAAAGAGTAAACAGTGGAGTTTTTGGAGTTTAAGGCCAATTTCTTTATTCCACCAACTGCTTTAGTTATCTCTATGTATTTCTCTTGTAAATTGAATCTCTTGCCTTTGAAATGCTGTACTGAGAAAACTCTAGTGTCAAACCTGTTGCAAAATGCCTCTGCTGTTCTCAAGTAGTAGATTCACTTTTTGTATAACCCCACTGTGATACTCATCCTAACTTGATAAGAGTACAGCTTAAGACTTTAGTGTTTAGCCTTCTATTTATAATATATTGGAAAAAGGGTAGTATATGAATGCATTTATATAGTAAACTATATGCATCTTCAATGCTGACAAATATAATACTTATAATGTTAAGAAATCAGTTTTTCTCCAATTATTTCAAAGTTTCTCCTTGAACTTAAGAGAGGTGAAGATTTATGGTTGAAACAGTTGTAAGAAATACCTCATCTTACTCAGAATAAGAGCAAATACAAAACATGATTATGACTACTGAAATTATGCAATTGAATGAATAGAAAAAATGCAAAAATTGTCAATAGTGCCTTTATGAAAAAAAAAAAAAAATATAGCAAGGTTAGCATAAGCAATATTTTTAATGCCAGTAGCAAGTAAAAACTTATGAAAAATATGAATATTCAAATGTTTCAAATACAAAAGATCGTCAGCAACAACATTGAGAGAAATTGGAAAAAATATGAAAAGGAAATGAAATATGAAAGTTTTTTTTAAAAATTGTGCACAAGGCATAAGTCAAGATAACATGAAAATTGGGTGAATGAATAATGGATCTTTAAGATATCTTTTAAAATTGATGATTATATAATAAAAGAAAAAATTGTGTAGTAATAAAAAAAAAATAAAAGCAGAAAATTAATGATTATATAATAAAAGAAAAAAATTGTGTAGTAATAAAAAAATTTTAAAAAAGCAGAAAATTGAATTTTTATAAAATTCTGTTTGAGATATTTTTATTTTTAAGTAGATAATTAGTTTAACCTTTAGCATAGAAACCAGGTCATTGTTTTATTGTTTTAAGGTGGTAAGATGCTTAACATTTTGTTTACATTTATTTTCTACTTATTTGATTATGTGGCCTTATCTAGACTGAAGAGTTATGATTCTTTTTGGGACTTTTTTTTTGGGGGGGGGGTTTACAAGTATGTTAAGGTTACCATCCATCTTTCATGTTCAATGTTGTTCAAGTATTCTATTTTAAAAAGATCTTCATGTTTCTTTAATGTATTTTGTGATACATTTTGCAGTTTAAAAATACCTTCTTCAGAGATAGTTTCATTATTTTTCTTCAATACTGTGGATCATTTTGGAGATGTTTGTCCTGATGTTAATATTGAGATTTTTCAAATTTCATGACTTTTTATAATAGAGTTTATTCGTAATATCAAGTCATTTCACTTTTGTTTATTTTTTTTTTTTTTTGTATATTTTGTGTGCTTTTCTTTTTCTGGTTGGTTCTTATTTTGTTTATTTTGTTGATAATTTGGTTTCATGTGGATATATTAGTAGTGTATTGTCAATGTATCAGAAATATCTTGCCTCTTTTGGAATGTTCCTGATTTATAAAATTCCAAAAAGAGGCTTGCTAGATTCCATAACTAAGCCAAATGTTATCTTAAAATCATTATCAAATTAAAAATGAATGTGATTTCTGCATAGAGTACATATTTTTACAATTTTATCAATTGGTAGAGATGAGTTTATATTTTATTTTTTGAGATGATTTTTTAAAAGATTAAGACATATATTTGTGAAAATATTAGAATACAATAACTTGATATCAAGACTACCAATGATTTTATTTTTCATGTCGATTTTTTTTTAATGTTAAGGCGTGTGGAGATGGTTGTTCCTGGGAGAGGATTTAAAGTTAACTTTGCTATTTAGCCAGGAGTAGTAACTATTTCTGATGAAATAGGTTGCATTGGTATTGCATTCAGGTAATCCATATAATTCTAAAAACTGGGGGGGGGGGGGGGTAATTAATGATTTATAATCATATTTTTATTCACATTTTCCATTTTCTAAATGATGTTAAATTTGTTGATGATAATTGGTTTACAATTCATAAAAAGTTTCACCTTTTAAAAGCTGTATCATTTTATTATTGTAGGTTATCAAAACATAAGATGATAAAATGATGTGACTTTTAAAAGATAGCATGATCTGTCTGGGGATATTTTAGTCAATTTTTTCAAATGGTCAGTGTCTTTTTGAAATTGTTATCATATTATTTTCTACATATGATGTGACAGTTGTAGATATATTTTATTAAATTCTGGGTCAGTATGTCAATAATTTTTGCTTATCACATCTGTGATATTGTTAATCACATTTTTTTTTCATCAATAATAATCTTCAGTTATAAAAAAAAACTGTCAATTGTCATGATGATTAACAAATTCTGTTATCATTTTACAAAAACAATTCCATAGTATGAAGCCAAAATATGCCATCATAGGAATGTTTGTTAAAGAAACAATTGAGTCATTATTTGAAATTTCATTTTTATTTATCTTACTGGTATTAAAACAAACCTGAAAGCTAAATTCTAAATTTTAAATTTTATCAAATTTTGAAGTATTATATTTTAGATATAACAGTTGCTAAATTAATTCTAATGTAAATAGCATATGAAAAAATTATTTTCATGTTGGCATTTGAATCCTTTTATTTAAGAATTTTGTTGTTCAGGAAATATAAAGATAGCAATTTATTCTCCAGCAAAAGGATACATTGCTTGGAGATGTTGTCATAGGCTAATGAGAATTTTCTAATTTTCAAAATTTTTGAGGTGTTTTTATTTAGGTCCTATATATATGTATAAATACATATATATACACACACATATATATATATACATATACATATACATATATATATATATATATATATATATATATATATATATATATATATATATACATATACACATTGAGATTGAAGCTGTATTTACCAAGATAGAAAATGAACAAGGATATGTTAATTTTTTTTAGAATACAAGGTGTGTTATAAAAGTACCGAGTTTGAAGCTGTATTTATCAGGATAGAAATGAACAATGAATGGAACGTTATTTTTTTCAGAATACAAGGTGTGTCAAAAAGAACAAAAAATCTTGATACATTTTTGACACACCTTTGTATATACATATATACATACATTTATTGTATATATATATATATATACATACATTTATATATGCATATATATACATATATACATACATTTTATATATAATATATATATATATATACATACATTTATATATGCATATATATACATATATACATACATTATATATAAATATATATACATATATACATACATTTATATATGCATATATATACATATATACATACATTTATATATGCATATATATACATATATACATACATTTATATATAAATATATACATATATACATACATTTATATATAAATATATATACATATATACATACATTTATATATAATATATATAATATATACATAAATATATATACATACATATATACATATATAAGTACATATATATATATATATCCACAATATATACATATATAGATATATATATGTGCATACATATATATATATACATATATATATAAATACACACACACACATATATATATATATATATATACATATACATACTTATATACATATATAGAAACATATATATATATTTATATATATATATATATATACATACATATATAGGATACATTGCTTTGAGATTTTGTCATAGACTGATGAATATTTTCTAATTTTCAAAATTTTAGAGGTGTTTTTATTTAGGTACTATATATATATATATATATATATATATATATATATATATAAATATATATATATATATATATATATACATATTTATACATATATTTATATACACATATATATATACATATATGTAAGTTGAAAAATGGAAATGAATCTGACAATATGTTGAAAGGATAAATGAATAAATGAAAAAAATGTTGAATGGATAAAATTGGTTTAATGAAGTACCAAACGTGTTTCATCCGGGAGTTTGTTCATGTACACATTGTATTCTATTTATTATTATTTTAAATATGAAATAAAATAATAATAATAATAATATAGATAATTATATAATATTTCAGGATACAAAGAAAATGGCCTTCTTCGGGTATAATGTTTGATATTTGAAGTTAAAACGATCAAAATACAGAGAATTTTTAAGTGTTTGAAAAAAATTTTTTTTTTTAATTTTTGTGATGCTTACGGTTGGAGTAATAGAGTGATATTTGGTAACAGTTATTATGGTTAGAGAATAAACCAATTAAACCAATTTTATCCATTCAACATTTTCTTTCCTTTATTTATTTATCCTTTCAACATATACATATATATACATACACACAGACACACACACACATATATATATATATATATATACTCATGTACACATATACATACATATATATCTACATATATGTGTATACATATATATATATATACATATATAATGCATATTTATATACATATATATGCATATTTATACATATAAATATACATATACATATATATAAATATATACATATACATGTGCATATATATTATAGACACATATATATAAATATATATACATGTATGGTAATATAAAGGAAAAATAATTTGAAAAATAAATAAATGCAGAGGAATTATGTATGTATGTATGTATGTTACACAAAATGCATTGCTGTATTAATGGAGATGATATTTCCAACACCATAAGAAGCCAAAGCAAAATGAATTAACAAAAATAAAAAGAATAAAAATTAGTCTTATACTGCCAAAATATCTTTTCTTTTAGTCCTTACCTTTTTTTAAGTAAAACTTAACAATGATCCTTTCGGAAAGCAACCAAGATTTTGAATTTTTTTTTTAAACATCAAGAAATTGTCTATAATATCATCCTCACTAAGATACTTTTTGTTCATATAATTATTATTTCTCCAATGGGTTTATAGAGAGAAACCTTTCTTTAATTGGTCTGCATTTTATGTGAATTCTTTTCCATGTTAATTATGAGTGAACTCTTTTAAAATGCTACAAATATTGTAAACTGAAGTATTTTCTATTTGTAAATATTTTACTTCTAAATGATTTTCAGGATTTTATCTACTGTGTTTTATGGATGCTAGAATATGTTTTTTTCTTTCAATTTGGATCATATTTCATAAGAAAATTAATGATATAAGGTTAAAAAAGACATTTTAAAAATATAAGACATTGAAAATTATCAAATATAACATATATTGGATATATATATTATATATATATATAATATATATATATATATATATATATATATATATATATATAGACAGAGAGAGAGAGATGGATGGGTGGGAGAAGGAAAGGTGTTTACAAAACCTCATCTTATGTGCAAAGTGTAATTTAATAAGTGCCTTTATGCTGAATAAAGAAGACATGTCCAGAAAAAGAGAAACAGAGAGACAGAGAGTAAATTAATGGAATAAATATACAACAATCATGAGACTCACTCTTCTCCCTGTTGAAGTTTTGTGGACAGCCTGGAATAAGAACAACAATGCAGAATGACATGACAACTGATATTAAATGCAACTTTATTCTCCATTTTGGCTTGAAAAGCAGCAATAGAATGAAATGTCCCCATTTTGCTATCTCACTATGGTTGATCAATTGTGATATATTTTTGAGCATGAATATAATATATAAATACAAGTTGAATAAAGTTGAAGGAGTAAAGTTATATATTTACAATCAGTACTCTAAACATTTATATGTACCTTACCAATTAGGTTGTACTGTCCATAAAGAATTAAACATTTGAAAGGGAAACAGTTTCTTAACGAATATTTTCTGCACTACAATTGTTGGTATTTCATAAATCTATTTGAATGTGCATACTGAAAATAGTCAAGTATACCAAACTGTTTTTTTATCATATATTACTTCAACATAGTACTCTTAATGAAAAATTCCTTATTATTATTGAAATATTTGAACATTTCTTCAATTGTCATTTTCTGTATTTATTCATCACACTATTTTAGTCATTTTTAAATAGAATGAAGAGGAATTATAGTTCTTGTTCAAGCTAAAAACTAATATATTTCATAAAGAAGATTCATTAGTAAGAATTGTAATCTATTATAGTGTCAATCTTTACTGTGAGTACAAAGCATTTAAAAAGGTTACTAGAGTTTCTAAACTGATCCAGTCTTACTTGAATTAGTTAAACAATCTCAAAAAGTACTACAAAGATAACATCTCTTACTGTCTGTAGCTCAATTTCTAACCATAGTTTTAAATTTAGTTATTATTTAATTTGAGACCTATAAAGTTAAATTTTACTTTATCAAAAATCTGAACCTGCTAGAGTTTAATGATATTTCTCTTACATATAAATCAAACAAAAATAAAAGATCATCTTAAATTCAGTTATTCGGTTTTTAAAACTTTTCTTTTGTCTATTTCTTTATGTATGATGCCAAAGTCTGTACTGACACCCATCAACACTTCATGTTGCTCCTAGTTTTTCCATCATGTACAGATTCATTGCATAATTTACATATGAATTTTTTTTTAAATATAAAAAAATTCTTTCCTATGAAATAATATCAAAGAGAAAAAAACATATAATTCTGAAAGTTCAAGTAAAACAATGCCTCAAAACGTGAGGAGGTAATTAAAAAATGTTATCATTAAATAAAAAATTCCATTTTTTGGGATGGTCTTAAGGGACATCCTCTATGTAGGACTCTCGTCTCGTAAGACAGATTGGTCACCCCCAGCTGCGATTCAAGGATGTCTGCAGAATGATCTTAGGTGCTTTGGCATTACCCCTTCCGGTGGGGAAAATTTGGCTCAGGACTGCTTTGGTGGTGGCAGGCTTGTAATGGACTATTCATATCTGAAGTCTCCCTGGTGCAACACCATGAAGCAAGAGGTCCAGAAGAAAGCGATGGCAACAAAGCACCGGCACATCAACATCTTCAGGGACAGCCTTCACATGTGACATCTGTGGTCAGGGCTGTTATTCGAACATCAGACTTCACAGTCAAGAAGGTGCTGCAACTTTAGGGCACAAGAAATATATAGTCTTCCGAGACTGCAATGTCAATGAGTTATCCTCCAGCAAAAAACACTAAGATATACGATATATAAATAATTAATCTTCATTGGTGTAAACTGTGGTTATTTTGATGGTAAAGTTTCATAGGATACAAACATGGAAAAAAACCAACTTTATTTATTTATTTATGTTTAAGTGTTGATCTGAGTCTAAATATGGAAATGATTGTTCACATATAAACTGTATGATGCTTAATGTTATCAAATATCTATACACAGATACAAAGTTTCATAAGTTTCTGATCATGATCTGTACTGGTAGAATCATTTGAAGAATGCACATGTTAACAATTCTACAGCTCTTTTTTTTAACACTTCCCTTAGAAGGCTTCCCACCAATTTCATCATCAAAATCAATTTCAATTTCACTAAAGTTTTTGTTTCCAAAAGTACCTTCTGAAGATGTTTGTAACTACTTGCAAATGATACAGCTCATCGTGCAGTGCTATTGTATCTCTATCAGGAATTACTTCTTGCAATTATTCTGAGGAATTTTTCAGGAATAACTTTCATTTCATGGAATATTTGCTTCTTTTTATGCTCTCAAGAAAGGCATCATGACATGATATTGTGGCATGAAATCTCAAGGGTTTTGAAGGGATCACCTATGTTTTAGAAGTATATATTGTATCTTTTGTAAATGCATCTGGGCAAAGATAGTATTGATCCATTTGTTTTTCACTGGATAGATTCTCATTTAAAGGACCAATTAATTTTTTTATTTGCTGTCATGTGTATACAGATAAATCACGAGAAATATTTTTCAAATTCCATGTAATTGCATTATGAATCATCCTGTGGTTTGTAGTTAATCAGATTGAAAGGTAGACAAAAATCATGGGACCCATACCTATATTTCACATATATTAAATAAAACAAAAACTTTTTTATTTTAGAATTTATTCATATAAAAAATAAATGAAACATTAAAATAAAAAATAAGAAACAGTAAGTGTTTTTCATTGTTAGGATTGTGTAATTGTTGTGAAAAAGATTAAAAGCAGATTAATGTGAAGAAGGTTACTGCTTCTTGGTGTCAATATCCTGAAAATTTGGTCCAATATTGGCTGCTCATCCGCCTATGGAAGTTTTTGTCAATTCTGTGCTAATGTACATTATATGATATAGAAATGTAATATTTACATTCACATCCAGATGAGAGTGAAATTTTAACTATTTGCTTTCATTTTTTTTTTACTCATTCTGTTGTAATAAAAAGGCCAACACTATGAAACCCTTGGACAATTTTTTGTCAGATTTCATGATCTAGAATGCAACATGAGTGTCAACTTCATTTTTTTTATTAGCCATCTTGATAGATTTCCTGAAAAACTTAGCAAAGTCTGGTGGTTCCATCAGAACCTCAAGATCGTGGAGAAATGCTACCAGGGAGATGGGACAAACATAATGGTAGACTACTGCTGGAACATTAAAGGAGATTGCCTTGAGACAGTTCACAAATGAAAGAACTTCAAACACTAACTCCTGCCTGACTAAAATGTAACTGAGCTTTGTATCTTCATAGCACCAATTTTTACCTAATATTGAGTTTCATATATTTTTTCGTTTTGATGAACATGTTTCAAATTGTGTTGCAAATAAATTTAGACTATGTAACATTTTTTTTATTCACCAGCTAATTTAATGAGAGTTCAATCACAATAGACGAAATGACAGTGAGACGAAGATAAAATTTTAATATTTTGAAATACCTATATATGAAACTCAATATTAGGTAAGAAATTGGTTGCTATGAAGATACAAAGCTCAGTTACATTTTAGTCAGGCAGGAGTTAGTGTTTGAAGTTCTTTCATTTGTGAACTGTCTCAAGGCAATCTCCTTTAATGTTCCAGCAGTAGTCTACCATTATGTTTGTTCCATCTCCATTGGTAGCATTTCTCCACGATCTTGAGGTTCTGATGGAACCACCAGACTTGCTAAGTTTTCAGGAAATCTTATCAGATGGCTATAAAAAAATGAATTGACAGCAAAAAATAAAAGAGCATTCAGGAAAAAATAACTTTCATATTTGAAATTAGTACACATTAAACATAGATAATAACAGTGGTTGATATTGTGGGTGAGCCGGAAGTTAACGCTTTGAAAGCAAAAATAAAATTACAAAAATAAACGGCTTTTGCGCAATAGGATCGGTGCAGCTAGAGAGAAAAATAGAATATTAAAAATGATAATTTTTCAACCAATCTGAGGTGTTCGTGCCTAAAAAGAAGTTTATCACCAAAAGTCTATTTTGGAGCCTATCTAAATCCTATATAAACGAAGGTTTTTCCAAGAACAGCAGAAGAAAAGAACCAACTTGCTGAATACTCCACGCTTCTCGTTTTAAGAAAATATTTCCCTATGCTGAAAGGTATTATAAGTTACTATCTTTCACCTCTCTCTAAGTAATTGAACTGCTGCTTTGAATTTTGAAGCATTACTCTTTCCTTCTCAGTTAGAGTCAACGTCAACACTTTATTATTATAGTTATTACAATGAACATTTAAAAAAAGCATATTCTGGGCAGGACTTTGATCAGTAATTTTTGATTATTGTAATCTTTGTTTCAATACAATTATTATTTATTGAATTTATGAGTTTTTTGTTTAAAAATGTATAAACAACAGAGTAAAAAAAATCCTCACAATTTTTTTTTACATTTAATTTTCAGATTTCCGTACTTTATTTATTTTCTACGAAAAGCATAGCCTTTTTTTTCTTCCTATTCACACCGTGGTCTTTTTGGTGTTTTATTTACTGTTTTCAAATTCATATAACCCCAGCGATATTTTGTGCCCAAATTAAGGGTGCGGCACAATTAAAATGACCTTTGAAAAAATTCAGAATTTTTAAATCAAATATACATGCATTACAAAATTCATCATTGATAAATAACACTGAAAATTTCATTAAAATCAAGTAGGTTAGCACGCAATTTTGACCGCTATGAACTTTTATCCCCCTATATTTCCACAATGAAACTTACAGAAAATTTAATATTTTTTCTGAAATTTTTTTACCATTTAAAGAAATAAACATACACAATAAACCTCCTGATGATTTTTTTTTAAAAATTTTCAGTACCTAAGGGAATAATGAACATTATGATTGGAAAAACAATGTTTTCAATTTTTGCATCTGTTAAATCAACAGAAATTTACGTAGTCTAAAAACAAGTTACGAATAAGAGGATTTTTAAAAAATTTCTAATGAAAAATCATTAATAATGCTGAATTTTCAACGAAATTTCCATAAATGTTTACCGCATTGGATGTAAATACATCTGAAATAGTTTTTTTCTAAAATATATGTAGTGGGAAATATTTTTTAGGCGAGGTTCTATTCCCCCACTATTTTATTTATGAGATAAAAAAAATGACGGTCAGAAAAAATTTTTTTCGTTTTTTTCTATAAAGATAAGAGTCTGAATAAACTATATCATGGAAATTGTATGAAATGTACAAAGGTCTAGTTTTTTGAAGGAAAATTAATGAAATCGGAATAAAAAAGTGCAAAAAAATGTCATAATATTAATATTTTGAAAACTTTTTTTTTGGCTTTTTATAATTGGTATGTACTATATTCTATTAATTTTCAACAAAAAAAAATTTTTTTGTTTTTAAGAAAATTAATTTTTAAGAGATTTTCCAATCTTTTGTGTTGATTAAATATTTTTATTTGCTGCGTGAAAATAAATTAAAATTTTTTTTTTTTTCGCTGCGTGCAAAAAATCCGACACCGAACATTTTCAACGGATATTTAAAAATATGAAATTTTTTATAATTCAGGTGAACTAACACCATTGGTCGCGATTACGAGCTCGATCATATTTTTAAAAAGAATTTGTAATTTTTATTGTTGAATAGTAATGTGTGATCCTTAGAATGTATTGAGAGCATTGCTGACATATTTGTTTTACAAAGAGCGAGACCGCCTTCTAAGTAACCGAGAGTTTGTTCCTGTTCAGCTGACGTGTTAGCGTGAAAAAAATTATTTTATTAACTTTTTTTCAATAATTAAAAATAAAAAGTAAGTATATATAGTTATTTTATCAGTTTTTATCTAGAAAAAAATATTCAAGTTTTTTTCATTCCATACTTTTACTGTTAATTGTAAAAGGGAAATAATTAGTAACTTTCTGTCTATATTACGTCTGAACATTACCCCTTTCGCATGTTAATACGGGCAGGTTTGGTTTATTTTTTTAGATAAAGATGTAATTTTTTTTCATGCGGATAATTTTGTCTTTGTATATATATATATTTTGTAACAACCGCTGTACCGATCTTTTTTTTTTACGAAGATTTTTTTTATAAACAAAGGTTCGGAAATATCTATTCCGTTTTATTCAAGTGGCCTAGAACGGTTTGGTGGTACCTAAATCAGATATTACTGTTTTTTGGTAAATTATTTTCAATCCACCTTACCTGAGTTTTGAAAATGTTTGATTAAATAATTAGTATCTGAGCTAATTTCAGTTAGCCTTTCATAAATCTGGCTGTTAAGATTAAGTTGTTTTTTTCTTAATTTGAAGTGTAGCTGTATACCCAATAATATCTTTGCTCTTCAATTTGGAAAATACTCAGATGCCAAGATTATGCTTGTAGACTTGAATTTTTAATTTCTTATATTCTGAACCTAGTTTAGGTCGGCTAAAATTAGGTTTAGGAAATAACAGCAAGTTTAGCCCGGGAATACTATTCAGCCACATCAAAATATAAAAAATATATCACCTTACATCACAATCCAGATGAGATAGTTTCTGTACTGGTCTTTTTATTAATGGACTTTTACGCCCAACAAATAAACACGTCCATTCTTAAAAGGCAGCGCATATTTATTTCCTCAATAATTATCTTCTCATCTACTAGGTAGCTGCAAAGCTGAGCGCTAAAATGCGTTTTTGACAAATGACTTTACGCCCCGCTAGCAGGAAAATAATTTACCAAAAATCAGGAATTAATGCGGATTTTTAAATGAAATTTCAAGTGGTTTATGTATCATGAATGATCTTTATAATGCATTATTTTATTTTATTTCACCAAAACTTTCTGCAATTTTTTTCAGGTCACTTAATTTTGACCCCTTATGTTTGGGGCGTAAATGTTTTGCAAGTTGGTCATATATTGTATTAATTACAGTATAAAATAAATGAAATAAAAAGACAGCGAAGTTTAATGATAGAACCCAAAAAACAATTTTACCAGTTCGCTTCTTATGAAAAATAAGTTTTCCAGAAAACTCGAATTAAAAATGTACGCCCTGCCCTTTTTAAGCAGAAAAAAAACATGCGATGTATGATTTTTTTTCTTTTATAAAATAATAGCCAATTAAATAAATTTATCGAAATTAATTTTTATTATTTTTTTAGCATTTATTTTTCGATTTTCGTACTTATTTTTCTCATAGAAGCGCAACTGTAAAAATTGTTTTTTTGGTTTCTATATACTTCGGTCTTTTTATTTCATTATTTATACTGTAATTAATACAATATATGACGCAACTTGCAACCATTTTACGCCGCCAAACATAAGGGGGGTCAAAATTAAGTGAACTGAAAAATGAGAAAGTTTTGACCAATAAAATAAATAATGCATTATAAAGATCATACAATTAGATACATAAACATTTTTGTTGTTTTTCTGAAAATTTCAATTAAATCCGATAAATTCCTGATTTTTGTAAATTATTTTTCTGTAGGGGGGCTAAAGTCATTTGTCAAAACCGCCATTTTAGGCTCAGTTGGCCAGTACCTAGTAGATGAGAGAAATAATTATTGAGAAAATAAATATGGCTGCCTTTTAAGAATGGACGTGTTTATTTTTTGCGTAAAAGTCCATAATAAAAAGACAGTAATCAGAAACTTATCTCATCTGGATTGTGAATGTAAGTGATATATTTTTTATATTTTTGATGTGGGGGTGAATTTTTAGTATTCCCGGCTAAACTTGCTGTATTTCCTAAACTACTTAGGACCTAAACTGGTTTTCAAATATAAGAAATAAAAATTCAAGGTCTACAAGAAAATCTTTGGATCTGAGTATTTTCCAAATTTGGAAGAGCACAGATACAATTATTGGTATACAGTGCATCAAAGTTATAGAAAAAACAACTTAATCTTTACAGCAGATTATGAAATGGTAACTGAAATTAGCTCAGATACTTAATTACATGTTATCCACATTTTTTTTCAAAACTCAGTTAAAGGTGATTTGAAAATAATTTACCAAAAAACAGGTAATAATCTGATTTTTTAGGTAGCCAGCCAAACCGTTTTTAGGCCATCTTGAATAAAACGGAAATAGATATTTCCGAACTTTGTTTATAAAATCTCCGTACAAAAAAAAAGACGTACAGGGTTGTTACAAGAATTAGTTAATTCAAAGACCAAATTAATCCCGATTGAGAAAAATTACATCGTTATCTAAAAAAAATAAACAAACTGCCCGTATTACATGCGAAGGGTAATTTCAGACGTAAATATAGAAGAAAAGTTAACAATTATTTCCCTTTTACAATTAAACCAGTTAAACAAGTATGGAATGAAAACTTGAATATTTTTTTCTAAGATAAAAACTGATAAAATAATCTATTATACTTACTTTTTTATTTTAATTATTGAAAAGTTAAATAAAATAATTTTTTCACGCTAACACGGTCACCTGAAAGAACAAACTTCGGTTACTTAGAAGCGTCCTCGTCTCTTTGTACAAAAAAAAACAAAAAGAAACAAATATGTCAGCATGCTCTTCATACATTCTAGAGGATCACACATTACTTTTCAACAATAAAAATTACAAATTTCTTTTAAAAATTATTGATCGAGCTCGTATCGGAAGCCAATGTTTAGTTCACCTGAATTATAAAAGATTTCATATTTTTAAATATCCGTGAAAGTTGATTTTGACGGCAGGAAAAAAAAAAAAATTAATTTATTTCACGCAGAAATAAAAATATTTAATCAAACACAAAAAGATTGAAATCTCTTAAAAAATTAATTTCTTTTAAAAACAAAAATTTTTTTTGTTGAAAATTTAATAGAATATAGTACATACCAATTATAAAAGGCAAAAAAAAGTTTTCAATATTAATATTATGACATTTTTTTGCACTTTTTATTTCGATTTCATTAATTTTTCCTCAAAAAACTAGACCTTGTACATTCATACAATTTCAATTGATATAGTTTATTCAGACTCTTATGCTTTATAGAAAAAGAAAAAAAATTTTTCTGACGCGTCATTTATTTTATCTCATAAAATAAAATAGGGGGGGGAAATAGACTCGTAAAAAATATTTCCCCTAATATATTTTAGAAAAAACTATTTGCAGATGTATTTACATCCAATGGTAACATTTAATGGAAATTTTCGTGAATCAGATTATTAATTGATTTTTCATAGAATTTTTTAAAAATCCTCTTATTCGTAACTTTGTTTTTAGCTACGTTAAATTTCTGTTGATTTAACAGTGCAAAATGAAAACATTGTTTTTCAATCATAATTTTGCATTATTCCCTATAACTGAAAATTTTTAAAAAAAATCATCAGGAGTTTATTTATGTTTTTCTTTAAAATGGAAAAAATTTTCACGGAAAAAATATTAAATTTTTCTGTAATTTTCATTGTGTTTAATATAGGGGGGGTAAATTTCCATAGGGTCAAATTGTGGTACCTACTGATTTTAATGAATTTTCAGTGTTGAATTTACAATGATGAATTTTGTAATGCATGTTATTTTATTTTTAAAAATTTCTGAAATTTTTTTCAGGTCATTTAAATTTTGGCCTCAACCTTATTTTGGGGCAAAAATATCGTTGGGTTAATGAAATTTGAAACAGTATAAATAAAACATTCAAAGACGCGACGGTGTGAATAGAAGAAAAAAAGGCATGCTTTCGTAGAAAATAAGTACGAATCTGAAATTTAAATGTAAAAAAAAATTTGGAGATTTTTTTTTTTACTCTGTTGTTTATACATTTTTAAAACAAAAAACTCATAAATTCAATAAATAATAATTGTATGAAACAAAAGATTACAATCTCAAAATACTGATCAAAGTCCTGCAGAATAATGCTTTTTTAAATGTTCAATGTAATAATATAATAATAAGTGTTTGAGTTGACTCCAACTGAGAAGGAAAGAGTAATGTTCAAATCAAATCAGCAGTCAAGTTAGCTTAAGAGAGAGTGAAAGATATAACTTATAATACCTTCAAGCAGTAGGGAAATATTTCTTAAAACGAGAAGCGTGGAGTAATTCAGGCAAGTTGGTTCTTTCTCTGCTGTTCTTGAAAAAACCTTCGTTTATATAGGATTTAGATAGGCTCCAAATAGGACTTTTTGATAAACTTCTTTTTAGGCACGAACACCTAGATTGGTTGAAATTATCATTTTTAATATTTCTATTTTTCTCTCTAGCTGCACCGATCCTTATGCGCAAAAGCGTTTAATTTTTGTAATTTTATTTTTGCTTTCAAAGCGTTAACTTCCGGCTCACCCAATATCAACCACTGTATTATCCTATGTTTAATGTACTAATTTCAAAATATGAATTATTTTTTCCTGAATGCTCTTATCTTTTTGCTGTCAAACTTCATTTTTTTATAGCCATCTTGATAGATTTCCTGAAACTTAGCAAGTCTGGTGGTTCGCATCAGAACGGCTCAAGATCGTGGAGAAATGCTATCAACTGGAGATGGGGAACTAACATAATGGTAGACTACTGCTGAACATTAAGGAGATTGCTTGAGACAGTTCACAAATGAAAGATTCAAACACTAACTTCCTGCCTGACTAAAATGCAGTAACTGAAGCTTTGTATCTTCATAGCAAAACGCAATTTCTTAGCTAAATATTGAGTTTCATATATAGGTATTTCAAAATATTAAATTTTATCTTGCGTCTGGCACTGTCATTGTCGTCTATTGTGATTGAAGCTCTGCATTAAATTAGCTGGTGATAAAAAAAAATGGTTACATAGTTCTAATTTATTTGCAAACACATTTGAAACAATGTTTCATCAAACGAAAAATATATGAAACTCAATATTAGGTAAGAAATTGGTTGCTATAAGATACAAAGCTCAGTTACATTTTAGTCAGGCAAGGAGTTAGTGGGTTTGAAGTTCTTTCATTGTGACTGTCTCAGGCAATCTCTTTAATGTCGGCAGCAGTAGTCTACATTATGCTTTGTCCCATCCTCCCTTGGTAGCATTTCTCCACGATGCTGAGGTTCTGATGGAACCACCAGACTTGCTAAGTTTTCAGGAAATCTATCAAGAATGGCTATAAAAAAAATGAAGTTTGACAACTCCATGTTGCAATTTCTAGATCATGAAAATGCTGACAAAAAAAATTGTTTCCAAGGGTTTCATAGTTGTTGCCTTTTTATTACAGAGAAGAGTAAAAAAAAAAATGAAAGCAAATAGTTAAAATTCACTCTCATGACTGGATGGTGATGTAAATATTACTTCTATATCATATAATGTACAATTAGCACAGAATTGAACAAAACTTCCATAGGGCTGGATGAGCAGCCAAATATTGGAACCAAATTTTCAAGGATATTAGCACCAAGAAGCAGTAACCTTTCTTCACATTAAATCTGCTTTTAATCTTTTTCACAACAATTACACAATCCTAACATGAAAACACTTACTGTTTCTTATTTTTTTATTTTAATGTTCATCTTATTTTTTTATATGAATAAATGTCCTAAATTAAAAACAGTTTTTTGTTTTATTTTAAATATATGGGTGAAATATAGTATGGGTCCCATGATTTTTTGTCCTACCTTTCAATGCTGATCTACATACAAACGCCACAGGATGATTCATAAATGCCATTTACATGAATTGAAAATATTTTCTGGTGATTTTATCTGTATACACATGACAGCAATAAAAAAAATTAATGGTCCTTTAAAATGAGAATCTCTCCAGTGAAAAACAAATGGATCAATAACTATCTTTCCGGCGTGCAGATGCATTTAGCAAAGAGATACAATGATATACTTCTTAAAACATAGGTGATGCCTTCAAAACCTTGAGATTCATGCCACAATAATGCATCGTATGATGCTTTCCTGAGAGGCATAAAAAGAAGCAAATATTTCCATTGAAATGAAAGTTATTCGCTAGAAAAATATTCCTACAGAATAATTGCAGAGTATTCTGATAGGATACAATAGCACTGCACGATGGGAGCCTTTGTATCATTTTGCAGTAGTTACAAACATCTTCAGAAGGTAACTTTTGGAAAACAAAAACTTTTAGTGAAATTGAAATTGATTTTGATGATGAAAATTGGTGGGAAGCCTTCTAAGGGAAGTGTTAAAAAAGAGCCTGTAAGAATTGTTTATACATGTTGCATTCTTCAAATGAATGTCATATTACCAGTACGATCATTGATCAGCTAAACTCAGTTTATGAAACTTTTGTATGCTGTGTATAGATATTTGATAAAACATTAAGCATCATACAGTTTATATTTTGAAGCAATGCATTTTCCCATATTTAGGACTCAGATCCAACACTTAAACATAAATAAATAAATAAAGTTGGTTTTTTTTCGCTATGTTTTTGTTATATCCTAATGAAACTTTACCAATCAAAATAACCCACAGTTTACACCATAAGAATTAATTATTTATATTAATCGTATATCTTAAGTAAGTTTTTTTTGCTGGACTGCGGATAACTCAATTGACATTGCAGTCTCGAAGACTATATATTTCTTTGTGCCCTAAAGTTTGGCAGCACCGTTCTTTACTGTGAAGTTCTGTGTTCGATATAACAGACCCTGACGACACAGATGTCCAATGTGGAAGGCTGCCCTGAAGATGTTGATGTGCCGGTGCTTTGGTTGCTATCCGCTTTCTTCTTCTGGACCCCCATCTTGGCTTCATGGTGTTTGGTTGCACCAGGGCGACTTCAAGATATGAATAGTCCATTAACAGCCTGCACCACGCAAAGGGCAGTCCTTGGCCATCTATAAAAAAAAATTTTTTTTTTCCCCCCACCGGAAGGGTAGATGCCCAAAGCACCTAAGATCATTCTGCAGACAATCCTTGAATCGGCAGCTGGGTGACCAATCTGTCTTACCAGACCGAGAAGTCCCTACATACGAGGATGTCCGCTTAAGACCATCCCAAAAAATGGAATTTTTTATTTAATGATACAATTTTTTAAATTACCTCGCTCACGTTTTGAGGCATTGTTTTACTTTTGAACTTTCAGAATTATATGTTTTTTGCTCTTGATCTTATTTCATAGGAAAGAATTTTTTTTATATTTAAAAAAAAATCATATGTAAATTATGCAAATGAATCTGTACATGATGAAAAACTAGGAGCAACATGAAGTGTTGAGTGGTGTCAGTCAGGACTTTTGGCATCATACATAAAGAAAATAGACAAAAGAAAAGTTTTAAAACAGAATAACTGAATTTAAGATGATCTTTATTTTTTTGTTGATTTATATGTAAGAGAAATATCATTAAACTCTAGCAGGTCAGATTTTTGGATAAAGTAAAATTAACTTTACAGAAAGGAGGTCTCAAATTAAATAATAACTAAATTTAAACTATGAGTTAGAATTGAGCACAGACAGAAGAGATGTTATCTTTGTAGTACTTTTTGAAAGATGTTTAACTAATTCAAGTAAAGACTGGATCAGTTTAGAAACCTCTAGTTTAACCTTTTTAAATGCTTGTGTACTCACATTTATTCAT
>CM042160.1:22368064-22405192 GCA_023376005.1 Doryteuthis pealeii | reverse complement strand
ATTAACAGAGAGATAGGTAAATTAAATAATGAATAAATTTAAAACTATGGTTAGAAATTGAAGAACAGACGTAAGGGAGATGTTATCTTTGTAGGTGCTTTGTGAGGATGGTGTTTACTAATTCAAGTAAGACTGGGATCCAGTTAGAAACTCTAGTTAACCTTTTAAATGCTTTGTACTCACAGTAAGAAGACACTATAATAGATTACAATTCTATAATTGAATCTCTTATGAAATATATAGTTTTTAGCTGAACAAGAACTATAAGGATTGCCTCTTCATTCTATTGGTAAAATGATAAAATAGGTGGATGAAGTAAATACAAGAAATGACAATTTTGCAAAAAATGTCAAAATATTATCAATAATAATAAGGGAGTTTTTCATTAAGAGTACTAATGTTGAAGTAATATATGATAAAAACAGTTTGGGATATAACTTGACTATTTTCAGTATCAAGCATTCAGAGATAGAGTGTGTTGGAATGAGGCGACAATTGTAGGTGCAGAAAATATTGTTAAGAAACTGTTTCCTTTAATGTTTAATTCTTTATGACAGTACACCTAATTGGTAAGGTAATATAAATGTTAGAGTACTGATTTGTAAGTATATAACTTTACTCTTCAACTTTAATTCACTGTTTTATATTATTGATATTCCATTGCTCAAATATATTCACAATTGATCAACGCATAGTGAGATAGGCAAAATGGGGAGCATTTCATTCTATTGCGCTTTTCAAGCCAAATGGAGAATAAGTTGCATTTAATATCAGTTGTCATTGGTCATTTCTGGCATTGTTGTATCTTATATCCAGGGCTGTCCACAAAACTCAAACAGGGGAGAAGAGTGAGTCTATGATTGTTGTATCTTACTTCCAATTAATTTATCTCTGTCTCTCTGGTTTCTCTTTTTCTGGACATGTCTTCTAATTCACATAAAGGACTCATAAATTACAACTTGCACATAAGAATGAGGTTTGTAAAACACCTTTCCTTCTCCCCCATTCCCATCTCTCTTCTCTGTCTATAATATATATATATTATATATATATATATATATATATTTATATATATATATATATATATAATATATTATATAATGATATATATTTCCAATGAATGTTTAATTTGATGTAAATTTTCATGTCTTATATTTGTAAAATGTCTTTTTAACCTTATATCCTTATTTCTATGAATATGATCCAAATTGAAAGAAAAAAACCATATTCTAGCATCCATAAACACACGTAGATACACAATCCTGACAAGAGTTTCATATGGAAGGTAAATATGTTTATATTATAAGAGACAAAAAAAGGAGAAAAAAACTTGTACAGTATTATTACACTCTTTTTTTACAGCATTTTTTTAATATATTCGACGTTATTTCATATATATAACATTTCAAGAAATAGCAATCCACAATATTATAGCAGATCAAATTAATGATAATGTTTATCTACATTAAAATCAATGAAGCATATATTAATAATTAAACATTGAACAAAAGTGAGTCTAGTGAGGATGATATATAGACATTTCTTGATGTTAAAAAAAACATTCAAAATCTGTTTGCTTACCGAGAAAGGACATTGTTAAGTTTTACTTAAAAAAATGGAAGGACTAAAAGAAAAGATATTTTGGCAGTATAAACTAACTTTTTATTCTTTTAGTATTGTTAATCCGGTCTTTTGCTTGGCTTCTTATGGTGTTGGAAATATATCTCCTTAAATACAGCAAATGCATTTTGGTAAATACATACATACATACATAGTCTCGCATTATGTTAATTTTTCAAATTATTTTTCCCTTATAAATTACCATACATGATATTATATATATGTGTCTAATAATATTCTCACATGTATAGATGATTATATTTATATTATTATGTATATGTATAGTTTTATAATATAAATATGCTATATATGTATACTAATAATTGCATATATAATGTATATAATATGGTTGATATATTGTATATTCCACATATAATGTAGATATATATGTATGTATATGTTACATGAATATATTATATATTTATAGTAATATACTGTGTTGTGTGTGTCTGTGCTGTGATGTATATAATATGTATAATGTTGAAAGGATAATAAATAAAGGAAAGAAAATGTTTATATGGATAAAATTGGTTAATTGGTTTATTCTCTAACCACATAATAACTGTTTACCAAATATCACTTCATTATCCAACCGAAGCATCAAAAAATTAAAAAAAAAAATTTTTTTTCAAAACTTAAATTCTCTTTTGATGTTTAAACTTTCAAATTAACATTATACAGGCCCGAAAGGAAGGCCATTTTCTTGTTGTATCCTGAAATATAATATAATTATCTAGATTATTATATTCTTATGTATTGTTATTTCATATTAAAATAATAATAAATAAATACAATTGTACATGAAAAACTCCGATAAAACGTGGTTGGTACTTGTCATTAAGACCAATTTTATCCATTCAACATTTTTTTCATTTATTCATTTATCCTTTCACATATTGGTCAGATTCATTGTCCAATTTTCAACTTACATATATGTATAGTATATATGTGGATATAAGTATATGATAAAGTAGTATATATATATATAATATATAATATTATATATATAGTATATATATAATAATATATATATATATATATATATAGTAACCTAAAATAAAAACACCTCTAAAATTTGAAAATTAGAAAATATTCATCATCTATGACAAAACTCAAGCAATGTATCCTATTAATACTGTATGTATATTATTATAAATATATATAAATATATATATATTGTTTCTATAATATGTATAAGGTATGTATAGGTGATTATATATATATAATAAAGTGTGTGTGTAGTATATATATATGTATAATACTTATATTCTCGGACATATATATTAGGTTTTATATGGGTAGATCTCGATTGTTGGGCCTTAGATTATTTGTGGATATATATATATAGTATGTACTTATCATATTATATGTAGGTATATAGTATTTGTATATATGTATATATGATTTATATTATAAATGTATTATATATGTATATATATTTATATATAAATGTATGTATATGATGTAATATTTATATAATAATGTATGTATATATGTATATATATCATATAATAAATGTCTGTATATATGTAATATATTATGTCATATAAATGTTGTATATTATGTATGATTTTAATATAATGTATGTTTATGTAATATAGCATGATATATGTAATGTATATATAATATCATATATTTATATATACAATGAATGTATATATGTATATAATTGCATATATAAATGTAAAATATAATATACTCACTTATATACATTAAATGTATGTATTATATGTATACAAGGTGTTCAAAAATGTATGCAAGATTTTTTGTTCTTTTTGAACACCCTTGTATTTTCTGAAAAAAATAACGTTCCATTCATTGGTTCATTTATCCTGATACATACAGCTTCAAACTCGGTACTTTTATAACTACACCTTGTATCTAAAAAAAATTACATACTCCTTGTCATTCTATTTGGTAAATACAGCTTCAATCTCAATGTGTATATGTATATATTATATATATATATATAAATATATATATATAATAGATAATATATCATATGTATAGTGTATATTTATATACTATATATGTGTGTGTATATATATGATTATACATATATAATAGGAGCCTAACTAAACCCTCAAAAATTTTGAAAATTAGAAAAATTTCTCATTAGCCTATGACAACATCCAGCAATGTATCCCTTTTGCTGGAGAAATAAATTGCTAATCTTTATATTTCCTGACAAACAAATTCTTAAAATAAAGGATTCAAATGCCACATGAAAATAATTTTATCTAGCTATTTACATTAGAATTAATTTAGCAAACTGGTTATATTTAAAATATAATACTTCAAAATTTGATAATTTAAAATTTAGAATTAGCTTTGCAGGTTGTTTTAATACCAGTAAGATAAATAAAATGAAATTTTCAAATAATCACTCATTGTTCTTTAACAAACATTCCTATGTATTTGGCATATTGGCTTCATACTATGAAATTGTTTTGTAAAATGATAACTGAATTTGTTTAAATCATCATTGACAATTGACAGTTTTTTTTTATAACTGAAGATTAATTGATAAAAAAATGTGATTAACAATATCACAGATGTGATAAGCAAAATTATTGACAATCTCTGACCAGAATAATAAAATCTATCTACACTGTCCATCATGTAGAAAATATAATTGATAAAATTTCAAAAAGACAGCTGACCATGTTGAAAAAATTGACTGAAAATATCCCGCAGAAGATCATGCTTCTTTTAAAAGTCACATATTTATCATCTTTATGTTTTGATAACCTACGAATAATAAAAGATACAGCTTAAAAGGTGAAAACTTTTATGAATTGTAATCCAAATTATCATCAAACAAATTATTTAAACATCACTTTAGAATGGAAAATGTGAATAAAATATGATTATAAATCATTATTACCCCCTGTACACCACCCCCCCAGTTTTTAGAAATTATATGCTTATACTGAATGCAATACCACTGCACTATTTCATCAGGAAATTGTTACTACTGCTGGCTAAATACAAAGTAACTTTAAATCCTCTCCAGGAACAACCATCTCACACACCCTTTACATAAAGAAAAATGCGAGCATGAAAAATTAAATCATTGGTAGTCTTGACTACAGTTATTGTATCTAATATTTTCACAAATAATGTTTATCTTTTAAAAAATCATCTCAAAAAATAAAATATAAACTCATCTCTACATTGATAAAATTGTAAAAATAGTATCTAACTGCAGAAATCACATTCATTCTTTAATATTGATATGATTTTAAGATAACATTTGGCTTAGTTATGGAATCTAGGCAAGCTCTTTGTTGGGAATTTTATAAATCAGGAACATTCCTAAAAGAGGCAAGATTTCTGATACATTGACAATACACTACTAATTATATCCACATGAAACCAATTATCAACAAAAAAAACAAATAGAACTCAACCAAAAGAAAAGCACACAATATATACAAAAAAAAAAAAAATAAACAAAAGTGAAATGACTTGATATTACGAAAAACTCTATTATAAGTCATGAAATTTGAAAATCTCAATATTAACAGTCAGGTACAAACATCTCGCAAATGATGCACAGTATTGAAGAAAAATATTATGAAACTATCTCGAAGAAGGTATTTTTAACCTGCAAAATGTTTCACAAAAATACATAAAGGAAAATGAAGACTTTTTAAATAGTAATACTTGAACAATCATTGAACATGACAGCTGATGGTAACTAACATACTTGTGAAACCCTCCCCCCCAAAAAAAAAAAGTCCTCAAAGAATCATAACTCTTCATCTAGATAAGGCCCACATAATCAAATAAGTAGATAAATATGTAAACAAAAATGTTAAGCTCTTACCACCTTAAAACCATAAAACAATGACCTGGTTTTATGCCCTAAAAGTGTTAAACTAAATTATCGTACCTTAAATAAAAATAGTTCAACGAATTTTATAAAAATTCATTTACTGCATTTAAAATTTTTTTATTACTCACACAGATTTTCTTTTATTATATAATCATTAATTTCTGCTTATTATTTTTTTATTATAACAATTTTTTCTTTATTATTATATAATCATGTCATTTTTAAAAGATATCTTAAAGACCATTATTCATTCATGTCCAATTCATGGTTATTTGCTTATGCTTGCACAATTTTAAAAAAAAACTTCTCTTTCATTTCTTTCATATTTTTTCAATTTCTCTCTAATGTTGTTTTGCTCGACGTATCTTTTGTATTGAAACATTTGAATATTCATGTATTTTCATAAGTTTTTTCTTGCTAACTGCATTAACAATATTGCTTATGCTACTTGCTATATTTTTTTTTTTTTTTTCCATAAGGCACTATTGACAATTTTTGCTTTTTCTATTCATTTTCAATTGGCTATTTCAGTAGTTCATAATCAGGTTTGTATTTGCTCTCATTCTGAGTAAGATTGAGGTATTTTTACAACTGTTTCAACCATAATCTTCAACCTCTCTTAAGTTCACGGAGAACTTTGAAATAATTGGAGAAAAACTGATTATCTTACCATTATAAGTATATTATTGTCAGCATTGAGATGCATCTAGTTTTACTATATAAATGCATTCATATACTACCCTTTCCAATATATTATAAATAGAAGGCTTCAAACACTAACGTCTTAAGCCCTGTACTCTTTATCAAGTTAGGATGAGTTCACAGTGGGTTATACAAAAGGAATCCTAACTACTTGAGAACAGCAGAGGCCCATTTTGCAACAGGTTTGACACTAGAGTTTCATGAGTACATGCATCAAAGGCAAGAGATCATTTTCAAGCAGAAATACATAGAGATTACAAAGGCAGGTTTGGTGGAATAAGAAATTGGCCTTAAACTCCAAAACTCCACTGTTAGCTTTTTACAACTGTTTCATAATGTCGTTCATAAATGATCAGCTGCTATTGCCAACAGCTATCATTCCTCCTTGTTTGTCATCAGGTTCTGAGAAAATATTATATTATTATTATTAATATTAAATATTATTATTATTATTATTACTTCACTCCTTCCAGCATTAGTTGATGGTGTTTAACAAGTCTCCACAGGTCCACGGAATTTCTGCGGTATTACTGATTCACAATTACTGGGGTATGGATTGGTTCAATTCTTCTTCTGATTTCCAGTTCCTCTTAGTCTTTTGATTCTAAGCTTGTCCAAGTGCTTCCAACGACAATGGGTATCATCACCCTCCTATAATTCCACAGCTTTTTAAATTCTCTAGAAGGTTCGTGTACTTGTGTATATATTCATTTGTCTTTGTCTTTATCTTTATGTGATTGCTGGAACTGCAAAACCTATCCAGTACAGTTCTTTTTCTTGTTAATGCAATACTTAGCTTTGGTCTTCTGGTTGCGGGATAGCAGATATGGTCCTTCTCAAGTCCAGAGAATTTTTGGCATTCAATTCTCTAAGGAACAGATTATCTGGTTTTTGCAATAATCAATTTGTTTGTATGTAAAAATTAGTGTTCGCACCTATTCCAGTGGATCACCTTTTCAAAACAGTCATGGCCTACCTTGTATTTCTTTGTGCTAGTTTTGTTGCATTGCTTAAAACACTGGTTTATTGTATTACTCTGTCATCACACACCCTTAACATTTGCTGTTCTGTGTGCTTATTCAATTGTTTGCTTTGATATAATTGGTTCTTAATGCATTTGTTTTGGCAGCAATTATTAGTGACTAGTTTGTCCTCGTGTCAAGTCTTTTCATTGTGCAAACTCCCCAATTTGTCATTGGATGTATCCCTATCTTGTTATCCTTCCATTTCTTGTTTTTGGTTTCTGTTATTTTTTGTTTCAATAGAAGTTACTTGGATACATTGCTATTTTGTTATTTTTAATCTTGATTCTCCTCAGTTAATGAGTCTTCTATTCTTCTCTTCGTTCTTCTTTCTTCTTCTTCTTCTTATATTATTTTATTATTGTATTTTATTTATTGAGTTATTTGACAAGCAATAAATAAAGGACGGTTTCGGAGGAAGTGATAGCAGTACTGATCATACTAGTAATATAGCAAGCTGCTTAGTTCATTTCTTCAAAATTTATATAGTTAAACATACTGTTTTATTTTTTGTATATCAGTATGCATATATATCTTATATACAACAGAATCTTCTGGTATGTACGATGTCAACTTGAGGGTAATCTTGACAAGAGATGTATCTGATTTGGAAATCTCGCCAGACAACGACATTAAGGTGTTCTAAATATGAATACAACAAATTTCATTGACTTTTACCTAATTAGTGATATAACATTAATAATTAACCAAAATCAACCAATTCTAGAACTATTCCAACAGTAAGAAAAAATAAAAGTTAGGAATATTGGGTCGAAAAGGAAATGAATTAACTAAATATATTTCACTTTAACTAAACATGGCTAGGTATTCTCTCTGTCTTTCGCACCCATCTGTCTGTTGCTGTCTGTCTCCTCTTCTCTCTTTCTCTCTCTCTCGTCTCTCTCTGTGCTCGTCTTTCTACAAATAAAAGTTTAAAAAATAGTATTTTACAAAGTAAACAAAAGATTTGTAAAAAAAAACAAAACATGTAATAATACGAATTCTTCAGTGATTTATTAAAATTTTTAAAAATTTTCCCTTATTCTGATTCTCTCTATCCTGTTTCTCCCTTCCACTGGTGTTCCTAATAAAATGTAGTCCAGTCATGGATGGGTAATTTGCTAGTATAATATCTGTATTAAAAGTAAATCTCCACTTTAGAATAATTACATCTGTCAAGTGGTTTTGTAGCTCGAGCAAGGCTGGGCTAGTATCCACACTCGAGAAAACACAATAAATGTCTTTTGGATAGCATGCACAATGTAAATATGAAACAAGGTATTCACATGCTGACCTTCATTATTGTTTACGAAAGAGGAGTCCACAACACATGCTCACACACACACAACAGTATCACTACAAGAAGACACACACTTCGGGTTCATCGTCAGCTCAGTCGGTAGATGCGTTCGGAGACTAGAAACCATAAGGTTCCTAGTTCGATACCGTCACCCGCAACTCAGCGTAATGAGTAGCACAGGGATAATGCGGTAACTAGTAAGGAGCTGATGGTAGGTGTGGCGCTCCACCTCAGACTATAAAACAATCTCTTGGTCTGCGCTTTGAAAAGGGGATAGACTCCTCTGCTGATGGCTGATACCCGGACTTTAGGCGCCCTGGACAGCTTATCTTTTTTTTTTTATATAATATATACTACTGACAATACATGTAAGGTAATGACAAATGACCTTGGCTGAAATATATCCATACTCCCTTGACTATGGTGTTTCTCTGTTGGGAGTGAGTTTTTTTAGCTTTATTTTCCAAATGATACTCTCTTAAGTTTCAAATTTAAACTGTTCCACTGCTTCCATTTTAGGTTCTAAGATTCCATTTAGTGCCTCACACACCCATCACACACACACACACACACCAAACAACATATATAATATATATATATATATAATATCATTATATAAGTATACATTGACATGTTATAGTACAAATTATTAAAAATTTCACAAAAATACATCATTGATTAATGAGAGTACTAATGTAGTCACTTAAAAAATCATAATTTATGTGTATATTTGCCTGATTTTGGTGATACAACATTGTTAAGTAACAAACAAGATTTACATTATCAGACATCAGCAAGATATAATTGTATGTATGGAGAGATTAGTGTCATCGCTTTCTTCAGCTAAAAAGCTAAGATTTTTTAATGTTTACCCACCGTGAAAAAGGTTAAGCTATCTCTAAGCTCTATGGTTTGTATTGATATACTGATTAGAATATATCAGTTTTGCTTTTTGGGCTTAAACAAGCACATGATTTGGGGGATATAAGAGATTAAGCTGATTGTCAACGTCTAGATTCATATTTCTGTATTAACAAGATTAAGTGAGTCATTTCGAGATTACATCTCTAGTCTTGTGTCAACATGCTTTAACTGCTTGATGATATGAAAGGTTCTCTTCTCACTAGGACAAAATATCTAAAGTAATAGTGAAAAATGTCATGCATAAACAAATATCATAATATACTTATGGATTCTTTTTTCATTAATTTGTCACTTGAACTTTGACCATTACATAATTTACCTTAATGAGTCTTGAAATGCATGGATCAAATATCATGAGATTTTAGTAAATGTCCACTTTTGAAGGAAAACGGTGGAGAAGGAATTGTGATGAGGGATATTGATATTATATGTCAGAAAAAAATTGAATAGCGTTAAAAAAGAGTTTGAAACACTGGCAGTCAAAAGAAGTTTTTGATAAGCAACATGATTATTTAATGTAAATATGTCTAAATTTAGACTGAAAGTTAGAAAAAAATGTCCAAAGAGTAAGTCATTTATGGATATATTATTTCAATAGATAGATAAAAGTGATTCTAATAATATGATGTTTAATCTCACCCTATACTAGAAATACTGGAAATAAATATTGATTATACATCACTTTTAGATTTGTCTTACTATACTTAGCAACTGGTGATTATTTTTTCAGGTTGGCTACTCTCATGGGTTATCAATTTTTTTTTAATTACTATTCAATTAAGCGATAATATGATTAGGTTATTTCATTAATCAATGTGGTGCGTTATCTTTCTCAAAGTTATTTTAAAACATCAACAAAAAAAACATTTCTTTGTCTTGTAGTCATATCAATAAGATAAATCTTAACAAAAAAGTTGACCAATTTCATTATCATTAGGCTCCATATCCTCCACGTATATATTAAGTGGTCTTTCAATGTTTGCAATTTTATTTAAATATATTCGTATACATAAGAGAATATTAAAAGAATCTCAGAAAAATTCATTAAAAATGGAAGAACAATATTAATCTAATTTTCTACATTTCTGTTACTCTTCTGATCTGATTAGCTGACTTAAAGACATTTAAATAAGCAAATTTTTTCTATGAATTTTAAAAAATGCATTATATATAATGGCATAGTGCCATCGAAATGTGGAGTTATTTATTTGGTGTTCAACCTAGGATTACAGTGTAGTATTCTGTGTGCAACTGCAATGGGACTAAGTGTGGTTCCAGCATGTTGCTTAGCATCATTGAGTGATACCATCCCAATTTTAAGCTGGAAGTCAGTATATGTATCTGCTTACATCCTCCGCAATATATATATATGCAGATATTAACAGGACGACATTCTCCTTCTGACTAGTTCCTTTACATTCTGAACAATGGTGTCATTAGACCAATTAGATATGACTGCGAAGGTGGATACAGGGGCTATTGAAGCAACTCTTACCCCCAAAATGTTCGAAACTCAAGGGGAAGTAACTCAGAAGCAAACGTACGACATTTGCGTTTTGCAGAACTGTCTATTAAAGCGGAGTGGACATGCTGGCTAGAGTAAGGTTCCATGATAGCTTCGTTGGGTGCAACCTTTCATGTTGTAAAGTGTGAAGGACCAATGCTGCTAGGGCTTAAACTAAACGGGAATTGGGCTAGTAACTTACACTGGCTCTAAAAATGACACATCACACGCAAGACCACAGGACAATAATCACAGACAGACGGTACTAAAAAAAGAGAAACTTCTAACACGGAAGGAACCAGTACCATACTCAAAGACTGAGTCTGAAGGAAATTTACTTACAAAAAGATAAATTATCCAGGAATTTCAGGCGTATTCCAATCAATTGGCTGCTTAACTCTGGTGAATACACCATCTATATAGACACGCGAAAATACCACCGGTCGTTGCACCCACACACGGATCCTTATAGCTCTCGAGGGATAGAATTTAAAACGGAGCTGAATCTGGTAACCAAGGTATCATAATCTCCAGTGACTGAACCAATGCCAATGGGTCATTGTATTTGTATGATGTAACCTAAGGCTAGCCCTAAGAGGTTCAACAAAGCGTGTACGCCAGACTAACACTTTGTCATCTCTCCAAGCATTTGAAGAAGTCGTATCCAACTACATGGACCAGATGGTTTCTAGATTGTAGACATAAAGTCGGGATACTGGCATTTAAATCTGGACAAAGAATCCAGGAAACTGATGACACATTTATCACTCCTTTGGGAGATATTGTTTATAGATTCCCATCGGGAATAAAATGTGCACAAGATGAATTCCAGCATGCTATGGAAAGAGAACTTTGGGAATCTAAAAAACGTCCTTTCCATTTGTGGATGACATGGCATTGTTTTTGGATTCAAGGAGGATGGATGTTCATCGACCATAAGGCCTAAGACAGATACTTTAAGCAGAAGGGAGCTAAACTGCAAGTTCAACCCTGAGAAATAGTGGTAAAAGCAGCAGAGATACCCTTTTTTGGTCACATTATCTCAAAGGATGGCATGCAAACCAGACAAGAAGAAAGTAGAGGTCGATTGTCAAAATGCAGATCCCCGAGATGTAACGCAAGCTCTATCAGTTTTTTCTGGGACTTGTTAACTACTTAAACAAATGTTTAACCCCGCTTGCATTACAACCCTTTGTGACTTAATATCAAAAGATACAGGAGTTTACATCGGCAACAGACCAGATGGCTTTGAGGAAGTAAAAAAAGAAATTCGAGAGTCACGATATTGAAAGTATTTTGACATCAAAAGAACCGATCGTCATTCAAGTAATGCCTCTACACAGGTATCGGTGCAGCTCTCCTAACAAAATGGAGATGCCAGTCGCATTCGCGAGCAATCATTGTTGGAGTTCTCTAGAACCTGATATTCAAATGATCTTGAGGGAGATGTTGGCTATTTTTTTTGGCCATAGAAAGATTTCACCACTATGGCATGGGGCCACAAGAGTCACAATCCAAACAGACAGCAAGCCTTAGTGTCTAGCATTAAAAAACATAGCAGCGAAGCACCGCACAAGCGTTAGCAGAAGAATGTTGGCTAATGGTGCAGGTTGATGCATAACCGTACTATACCCGGGTAAAGCAGTTCGATCGCTAGACTGCTTATCACTGAGTATGCCCAATACCAGCAAGCATTTGAGGGCTAGATGTGAAAGTGCACGACGTACCACTTATAGAATTCTCACCAAACCAGGAAGAGAAAATATCAGAGAAGAAATTCTCGAAGGATGAAGTTCTAAAAGAATCTCTCATATTGTTCCTGACGATCTGGCTGATACGCTCTTAGCTGCCCAGCTTTGTCCTATCCCTTTTAGACATTTCAGGGATGAAATAAGAATCCAAGATGGATCTCTGCTCAAAGAGTGATACAAATACTATAACAACATCACTCAAAGAGGGATCCTAGAAACTCCATGCATCAATCAAGGAGTTGAGAAGACAAGATTGAGGGCCAACAGTGTATCCAGGGCAGTGGAGATAGGACATTGAGGATTTTATTGCAATGCCAACCTGCCATAAAAAAAGCAATATCAAGCGAGCACTCCAGCCGAATCCGATGCACAGCACGAAACACCTACATACCCTTGGAATATGTAAGTGCCAACCTGTTTCACAATGGCAGGAAATTGCGTACTTACTCGTAGCAGACCATACAGCCGAAGGCCATTTGGTGAGACGCTCATTCACCTCATCTACAAGCCGTCATATGAACATGAAGGCAATCTTTGAGGAAAGAGGTTCGCCGGAGATCCTCTACACAGATAATGGACCCTAGTTTACAAGCAAAAATTTTACAGGACTTTGCGAAAAGGTACGCATTCTACACAAAACATCTTCCCACACTACCCAGTCTAATGATGTGCGGAAAGGATGGTAGGAGTGTGCAAAAGATTTATAAAGGCATGGGAACGGGCATGACGTGCCACCTCGCTAAGCAAAGGAAATTGGGTTGGGGGGGGGGGTAAAAAAGGAAACACCGATTGTCAGCTCACTTCAAGTCTCCGCAGTCAGAATTACTGAATGGAGACGATACAAACACCACTCTATCAAAACAGCAGCTTGGCTGATGACACCTAGCCAGCAATACAATGTTTACAAAAAACAAATCGAGGGATCAATACACAAATACAAAAATCGAAACATCCCCGTGTATGCAGTTCAAAAAGTCATGTTAGCAATGAGAGGAAAATTGGTGGGAACACGGAACAATCTCAACACCCTACGTATGAACAAGGGTACACTGGATGAGTCTGCGGATGGTAGCATGCCTCTGAAGGATAGACAGTTCTTAGGCAGCTAGATGCAGTCTGGTACTTAAATGAGGTAGACAATACCACTTACACTAAGCTGATGGCACCACATCACAAAATAGAACACACCACCATAATTAAATGCTGGAATTCTCTTTCATGTCATAGCAGTGCACTCAGAGAAGCACACCCACACCTCCAGTCAGGTAGTCATACCTGAAATCACCAGACAACCACCCATAGTGTGAGCAACGCAAGATCATCAATCACCCAGCTGTGTACATCAGGCACCTAAACCGGCAATCTCGCGATGCAGTAAGGACTCTCGAAGGCTAGACCTCTGAAACTTCCCACTAAAAAAACTTTTCTAAAAAATTACATATAAGAGACTCTTCTTAGCTTTCCCCTGAAAAAGAATTTAAAAAAGAATATTCACACAATAAAGATTGAAAAAATTTGAGTTATTTTACTCAATTTTTCAGTCTTTTATTTATGAACTATTAAGTAAAACGCCATCTCTTAATTAAGAAAGGGAAGATGTGTATAGTTAAGTCCCTTGGACTAACCTTAACTACAACCCTATTGTTCGCCGGTAATTCTATTACTATCCTCACCCGTAGTCCATGAATAAAGACATGTGAAAACGTGCTCCTGTTTCCGACTTCTTAATTGAAGGCCAATCCTGTTGTGGATAACCCAAATCACGTAACACATGCATTGATTGATTCTTCGTCTAAAAATCCCTGACACCGGTGTTACAACGAATACTTCATAGTGTAAATATAAACTAAAGTTCTTATTAATTTTCTGTATATTGATTATAAATTAGGTTCTCATTGATAAATGCTTAGATTTATTGTGGAATCTGTGACATAAGCCGTGATTAGTTCAAGCTTCAGACAGAAATGCAATCTTCTCATATTATATAGATATGCAGAATAGTTCTTATTTCTGTTCATTTCTTTGGAGGTTACTTGAGACCAATCTGAAGTGAATTGCACAAAGCAAGATAGCAATGTGAAGTGGCGCAACAATGATTGGTCCATTTTAAAAAACAATATAAAAAATAAAACTTAAAAAGTATAAATACAAGATTTGACTTTATTTTCTTTATAGAACTATCAATTACTCTTAAAAAAGATGTATATGACAAACAATCCAAATGTTTTTACGGATGGACAGTTTTCTGGGCTTGCTTCTCAATAATCTTTTTCTCATAACTTATTTGTTACGGACATTTATTTGTTTTGTTCTTGATAATCTATTGACAGTGTCACTTATATTACTGTAAATAATTATATTATAATTATGATATCGACTTATATTATATATATTATTTCACAATCTTCCATTTATGTATCAATGTATAAGACCAGACTATTTTAATTATCTAGAAAAATGTTATTGTGATTGAAAACTCTTAGTGTTTATCTATTTCCTTTTAATGTCTGTCTGTAATCATACTGTTTATATTTTAAGCACAATTTTATTTCTTATGCTTTTATATATCTATTAAATGTATTTCAATAGTTTATCTCTTTGTAGCATTTGTTGATTCAAATTTATATCTGCTTTGAAATCTATTAACTGCAGACTTTGCATTCTACTATTCATATATCTACTTATATATATAACAATATATATGTATTATATAAAATATGTGTATGTGTATCTCTGTTGTTTATACATAACAGGTAATGAGGTTTCCTAAAGCAGATGCTCATAGCAGATTTTATTATTCACTATACTGATTATTTATTGATCTATCTTATAGCTGTCTACATGAATACAAAGGATTCTGTTTTACAAAGCTTACCCTAGGGTATTTTCCTTGTTTCATCAGAATCCAATATATGAATGCTTAAACTGGCACACTTTTAAAGCTTATTTTAGAGAAAGGCTATTGATTTATTTGCAATCATTCAAATAACACGCTATCTATTGGGAAGAATAATATAAGTACCTCATTTGTTAAGAGAAAAAAATGCTGCTTGAAAATGGACCATTATATTTTGCCAAATTAATTGGGGTTAGAGAATGTTCTATTTGAACTGTAGAAGTAGTTAAGTTATCAAGAAACAAAATAGATTCAGAATAATTCATTGAAGTATTTTTAAAGATCTTATGTACTCAGGCCAAATTTCCAGAACAATAAGTTAAAATTATATAAATTCAAAAAGATAGGCGAATATTGATTTTATTCGTCAGTGGAATACACAGGGGGTGAAAAAATGTGAGGCGCAAGTTTTAGACAGAAATTTCAGGGTTTCACAATTTGAAAAGTGAAGTTTTATAAATATGAAATTTCAGATTTTCATAATTTCTGTTAAAGAAAGTTTGAAGAATACAGATTTTGTTGATTTTTGAATTATTTCAGATATGGTCACTGACTATAACATATATCCATATGAATTTGTCTAAAATAATATATTCTTAAACATATAATTCATATGATGTGTTTAAAAAGAAATAATATTAATAGATTATGATTGTTGTTCCTTGTTTGATAAAGTTTTTGGTTAGCCTGAGCTAACATAAAATAAAAGTGGCACAATTAAATGAACATGATATAGAAATGAATGATTTTTTAATTTTCCCTTTTTTTAAAAAATCAATTATCCAATTTACATTATCAGACACTGATCTTTTTAATTATAATAACTAAAGAAATAAATTGCATTTCCACACAGATAACCAAGAATACCTTGATCTTATTAAGAGATGTAAATGCAGTCTGAGTTGGTGTTTGTAAAATATCAGATCTATACAATTAAAATAAGGTGTATTATTTTCTTGAAAGTCAAGAGGCCAGTTTTCCGAGGGAAATAACTCTTTACTCTTTTTTTTTTCATAAGAGGGTTAATTGGAAGGTATTTCTTCATGAATAGATGAACTGCATAGAGAAAACCCTTTTTCTAAGTAGCCAAGATGTTTGAATGAATTTGGATGTTTAAGGTAGCATAAATCTAAAAGCTGACAATTAGTTTTGTTGAATTGGCTTAGTTTTCAACCTAAAGATACCGCCTAAATTTGATCCCAATATAAGTAGAGCTGTTGATATAGTACACAGGGATTGGTTACTTATTGCTCTTAACATTGGTTTTATCTAATTCTCAAAATTTACTCTCATCTAATTTATTTTTAACATTACCTTGCTTCATATTACTAACCATTGCATATAATCTCATTGGCTTAATCCTTTTTTTTGTAAGAGAAATATAATGATTATCACTAAATGTATTTTTAAAAAACAATCCTAATACATTCGCTGCATGTAATGCATAAAAGAGGAAAGCCTTTAGAAAAAAAAACCCAAAAACCAAACTCTAAAGTGACTTGTAAAAAACCAATTTTGCTTATTTTAAATCAAATTAGAGACCGACCACTTTATTGTTCTCTAAATTTGTCTGATAAAGTTTGAAGAAATGTAGAATTTAAGTGTGTGTTGGCAATGAATTATATGAATTGTAAATAGAGAGATAGCACAATTATGAAGGTACGTCTTAATATTAAATGATTCTGTAGGAAAATTTGGAAAATGGAGGATCTTTTGGTGAGACAGCCATAAGCTGAATTAATCATAACGATATTCAGATAGCCCTTTTTTTTGTGCAATATCTGCACTAGATACTTTTGCAGGATAATAACTTTTCTAATCTTCCACTCTAAGTTTTCCAAATCCCTACTAGATCGGCATATCAAATGCAGCCCTCAGCAAACACGGGTGTGGCCGCACATGCTGACTGTGCTTCTCATACGGAGCTTTTAAAGTACCCCCCAGGTTCAAAAAGGTTTTTCGCAGAAATTTCTGGGCAAAGCAGTCCGCTATTTATTTAGGGCAGATGCTATAAAAAGTTACTAATTGCATGTCTCTTATCCATTCTTTAGTTGCTGAAGAGGAGGCTAATTTCAGTAATGAATAAGGGATTTTCCCTCTTGCCTTCTCCTGTCTTTAATCAACAATATACATTTGAAAGTGAAGTGGCCTTCTTGTATGTTTTATTATTTGAACTCAGTTATCTTCTTTTTTTCCTTTCTTTAAAAATGTTTTTTATATGGATTTCATAGGCTTTTAGTTGAGATAAACGAAATTAATAATCAGAATCACACTTTGTGTTATGTAGAAGGAGGATTTAAAGCCTTAATTGTCATGTAAGTCTTTTTCAGACTAGGCATATGAATTTGGGGCCCTCTGAAATATATATGTAATCCATGTGGCCTCAGAGGCTACTCAGTTTGAGATGGCGTGCTCTAGATGTTAAGTGGCTTTCTGGTACCAAAATGGATTAATCTTTCAGAAGAAGATGGCAGGGATAGAAGCAAGAGAGAATAAGTCTGCTCCTATTTTTTTGAAATGAATGATGGCAAAAGGCTATGAAATCCTTCATTCCATGCACAACCACTTTCATTGTGCACCAAATTGATTAGCACAGTGAGAAACCTGTCAAATTCTATGATGATTGAGTTATATTTTTCCTATTAACCTATTATTTCACTTTGCTGTTATATTTCACGAAATTTCAACGAGTGTCTTTCTATGCCTTATTCAAATGTCTTTTTTTTGTAGTTGGTAACCTTCAGATTTTGAACGTAGGGAATCTCTATCATTAATTTATTAGATCTCTAATAAAGACCCTTTAGGTCACTGTAGTCTGGGCAATTCAGAGACAATTTTGAGTGTTTTAACTAATGCCATTTTTTAATCTGCTCTTCACATAGAATGTGTATGAATTTGTATTGCTTTTTATGTAATTCAGTTGTGTTATTATTTATGGCAATGTCCTACTCCTCCTAATTAATGGCTCCTGTGTTTAGCTCAATACTTGGGCTGGTTATCCTTAACAGATTGATTCCTTTAGTCTCTGAACCTGTTCTGCTGTTCTCTGTCTATATTTAACTTAATTCTCTGGGGTTGATCCTCTTTTACTCCATACACAATTATGTCTGACTTTGTTGTTTCACTTGGAAAAGATTTAAACATGTTCCTCTAACTTATCTCTCATGAGTGGGTAAGTTTTGCCTTTTGTAATTCTCCACAATGGCATGGGATCTGGAATACATACGTTATGTGTCTGTTTACTTACAATGTAAATTTAACAGATGATGATGTTCTCCAACGGACTTGAAGCCACTCTAAATATTGTCCTTATTGCCACATTGGATGCAAATCTCTTTATAGCTATCTATTTATCTAGTAATCTTCTGTTATGGTCTCAACTCTTCTTCTGCTTGTGTACAGCAATATTGTACTTGCAGGGTAGTTTTACCGAACGCTATTTTATACTGATTAATTTCTGTGATATATATCTGATCACCATTTTTCTCAGAGTTCCTTCTTTACTAATTGTATGCATGGTAATTCAGGTTTAGTATTATCCAGTAAAGGTTGACTACAATATATGTGAGGTTTTGACTGTTTGACTTATTAATTGCTATTTGGACAGGCAACGCTGAATTCTATCTTTGTTTCTCTTCATTGAAATCTATTGAAGGTATTATTGATTAACATCGTCCGCTAGTACTTGAACTCTTTTGGCTTTCGGAGAGTATAAATAGGATTCATGCTAACATATTCAGTTGCTTTAGGGTGTTTATTCGCATTACATTTTCATGAAGTTCATGTTATATTTTAATCTATTTGCCCTCAGCCAGAGAAAACTATAGATTCTCTCCTCTTAAAATATGTCAGAGCCTAATTTGTTGCATGTCCTTATACATAGAAAATCATCATCTCTATCAAGTTATCAAATTGAGCTACTGGGTAGATTCTCCAAGGGAAGGGTTGCTAATAGCTTAACAACAATTCAATCATCTGTGGGCATTGATGACATCCAAGTTGACCATCTGGGTTTATTGCTAGGAAAGCATCTCTGATTGTTTCCATAAAGTCTTGAGTTCTATCATATTAGAGGAATATCTACACGGAAATGGGTCATTAAACTTAGTAAATACCATCATTATAGCCTTCGTAAAATACATCATTTTACATTTGGGGATACAATACATATGTGATGCTTACTGTAACATTAGTTGTCTAATATCTTCTTGTTGAAGTGGTAGATGTCTACTTAAGATCTGTACCCATTTCCTCTTGTATCTAAAGCTATCATATTTTAATCTTTGCACTAGACTGATGTCCTTAATGATGCCTAATGTTTTTGAGCATACTAACTTGTCCATACACCACTGGTACTCTGCAATAAATTACCTATTAAGACCAAGTAATCCAAATTAAAGCAAAAGGGCAGAAATACATGTCTGCAAAGTTGAAATGTGAAATGATCTTTATTATATTTGTTTACTTAATTTCGCTTTTGATATTTGCATTATTTTTACTTTTTGTTTTTGACATGTGTCTATGGCACTTTTTTATTGTAAAATTCATGATCAGCTTGAACCTCTTTTGTTACCTCTATAATTTAGGTTTTAATAAATATATTACATATTGGTATCACTCAAATATTAGGAACAGAAGTCTATAAAATAGAAATTTGCAATTCAACATATCTATTATAAAAGAATTACGTAATTTTACTAAAAAGTTTTTCTCACTATGATCAAACTTACATGTAAGCGACCAAGTACAAATAAGTTATATGAACAAACTTATGTAAGAAAAAAAAATGTGTCTAAATCGAGATAGATTGTAGAATAGATATGTAAATTGATTGTAACATTATTAACTTTAGAATTGAAAGAATCTTACTGAGACCATGTCAAGTCATAACTTAATTACTTTTGTACAACTATGATGACATCACTTTACTATATTTGTATACATTAGGATTAAAGTAGTGTATTTTATCTATTTGTTTGAGGAATCAATTCCCTAATCGTTTCTATGTGCTCAAATAGTGTCACCATAATTCCAAAGATTCTGAATTACGGCTGTATCTGAACTTTAAGGCAGAGATACTATCATTGATGCTTTCAAACTATTTCGACGAATATACGACAGCTACACATTTTTCACTATGAATATTCTCTTGCAGAAGCTGGGCTCACTACAAGAATACTCTCAGAAAAGAAACGAACTGTTCAATTATATTCTTATAATGCGCTGTAAGTATTTAGTTTTCCATGTAACTAAATGAATCACAAAGACTCCCTCATAACATTTTACAATAACAACTTCAAATTTAACTGTTTCGTTTTTACCTTATGTGTTTGACATATCTATATGTTAGAGCCAACTAAAATAAACTTATTTCATCACTGAAGTCATTCTTACCTAATTTGTTTATTTATCTAGGAATGATGATTATTTGCATAGGTCACATACACAACAATGACACTCTCTGTGAGACCTTCATACAAAGTTCTTTGGTCATCCGAATGTTCAGTACCTGCCATTTCTGTCAAAGGGACACCACGAGTCTTGAATCATGCTGATCTGCTGAGGGGATCATTATACGAGGCCACTTTAAGTTGCAGCGATGTCTCAGCACGAGAGTGGTCATGCTTTTTATGTGACCATCTGCAAATATCACATGCCTAGATTAATACAAAATTAGGTAAGATGATCTTCGTGATGAAAGTAAGTTTATTTTAGTGGCTCTACAGTAATAATAATGATCAAACGCATAAAGGTAAAAAAAACGAAATCAGTAACATTTAGAAAGTTGTTATTGTAAAATGTTATTGAGGGATGTCTTTGTTGATCTCATTTATAACATGAAACTAATACTACATGCATATAAGATAAATTGAACAGTATCTCTTTCTGAGAGTACTTGTATTATGAGCCCCAGCTTATGCAAGAGAATATCATAGTGAAAAATGTTTAAAAAAATCTTCAAAATGAGTGAAAGCATCATGTTTATATCCTTGCCTAAAGTTCAGATCACAGTCCAATCAGAATCTTGAAATTACTGTGACACTATTTGAACAAAGAAAACTGATGAGAGTTAATTGATCCCTCAACAAAATAGATAAATACTACTTTTAATAATGTACAAATTGGTAAAGTGATGATCATAATGTTGTACAAAAGTATTAAAAGTTATGACTTTACATGTCTCAGTAAGATTCTTTATCAAATTCTAAGTTAAAGTATCAATTCTACATATCTAAAATTACAATTCATCTCTAATTTTAGACACATGTTTTCTTAACTAAGTTTTGTCTATAAACTTTAGTTTGTACCTTGGTCCTTACATGTAGGGTTTTATCATAGTAGTAAAAAACTTTTTAAGTCATAAATTACTGTAATCTTTCAATAATAAGTATGTGAATTGTGCAATCTATTTTTAGACTTCTGTTCTCTAAACTATGAGGGATACCAATATGTTATTATTTATTTAAAACCTAATATAGAGGAACAAAAGAGTTCAAGCTGAATCATCTTGATTTTACAAGTAAAAAAGTGCATAGACACATGTAAAAAACAAAAGTAAAAATAAATGCACATATCAAAAAGCGAAATTTAGTAACAAATATAATAAAATCATTTCCCATTCACTTGCAGACTTTTTCTGGCCCTTTTGCTATTATTGGATTACTCTGGTCAATAGTATTTATTGCCAGGTACCGTGGTGAGGACAAGTTAGATGCTCAATAACAATTGGCATCATTAAGGCATCGTCTAGTTGCAAATTAAAATATGATACTTTGGAATCAAAGGATGGGTAGATCTTAGTAAGAACAATTTACCTTACTTCACAAGAAGGAATATACAACTAATTGTTACAGGTAAGCTATCCACATATGTATGGTATCCACATGTAAAATGATGGTATTTTTAGCAGAGGTCTATAATATGGTCATTTTACTAAGGTTTAATGACCCGATTTCCTTGTGATATGTCTCCTAATAGATGAACTCAACTGACTTTATGGAAACAATCAGAAGTTGCTCCTAATCAATTCAAACCAATGGTCAACTTGGATGTCATCAAGATGCCCACAGATGATGTTGTTGGTTAAGCTATACGGCAACCTTCCCTTGGGAGAATTCTACCACGTATCTCAATTGATAACTGATAGAGATGATGATTTTCTTGTTACTAATGCATGCAACAATTTAGGCTCTGACATTATTTTTACGAGGAAGAAGGAATCTATAGTTTTTCTCTGTGAGGCAAATAGATTAAAAATATACATGTGATATCTTCAATGATAATGTATTAGGAAGAAACCTCCTAAACGCAACTGAAATATGTAGATGAGCCTTTATTACCCTCTAAAGCCAAAAGAGGTTCAATACTGCGGACGATGGAATCAATATACTTCAATAGAATTTTACAATGGAAGAGTAAAAGAATAGAATCTAGTTGCCTTCCAAATGCATTAATAAGTCAAACAGTCAAACTCACATAATGATTGTAAGTCACCTTTACTGGAGTAATACTACCTAATTACGCACACTGCATACAATTGTAAGAAAGGAACTCTGAGAAAAATGGTGAATCAGATATATATTGCAACAGGTATATATTTTCAGTGAGGTTGAAATAGCGTTCAGTGGTAAACTACCCTGAAGTACAATATTGGCTGTACAACAAGCAGAGATGGAAAGTTGAGGACATACCAGAATATTACAATAATGATAGGTTATGGAGAGATTTTGCCATCCATGTGGCATAAGTGACAATAGTTTATGTAGTGGTTCAGTCCTTTGGAGACACTCATCTGTACATTTTCATGTAATTAAACATGACCAATATACTGTATGTATCATACCTGCAATGTGGATGAAATACAAAGGCAAAAACTTACACTCCTATGAGAGTAAAGTTGAGGAACATTTATAAATCTTTTTCCAAGGTGAAAACAAAAAGTCAGACATATAGTGTATGGAGTAAAAAAGGAGCGATAACCCAGTAGAATTAGTTAAATAATAGAAGAGAACAGAGAGAAGGGTTCAGAAGACTAAAGGAATCGATCTGTTAATGATTAACCAGGGCCAGTATTTGAGCTAAACAGGAGCATTATTAGGAGGAGTAGACATTGGCATAGACCTACTAACACTAATGATAATAAAAGCAATACAAAAATCATACACAATTCTTATGTGAAGAGGCAGATAAAAAATGGCATTCGGTTTAAAACACTCAAATTGGTCTCTGAATTGTTCCCAGACTACAGTGACCTAAAGGGTCTTTATTAAGAAGATCTAATAATTAATTGATAGGAGATATCAAGTTCAAATTCTTGAAGGTTACACTACAAAAAGACTTGAAATAAGGCTAGAAAGAAACTGGGTTGAAATCTTGTGAATATAACAGCAAAGTGAATAATGGTAATAGGAGGAAATAATAAACTAATCATCATGAAATTTAGACAGGTTTCTTCTCACTGTGCTTTATAAGTTTTGGTGCACAAGAAAGTGGATGTGCATGGAATGAGGATTCAATGACTCTTGCCAATTCATTCATTCTCAACAAAAAATATAGAGAGAAGACTTAATTCTTTTGCTTCTATCCTCCTGCTTCTCTGAAAGCAGATACACAATTTTGGTACCAAAGAAGCACTTAACATTCTAGAGCAGGCATCTCAAACTGCGTAGCTCTGAGGCCACATGGATTAATATATGTTCATGAGGGCCGCATGAAATTATATGCCTGTCTTGAAGACTGGTCCATGACATTAAGTTTTAATCTCCTTCTACATTTACCAAACAGAAGTGAGTGATGGCTATTATTAATTTCTTTTATCAACTAAAATGCTATAATCCAAATAAAAAAACACTTTTTTTTAAAGAAAGGAAAAAGAATATAATGAGTCAAAATAATAAAACATCAGAGGCACTGTCATTTCACAATTATATATGTTGATTGAAAGCAGGAGAAGGCAAGAGGAAATCCCTGTCATTGACTGAATTACTCCTCCTTCAGCAACTCAAGGAGGGAATATAGAGACAATGCATAGTAATTTTTTATAGCATTGCTATAATAAAAAATAAGCGACTGCTTTGCCCAGAAATTTCGGAAAAACTTTTTTTTAAACTGGGGTACTGTACAAGCTCGTATGAGATGCAAGTCAGATGCGGCCACACATGTGTTTGCTGAAGGCTGCATTTGATATGCCTGATAGAGTGTATTTGGAAAACTTTAGCGTGGAAGATTAGCAAGTTTATTTATCCTGCAAAAGAATATCTAGTGCAGATATTGCACAAAAAAGGGTTTATCCTTGAATCTTTTAGATTAATTAGTTATGGGAGTGTATCAACCATAAAGAATCCTCCATTTTCCATATTTTCTACAGAATCATTTCAAATATTAAAGACTATTCTTCATAATTTGTCTAATTAGTTACTCGCACAAAGATATTGAAGCAATTCATATATCATTGCACGCACACTTAAATTTATACATATTTGGCAAACTAATCAGACAAATTAGAGACCAAGTATAAGTGTTGGTCTCGATTTGATTTTAAATAAGCAAAATTTGTTTTTTATTAGACTAAAAAGTACACTTTAGGTGGGTTTTTTGGGTTTTTTTTCTAAAGTGCTTCCCGTTATATGCATTAACATGAGCGATATGTATTAGGATTGTTTAAAAGATAATTTCGTGATATCATATATTTCTCTACAAAAAAAAGGATTAAGCAATTTGAGATTATATGCATGGGTAAATGAGCAAGGTGAGTTAAAAATAAGATTAGATGAGATTAAATTTTAGATTAGATAAAAACAATGTTAAAGAGCAAATGATAAACCAATCCCTGCTGTATATATCAACAGCTCTACGTTATATTGGGATCAAATTTAAGGGGTATCTTTTAGGTTGAAAACTAAAGCCAATTCAACAAAACTAATGTCATTTAGATTTATGCTACCTTAAACATCCTAAATTCATTCAAAATCCTTGGCTACTTAGAAAAAGGTTTTCTCTATGGACAGTATCATCTTTCATGAAGAAATACCTTCCAATTGCTCTCCTTTGAAAAAAAAAAGAGTAAAGAGTTATTTCCCTCTGAACTGAGCCTCTTGACTTTCAAAGGAAAATAATACACCTTATTTATTGTATAAGATCTGTATATTTTACAATACACCAACTCAGACTGCATTTTCATTCTCTTAATGAAAGAATTCCAAGGTATTCTTGGTTATCTGTGATGGGAAATGCAGTTTTTTTTTAGTTATATAATAAAAAGAATCAGTGTCTGATAATGTAAATTGGAAATTGATTTTTTAAAAAAGGGCAAATTAAAAAAATCATTCTTTTTCTTTATATATCATGTTCATTTAATTGGTGCCACTTTTATTTTTTCATGTTTAGCTCAGGCTAACCAAAACTTTATAAACAAGGAACTACAACTCATTATATATTAATTATATTATTTCTTTTAAACACTCATATGATGATATGTAATTAATGAATATATTATTATAAGACACATTCAATGATATATGTATAGTAGTGACATTACTTGAATAAATCAAAAATCAACAAAAATCTGTATTTCTTCAAAACTTTCTTTAAAGAAATTATGAAAATCTGAAAATTATATTTTATAAATTTCAGCTTTTCATAATTGTTGAAAACTGATATTTTGTCTAAAATTTGGTGAATTTTTTCACCCCTGTGTATTCCATGACAGAATAAAATCAATATTTTCGCCTATGCTTTTGAATTTTATATAATTTTAACTTATTGTTCTGGAAAATTTGGCCTGAGTACATAAGATCTTTTAAAAAATACTTCAAGATATTATTCTGAATCTATTTTGTTTGATAACTAAACTTATGTTACAGTTCAAATAGAACATTTTAAACCCAAAATAAGGCAAAAATATAATGGTCCATTTTCAAAGCACATTTTTTTCTCTTTAACAAATGAGGTACTATATATTATTCTTACCCAATAGATAGCTGTGTATTTGAATGCATTGCAAAATAATTCAATAGCCTTTCTCTAAATATAGCTTTAAAAGTGTTTGCAGTTTAAGCATTCATATATTTGTGATTTCTGATGAAAACCAAGGAAAAATACTAGGCTAAGCCTGTAAAAACAGAATCCTTTTGTATTCATGTAGACAGCTTGATAAGAGTAGGTCAATAAATAATCAGTATTGAATATAAAAATCTGCTTATGAGCATCTGCTGTAGGAAACCAATACCTGTATGTATAAACAACAGAGATTACACACACATATATATATATATAACATAATATATAATATATAAGGGACGATATATGAATAGATAAATGCAAAGTCTGCAGTTAATAGATTTCAAAAGCAGATTAATAAAATTGGATATCAACAAAATGCTACAAAGAGATTAAACTATTGAAAATACATTTAAAGATATATAGAAAGATAAGAAATAAATTGTGTTTTAAATAAAACAGTATGATACAGACAGACATTAAAAAGGAAATAGATAAACACTAAGGGTTTCAATCACAATAACATTTTCATTAGCATATAAAATAGTCTCTACTTATACATTGATACATAAATGCGAAGATTGTGAAAAATATATATAAATAATAAAGTCGATATCTAATTTAGATTATAATTACAGTAATATAAGTGAAACTTGTCAATAGATTATCAGTGAACAAAACAAATAAATGTCCGTAAACAAATATAATTATGAGAAAAAGATTATTGAGAAGCAAGCAGAAAACTTGTCCATCCGTTAAAAACATTTGGAGTTTTTTGTCATATACACTTTTTTAAGGAGTAATGATATTCTATAAATGAAAATTTAAAAGTCAATCTTTGGTATTTAATATTTTTAAAGTTTATTTTGTTATTATTCTTTTTAAAATGACCAATCATTGTTCCCACTTCCATTCTATCTGCTTTGTGCAATTCACTTCAGATTCTCAAGTAACCTCCAAAGAAATGAACAGAATAAAACTATCTGCATATCTATATATAATGGAGATAGATTGCATTTCTGTCTGAAGCTGAAACTACATCACGGCATGTCACAGATTCACAATAATCTAAAGCATTTATCAATGAGACCTAATTTATAATCAATATACATAAAAATTTAAAGAAAGAACTTTAGTTATATACACTATGAAGTTGTCGTTTAACATCCGGTGGTCTAGGCGATTTTTAACGAAGAATCAATAAATGCATGTGTTACGTTATTTGGGGTTACCACACAGATGCCTCAGATTAAGAAGTGGAAACAGGAGCACGTTTTCACATGTCTTATTCATGGCTGACGGGGAGGAAAGTACATAGAATTACCGGCGGACAATTAGGGGTTTTTAGTAAAAGGTTAGTCCAAGGGACTTAACTAATACAAAACATCTCCTTTCTTAATTAAGAATGGGCTTTTTACTTTAAAATATTCAGAAATAAAGACTGAAAAAAATTTGAAGTAAATAACTCAAATTTTTTTTCAATCTTTATTTGTGAATATTCTTTTTTAAATTCTTTTTTCAGGGGAAAGCAGAAGAGTCTCTTTATATGTAATTTTTTAAAAAGTTTTTAGTGGGAAGGTTTCAGAGGTCTAGCCTCTGAGGAGTCCTTATGCATCGCCGAGATTGCCGTGTTTAGGGTTGGCCTGATGGTACACAGCTGGTGATTGGATGATCGGTTGCTTCATCACTATGGGTGTTGCTGGTGATTCAGGTATTACTACCTGACTGGAGGTGTGGTTGTGGCTTTCTCTGGTACTGCTATTGACAATGAGAGAATATCAGCATTTATATGGTGTTGTGGTTCTATTTGTGATGTGTTTGCATCAGCTATAGGGTAGTTGGTATTGTCTACCTTTAAGTACCAGACTGCATCTAGCTGGCCTAAGGAACTGTCTATTCCTTCAGAGATGCTACCATCCGCAGACTCATCCATGTACAACCTTGATTCAGTCAGTTAGGGTGTTGGATTGTTCCGGTTCCCACAATTTTGTCCCTCTTCATGCTGACATAGACTTTTTGAACAGCATACACACGGGGGATGTTTCGATTTTTGCATTTGTTTATTGATCCCTCGATTTGTTTTTGTAACATTGTATTGCTTGTCTAGTTTGTTCATCACCAAGCTGCTGTTTTGATATGAGTGGTGTTGTAATCGTGTCTCCCATCAGTAATTCTGCTGCGAGACTTGAAGTGAGCTGGACAATGGTGTCGCTGTGTACACCATCATTGCTAGTGCAGTCATGCCCGTTTTCCCATGCCTTTAGTAAAATTCTTTTGCACACTCCTACCATCCTTTCCGCAAATCCATTAGACTGGGTAGTGTGGGGAAGATGTTTGTGTAGGAAATGCGTACCTTTTCGCAAAGTCTGTAAATTTTTGCTTGTAAACTGGGGTCCATTATCTGTGTAGAGGATCTCCGGCGAACCTCTTTCCTCAAAAATTGCCTTCATGTTCTAATGACGGGCTGTAGATGAGGTGGAATGAGTCGTCTCACAAATGGACTTCGGCTGTATTGGCTGCTTACGAGTAAGTACTAATTCCTGCCATTGTGAACAGGTGGCACTTACATATTGCCAAGGGTTATGTAGGTGTTTCGTGCTGGTGCATCGATTCGGCATATGCTCGCTTGATATTTCTGGCAGGTGTGGCATTTGGCAATAAAATCCTCAATGTCCCTATTCATCCCTGCCCAGTATTACAACTGTTCGGGCCCTCAATCTTGTCTTCTCAACTTTTGATGTGATGCATGGAGTTCTAGGATCCCTCTTTGTAGTGATGTTGTGGTATATTATTTTATCACTCTGAGCAGGATCCCATCTTGGATCTTATTTCATCCCTGAAATTCTAAAAAGGTAGGAGACAAGCTGGGCAGCTAGAGCGATCATCAGGCCAGTCAGTCATAACAATATGGGAGAGTTCTTTTAGAACTTCATCCTTCGAGATTTCTTCTCTGATATTCTTATCCTGGTTGGCTGAGGAAATTCTGATAAAGTGGTTACGTTGTGCACTTTCACATCTATCCCTTCAATATGCTTGCTGGGTATTGGGCATACTCGTGATAAGCAGTCTGCGATCGGAACTGCTTTTCCCGGGTATATTTCACGGTTATGTCATAACCTTCAACCATTAGCAACATTTTGCTAACCTTGTGGTGCTCGTGCTATGTTTTTTTAATGCTATGGACACTAAAGGCTTGTGATCTGTTTGGATTTGTGACCTTTGGCCCCATGCATAGTGGTGAAATCTTTCTATGCCAAAACAATAGCCAACATCTCCCCTTTCAATATTTGAATATCAGGTTTCTAGACCCAACAATGTATTGCTCGCGAATGCGACTGGCATCTCATTTTGTAGGAGAGCTGCACCGATACCGCTGTAGATGCATCTACTTGAATGACGATCGGTTTCTTTGGGTCAAAATACTTCAATATCGTGACTCTCCGATATCTTCTTTTTACTTCCTCAAAAGCCATCTGCTGTTGCCGATGTGAACTCCTTATCTTTTGATATTAAGTCACAAAGTGGTTTGGTTAATATTGCAAGGCGGGGTTTAAACTTGTTTAAGTAGTTAACAAGTCCAGAAAACTGATGAGTTGCTTTACATCCTCCGGGGAGGGGATTGCATTTGACAATCGCCTCTACTTTCTTCGGTCTGGTTTGATGCCATCCTTTGAGATGATTGTGACCAAAAAAGGGTATCTCTGCTGCTTTTACCACTAGTTCTCAGGGTTGAACTTGCAGTTATCTCCCTTGCTCTTTAGTAAGTAGTTGTCTTAGTGCATGGTCATGATCATTGCCATCCTCCTTGAATCCATAAACAATCATGTCATCACAAATGGAAAGGACGTTTTTTATATTCCCAAAGTTCTCTTCCATAGCATGCTGGAATTCATCTTGTGCACATTTTATTCCCATGGGGAATCTAATTAAAACATATATCTCCCAAATGGATGATAAATGTCATCAGTTTCCTGGATTCTTTGTCCAGATTTAAATGCCAGTATCCCGACTTTTGATGTCTACAATCATAAACCATCTGGCGCTCCATGTAGTTGGGACGACTTCTTCAAATGTTGGGATGACAAAGTGGTTGCGTTACCGCTTTGTTTAAGCCTCTAGGGTCTAGCCTTAGTTATCACATACAAATGAATTGACCCATGGCATTGGTTCAGTCACTGGAGATATGATACCTTGGTTTACCAGGGAATTCAGCTCCGTTTTAAATTTATCCCTGAGAGCTATAAGGATCCGTTGGGTGGGTGCACGACCGGTGGTATTTTCGGTCTATATGAATTGTGTATTCACCAGGTAAGCAGCCAATTTGATTGGAATACGCCTGGAAATTCCTGGATAATTTTATCTCTTTGTAAGTAAATTTTCCTCCAGACTCACTTTGTGTTGGTACTGTTTCCTTCCGTGTTGAAGTTTCTCTTTTTTAGTACCGTTTGTCTGTCATTTTGTTCCCTTGTGGCTGGAGTGTCCATTTTTATAGCCAGGTTTAAAGTTACTAGGCCCAATTTCCCGTTAAGTTTGAAGCCCTAGCAGCATTGGTCCTTCACAATTTACAACATGAAAATGTTGCACCAACGAATCTATCATGAACCTTACTCCTAGCCAGCATGTCCCTTCCTGCTTAATAGCAGTTCTGCCAAACGCAAATAGTCGTACGTTTGTCTTTTTGAGTGTACTTCCTTGAGATTTTCGAACATTTTTGGGGTAAGAGGTTGCTCATAGCCCATCCACCTTAGCATATATCTACATTGGTCTAATTAAACCCATTTTGTCAGATTGAAAGGAAACTACAGACAGGAGATGTTCTGTCCTGTTTAATAGTCTGCATATATATATATTGCGAGAGGATGTAAAGCAGAATACTATACTTGAATTCCAGCTTAAAATATGGGATGGTACACTCTGATGCAAGCAAACATGCTGGGAAGCCACACTTAGGTCCCATGCAGTGCACACAGATACTACACTTTAATCCTAGGTTGAAACACCAAATAAATAACTCCATCATTCTGATGGCAACTATGCCAATTATATATAATGCCATTTTTTTAAAATTCATAGAAAAATGTTCTTATTTAAATGTCTTTAATTCAGCTAATCAGATCAGAAGGTAACAGAAATGTAGAAAAGTAGAAAATAATTGTTCTTCCATTTTTAATGATTTTTCTGAGATCTTTTAAATATTCTCTTATGTATACAATATATTTATAAAATTGCAAAACATTGAAATACCACTTATATACGGAGGATTATAGGTTAGTAGCCTAAATGGATAATGAAATTGGTCAACTTTTTGCTTAAGATTTTCTTATCTTTGGTAATTATTGAATACAAAGACAAAGAAATGTTTTTTTTTGTTTGTGTTTTTAAAAATACTTTGAGAAGATAACAGACCAACATTTGTATAAAGAAATAACCTAATCTGATTATCTAATTTAATAGAATTAAAGAAAAATGTAACCATGAGAGTAGCCAACCTGAAAAAAATCACCAGTTGCTAAGTATGTAGACAATATCTAAAAGTAGTATAAGATCAATATTTATTTCAGTATTCTAGGTATTAGGGTGTGAGAGGTAAACAATCATATTTATTAGAATCACTTTTATCTATCTATGAATAATATATCCATATAAATGATTTCTTTTGGACATTTTTTTTCATTAACTTTCATGTCTAAATTAGACATATTTACATTAAATAATCATGTTGCTATAAAAACTTTTTGACTGCCAGTGTTTCAACTCTTTTTAAGCTAATTCAATTTTTTTCTGACATATAAAACAAATATCCTATAATTCCTTCTTTTTCTTCAAAAAGTTGGACATTTTACTAATCTCATGATTATTTTGATCCATGCATTTCAGACTCATTAAGGTAATATCTATGGAACTGTCCAAAGTTTCAAGTGACAAATGTAATTGAAAAAGAATCAACATTAAGTATATATAATATTTAGTTATATGCATGACATTTCACTATTACTTTAGATTATGTGTCCAATAGTAGAAGAACCTTTTCATAATCATCAAGCAGGTTAAAGCATGCTTGACACAAACATAAGAGATGTTAAATCCGAATGACTCACTTAATCTTGTTTAATACAGAAATATGAATCTAGACGTTGACAATGCAGTTAATCTCTTAATATCCCACAAATCATGTGCTTGTTTTAAGCCCAAAAGCAAAACTGATATATCTATCAGTATGCATACAAAACCAATAGACTTAGAGATAGTTAACCTTTGTTCATGGCTGGGGTAAACATTAAAAAATCTTTAGCTTTTTAGCTGAAGAAGGATGCATATCCTCCATACATACAATTATATCTTGCTGATTGGTTCATGATAACTGAAATCTTGTGTACTTACAATGTTGTATCACAAATCAGGCAATATACAATAAATTATGACTTTTAATTGACTACATTTAGTAATCTATAATCAATTGATGTATTTTTTGTTGAAAATTTTTAATAATTTGTATATAACATGTCAAATTGTATACAGTTATATTAATGGATATTTATATATATATATATATATATATGTTTGTTTTGTGGTGTGTGTGTGTGTGTGTGTGTGTTGTGAGGCACTAAATAGGAATCTTAAACCCTAAAATGGAAGCAGTGGAACAGTTTTAAAATTTGAACTTAAGAGAGATATCATCTTGGAAAATAAAAAGCTAAAAACTCACTCCCAAACAAGAGAAACACCATAGACAAGGGAATGGATATATTCAGCCAAGGTCATTTGCATTACCTTTACATTATTGTCAGTATATAATATATAAAAAAAAAAAGTAACGTCAGGGCGGCCTAAAGTCGGTATCAGCCAGTCAGCGAGGGAGTCTATCCCCTTTTCAATAGCCTAGACCAAGGAGATTGTTTTAGTATCTGAGTGGAGCGCCACACCTACCATCAGCTCCTTACTTTACCGCACTGATCCCTGTGCTACTCATACGCTGAGTTGGCGGGGACCGGTATCGAACTAGGAACCTTATGGTTTCTAGCCGAACGCTCTACCGACTGAGCTGTGTGTGTGTGTGTGTGTGTGTGTGTGTGTGTGTGTGTGTGACTCTCTTTTCGTAAACAATAAATGAGGGTTCAGCAGTGAATGACTTGTTTCATTTTACATTGTGCATGCTATCAAAAAGACATTTATTAGTGTTTTCTCGAGTGTGATACTACCCAGCCTTGCTGCGAGCTACAAAACCACATTGACAGATGTAATTTTCTAAAGTGGGAGTTTTATATTTATATACAATATATATACTAGCAAAATTACCCAGTCCATGACTGGACTACATTTTTTAGGAACACCAGTGAGAAAGGGAGAAAACAGGAGTAAGAGAGAATCAGAATAAGTGGAAAAATTTATAAAATTTAAAAAATCACTGAGAATTCGTATATTACAATGTTTGTTTTTTTTAGAAATGCTTTTTTGTTTACTTTTAAAATACTATTTTTAAAACATTTTATTTGAGAAAGACGAGCACAGAGAGAGAGAGAGAGAGAAAGAGGAGAGAGAGAGACAGACAGACAGACAGACAGACTGGGTGAAAGAGAGAATACCTAGCCTGTTAAGTTAAAGTGAAATATATTAGACTAATTCATTTCCTTTTCGACCCAATTTTCCTTACTTTATTTTTCTTACTGTGAAGAGTTCTAGAAATTGGTTGATTTTTTTTAATTATTAAATTATATCACTTAATTAGTAAAAGTCCAAATGAAATTTTGTGTATTTCTTAGTTAGAAACACATTAATGTGTCTGCGAGATTTCAAATCAGAATGACATCTCTTTTCAAAATTATAAGTTGACACGTACATACCAGAAGATTCTTTTGTATATATAGATATATATGCATACTTATACAAAAAATAAACAGTATGTTAACTGATATAAATTTGAAGGAAATGAACTAAGGCAGCTGCTATTTACTAATGATCAGTATGCTATCCTTCCTGAAAGTCCTATGATTATTGCTTTGTTCAAATAACTCATATAATAATAATAATAATAATAATAAAATAATAAAAGAAGAAGAAGAAGAAGAAGAAGAAGAAGAAGAAGACTCTATGAACTGAGGAGAATCAGAGATCAAAATAACAAAATAGCAATGATATCCAAGTAATTCATGAACAAAAATAACAGAAACAAAAAACAGAAATGGGAAGGATAAAACAATGATATGGATACATCAAATGACAAATTGGGGAGTTTGCACATGAAAAGACCTGGACAAGAGACAAACTGAGTCACTAATAATTGCTGCACAAAAACAATGCCATAAGAACAAATTATATCAAAGCAAAATTGATAAGACACAACAGAACAGCAAATGTAGGTGTGTGATGACAGAGATAATACAATAAACCATGTTTTAAGCAAATGCAACAAACTAGCACAAGAATACAAGGCTAGGCATGACTGTTTTGGAAAGGTGATCCACTGGGAATGGTGCAGAACACTAAATTTTAACCATACAACAAATGATATATGCATAAACCAGAATCTGTTCTTGAGAATGAATGCATAAAATTCTCTGGGACTTTGAGATAAAGACAGATCGCTTATCCCAGCAACCAGAAGACCAAACCTAGTATTGATTAACAAGAAAAAGAGAACTTGTCAACTGGTAGGTTTTGCAGTTCCAGCAGATCACATAAAGATAAAGACGAAAGAAAATGAAAATATACACAAGTACCTGAACCTTGCTAGAGAATTAAAAAAGCTGTGGAATATAGGAGGGTGATACCAATTGTAGTTGGAGCACTTGAACAAGCTTAGAAAAAGACTAGAGGAACTGGAAATCAGAAGAAGAATTGAGACCATCCAGACCCCAGAATTGTTGAAATCAGCTGAAATACTCAGAAAAGTCCTGGAAACCTGTGGAGACTTGTTAAAACACATCAACTAATGCTGGAAGGAGTGAAATAATAATAATAATAATAATAATAATAATAATAATAATAATAATAATAATACTTTATCTCAGAACCTGAGACAATACAAGGAGATGAATAGTATGTTGGCAAAATAGCAGTGATCATTTATGAAGACATTATGGAACAGTGTAAAAGAGTAAACAGTGAGTTTTTGGAGTTTAAGGCCAATTCTTTATTCCACCAACTGCTTTAGTTATCTCTATGTATTTCTCTTGTAAATTGAATCTCTTGCCTTTGAAATGCTGTACTGAGAAAACTCTAGTGTCAAACCTGTTGCAAAATGCCTCTGCTGTTCTCAAGTAGTAGATTCACTTTTTGTATAACCCCACTGTGATACTCATCTAACTTGATAAGAGTACAGCTTAAGACTTTAGTGTTTAGCCTTCTATTTATAATATATTGGAAAAAGGGTAGTATATGAATGCATTTATATAGTAAACTATATGCATCTTCAATGCTGACAAATATAATACTTATAATGTTAAGAAATCAGTTTTTCTCCAATTATTTTCAAAGTTTCTCCTTGAACTTAAGAGAGGTGAAGATTTATGGTTGAAACAGTTGTAAGAAATACCTCATCTTACTCAGAATAAGAGCAAATACAAAACATGATTATGACTACTGAAATTATGCAATTGAATGAATAGAAAAAAATGCAAAAATTGTCAATAGTGCCTTTATGAAAAAAAAAAAAAAATATAGCAAGGTTAGCATAAGCAATATTTTTAATGCCAGTAGCAAGTAAAAACTTATGAAAAATATGAATATTCAAATGTTTCAAATACAAAAGATCGTCAGCAACAACATTGAGAGAAATTGGAAAAAATATGAAAAGGAAATGAAATATGAAAGTTTTTTTTTAAAATTGTGCACAAGGCATAAGTCAAGATAACATGAAAATTGGGTGAATGAATAATGGATCTTTAAGATATCTTTTAAAAATTGATGATTATATAATAAAAGAAAAAATTGTGTAGTAATAAAAAAAAAAATAAAAGCAGAAAATTAATGATTATATAATAAAAGAAAAAAATTGTGTAGTAATAAAAAAATTTTAAAAAAGCAGAAAATTGAATTTTTATAAAATTCTGTTTGAGATATTTTTATTTTTAAGTAGATAATTAGTTTAACCTTTAGCATAGAAACCAGGTCATTGTTTTATTGTTTTAAGGTGGTAAGATGCTTAACATTTTTGTTTACATTTATTTTCTACTTATTTGATTATGTGGGCCTTATCTAGACTGAAGAGTTATGATTCTTTTGGGACTTTTTTTTTGGGGGGGGGGAGGGTTTACAAGTATGTTAAGGTTACCATCCATCTTTCATGTTCAATGTTGTTCAAGTATTCTATTTTAAAAAGATCTTCATGTTTCTTTAATGTATTTTTGTGATACATTTTGCAGTTTAAAAATACCTTCTTCAGAGATAGTTTCATTATTTTTCTTCAATACTGTGGATCATTTTGGAGATGTTTGTCCTGATGTTAATATTGAGATTTTTCAAATTTCATGACTTTTTATAATAGAGTTTATTCGTAATATCAAGTCATTTCACTTTTGTTATTTTTTTTTTTTTTTTGTATATTTTGTGTGCTTTTCTTTTTCTGGTTGGT
>CM042160.1:22353064-22363064 GCA_023376005.1 Doryteuthis pealeii | reverse complement strand
AGTTATTCGGTTTTTAAAACTTTTCTTTTGTCTATTTCTTTATGTATGATGCCAAAAGTCTGTACTGACACCACTCAACACTTCATGTTGCTCCTAGTTTTTCCATCATGTACAGATTCATTGCATAATTTACATATGATTTTTTTTTAAATATAAAAAAATTCTTTCCTATGAAATAATATCAAAGAGAAAAAACATATAATTCTGAAAGTTCAAGTAAAACAATGCCTCAAAACGTGAGGAGGTAATTAAAAAATGTTATCATTAAATAAAAAAATTCCATTTTTTGGGATGGTCTTAAGGGACATCCTCTATGTAGGACTCTCGTCTCGTAAGACAGATTGGTCACCCCCAGCTGCGATTCAAGGATGTCTGCAGAATGATCTTAGGTGCTTTGGCATTACCCCTTCCGGTGGGGAAAATTTGGCTCAGGACTGCCTTTGGTGGTGGCAGGCTTGTAATGGACTATTCATATCTGAAGTCTCCCTGGTGCAACACCATGAAGCCAAGAGGTCCAGAAGAAAGCGATGGCAACAAAGCACCGGCACATCAACATCTTCAGGGACAGCCTTCACATGTGACATCTGTGGTCAGGGCTGTTATTCGAACATCAGACTTCACAGTCAAAGAAGGTGCTGCAACTTTAGGGGCACAAGAAATATATAGTCTTCCGAGACTGCAATGTCAATGAGTTATCCTCCAGCAAAAAACACTAAGATATACGATATATAAATAATTAATCTTCATTGGTGTAAACTGTGGTTATTTTGATGGTAAAGTTTCATAGGATACAAACATGGAAAAAACCAACTTTATTTATTTATTTATGTTTAAGTGTTGATCTGAGTCTAAATATGGAAAATGATTGTTCACATATAAACTGTATGATGCTTAATGTTATCAAATATCTATACACAGCATACAAAGTTTCATAAGTTTCTGATCATGATCTGTACTGGTAGAATCATTTGAAGAATGCACATGTTAAACAATTCTTACAGGCTCTTTTTTTAACACTTCCCTTAGAAGGCTTCCCACCAATTTCATCATCAAAATCAATTTCAATTTCACTAAAAGTTTTTGTTTCCAAAAGTACCTTCTGAAGATGTTTGTAACTACTTGCAAATGATACAAGCTCATCGTGCAGTGCTATTGTATCTCTATCAGGAATTACTTCTGCAATTATTCTGAGGAATATTTTCAGGAATAACTTTCATTTCATGGAATATTTGCTTCTTTTTATGCTCTCAAGAAAGGCATCATGACATGATATTGTGGCATGAAATCTCAAGGGTTTTGAAGGGATCACCTATGTTTTTAGAAGTATATATTGTATCTCTTTGTAAATGCATCTGGGCAAAGATAGTATTGATCCATTTGTTTTCACTGGATAGATTCTCATTTAAAGGACCAATTAATTTTTTATTTGCTGTCATGTGTATACAGATAAAATCACGAGAAATATTTTCAATTCATGTAATTGCATTATGAATCATCCTGTGGTTTGTAGTTAATCAGATTGAAAGGTAGACAAAAATCATGGGACCCATACCTATATTTCACATATATTAAATAAAACAAAAACTGTTTTAATTTTAGAATTTATTCATATAAAAAAATAAATGAAACATTAAAATAAAAAAATAAGAAACAGTAAGTGTTTTTCATTGTTAGGATTGTGTAATTGTTGTGAAAAAGATTAAAAGCAGATTAATGTGAAGAAGGTTACTGCTTCTTGGTGTCTAATATCCTGAAAATTTGGTCCAATATTGGCTGCTCATCCAGCCCTATGGAAGTTTTTGTCAATTCTGTGCTAATGTACATTATATGATATAGAAATGTAATATTTACATTCACCATCCAGATGAGAGTGAATTTTAACTATTTGCTTCATTTTTTTTTTTACTCATTCTCTGTAATAAAAAGGCCAACAACTATGAAACCCTTGGAACAATTTTTTTGTCAGATTTTCATGATCTAGAATGCAACATGAGTGTCAAACTTCATTTTTTTATAGCCATCTTGATAGATTTCCTGAAAACTTAGCAAGTCTGGTGGTTCCATCAGAACCTCAAGATCGTGGAGAAATGCTACCAAGGGAGATGGGACAAACATAATGGTAGACTACTGCTGGAACATTAAAGGAGATTGCCTTGAGACAGTTCACAAATGAAAGAACTTCAAACACTAACTCCTGCCTGACTAAAATGTAACTGAGCTTTGTATCTTCATAGCAACCAATTTCTTACCTAATATTGAGTTTCATATATTTTTCGTTTTGATGAACATGTTTCAAATTGTGTTGCAAATAAATTTAGACTATGTAACATTTTTTTTATTCACCAGCTAATTTAATGAGAGTTCAATCACAATAGACGACAATGACAGTGAGACGAAGATAAAATTTTAATATTTTGAAATACCTATATATGAAACTCAATATTAGGTAAGAAATTGGTTGCTATGAAGATACAAAGCTCAGTTACATTTTAGTCAGGCAGGAGTTAGTGTTTGAAGTTCTTTCATTTGTGAACTGTCTCAAGGCAATCTCCTTTAATGTTCCAGCAGTAGTCTACCATTATGTTTGTCCCATCTCCATTGGTAGCATTTCTCCACGATCTTGAGGTTCTGATGGAACCACCAGACTTGCTAAGTTTTCAGGAAATCTATCAAGATGGCTATAAAAAAATGAAGTTTGACAGCAAAAAAATAAGAGCATTCAGGAAAAAAATAACTTCATATTTGAAATTAGTACATTAAACATAGATAATAACAGTGGTTGATATTGTGGTGAGCCGGAAGTTAACGCTTTGAAAGCAAAAATAAAATTACAAAAATAAACGCTTTGCGCATAAGGATCGGTGCAGCTAGAGAGAAAAATAGAAATATTAAAAATTATAATTTTCAACCAATCTGAGGTGTTCGTGCCTAAAAAGAAGTTTATCAAAAAGTCCTATTTTGGAGCCTATCTAAATCCTATATAAACGAAGGTTTTTCCAAGAACAGCAGAGAAAGAACCAACTTGCCTGAATACTCCACGCTTCTCGTTTTAAGAAATATTTCCCTACTGCTGAAGGTATTATAAGTTATATCTTTCACTCTCTCTAAGTAACTTGACTGCTGATTTGATTTTGAACATTACTCTTTCCTTCTCAGTTGGAGTCAACTCAACACTTTATTATTATATTATTACATGAACATTTAAAAAAGCATATTCTGCAGGACTTTGATCAGTATTCTTGATTATTGTAATCTTTTGTTTCAATACAATTATTATTTATTGAATTTATGAGTTTTTTGTTTAAAAATGTATAAACAACAGAGTAAAAAAAAAATCTCCAAATTTTTTTTTACATTTAATTTTCAGATTTCCGGTACTTATTTTCTACGAAAAGCATGCCTTTTTTTCTTCTATTCACACCGTCGGTCTTTTGTGTTTTTATTTATACTGTTTCAAATTCATATAACCCCAACGATATTTTGTGCCCCAAAATTAAGGGTGAGGCAAAATTAAATGACCTGAAAAAATTCAGAATTTTTAAAAATAAAATAACATGCATTACAAAATTCATTCATTGATAAATCAACACTGAAAATTTCATTAAAATCAGTAGGTACCACCAATTTGACCCTATGAAATTTACCCCCCCTATATTTAACACAATGAAACTTACAGAAAATTTAATATTTTCTTGAAAATTTTTTTCCATTTTAAAGAAAAAACATAAAATAAACTCCTGATGATTTTTTTTAAAAAATTTTCAGTATAGGGAAATAATGAAAATTATGATTGAAAAACAATGTTTTCATTTTTGCACTGTTAAATCAACAGAAATTTAACGTAGCTAAAAACAAGTTACGATAAGAGGATTTTTAAAAAATTCTATGAAAAATCAATTAATAATCTGATTTTCACGAAAATTTCCATAAATGTTTACCATTGGATGTAAATACATCTGAAATAGTTTTTTTCTAAAATATATTAGGGGAAATATTTTTTACGAGGTCTATTCCCCCCCCCCTATTTTATTTTATGAGATAAAAAAAATGACGCGTCAGAAAAATTTTTTTTCTTTTTTTCTATAAAGATAAGAGTCTGAATAACTATATCAATGAAATTGTATGAATGTACAAGGTCTAGTTTTTTGAGGAAAAATTAATGAAATCGGAAATAAAAAGTGCAAAAAAATGTCATAATATTAATATTTGAAAACTTTTTTTTTGCTTTTATAATTGGTATGTACTATATTCTATTAAATTTTCAACAAAAAAAAATTTTTGTTTTTAAAGAAATTAATTTTTAAGAGATTTTCAATCTTTTGTGTGATTAAATATTTTTATTTTCTGCGTGAAATAAATTAATTTTTTTTTTTTTTCCTGCGTCAAAAAATCGAACTTTTCACGGATATTTAAAAATATGAATTTTATAATTCAGGTGAACTAAACATTGGTCCGATACGAGCTCGATCAATATTTTTAAAAGAATTTGTAATTTTTATTGTTGAATAGTAATGTGTGATCCTTAGAATGTATGGAAGAGCATTGCTGACATATTTGTTTTACAAAGAGACGAGACGCTTCTAAGTAACCGAAGTTTGTTCCTGTTCAGCTGACAGTGTTAGCGTGAAAAAAATTATTTTATTTAACTTTTTCAATAATTAAAATAAAAAGTAAGTATAATAGATTATTTTATCAGTTTTTATCTTAGAAAAAAATATTCAAGTTTTCATTCCATACTTTTACTGGTTAATTGTAAAAGGGAAATAATTAGTAACTTTTCTGTCTATATTACGGTCTGAAAATTACCCTTTCGCATGTAATACGGGCAGGTTTGTTTATTTTTTTAAGATAACGATGTAATTTTTCTCAATCGGATAATTTGGTCTTTGAATTAACTATTTTTCTTTGTAACAACCCTGTACGATCTTTTTTTTTTACGAGATTTTTTATAAACAAAGTTCGGAAATATCTATTTCCGTTTTATTCAAGATGGCCTAAACGGTTTGGTGGTACCTAAAAATCAGATATTACCTGTTTTTTGGTAAATTATTTTCAATCACCTTTAACTGAGTTTGAAAAAAATGTTGATAACATTAATTAAGTATCTGAGCTAATTTCAGTTACCATTTCATAATCTGCTGTTAAAGATTAAGTTGTTTTTTCTATAACTTTGAAGTGTACTGTATACCCAATAATTATCTTTGCTCTTCAAATTTGGAAAATACTCAGATCCAAGATTATCTTGTAGACCCTTGAATTTTTATTTCTTATATTTGAACCTAGTTTAGGTCCTAAATTAGGTTTAGGAAATACAGCAAGTTTAGCCGGGAATACTATTCACCCCCACATCAAAATATAAAAATATATCACTTACATTCACAATCCAGATGAGAATAAGTTTCTGTTACTGTCTTTTTATTAATGGACTTTTACGCAAAAAAATAAACACGTCCATTCTTAAAAGGCAGCCATATTTATTTCCTCAATAATTATCTTCTCATCTACTAGGTACTGGCAAACTGAGCCTAAAATGCGTTTTTGACAAAATGACTTTAGCCCCCCTACAGAAAATAATTTACCAAAAATCAGGAAATTATCGGATTTTAATGAAATTTTCAGTGTTTATGTATCAATGAATGATCTTTATAATGCATTATTTATTTTATTTCAAAACTTTCTCATTTTTTCAGGTCACTTAATTTTGACCCCCCTTATGTTGGGGGCGTAAAATGTTTTGCAAGTTGGTCATATATTGTATTAATTACAGTATAAATAATGAAATAAAAGACCGAAGTTATGAATAGAAACCAAAAAACAATTTTTACAGTTGCGCTTCTATGAGAAAATAAGTACCGAAAATCGAAAAATAAAATGTAAAAAAATAATAAATAATTAATTTCGATAATTATTTAATTGGCTATTATTTTATAAAAGAAAAAAATCATACATCGATGTTTTTTTCTGCTTAAAAAGGGGAGGGGGTACATTTTTAATCGAGTTTTTCTTGAAAACTTATTACTTTTGGCACCTAAAATAAGGTTTGCATTAAGTAGATATTTATTTTTAGAATCTAAAAATAAAACATGTTAAACTTAACATCAGGATTTTCATATTTTAAATGAATTTTATATATTAATTTTTCATAGCAAAAATACTAAATTAAAGTTTTGAAATAAAATGCATTATAAAATTCATTAATTGTTAAATCAATACTGAAAATTTCATTAAAATCGGATAATTACCTGATTTTTGGTAAATTTTTTTTTGCAATCGCGAATGTTACAGTAAAATTGTAAACAAGCACTTAAAACACATCGAAAAAAAACGCTGAATGGCGGATCGCATCGAAATTGACCAAAACAAATGGTTTTCAATCTTTTAGAAATAAACTGCATATGTAATGATATTTTTCTTTTTTTAATGATGGTTATTATTGTGAAGATTGTGTTAGGGTTGTATGTAATTTCGAAGGATGAAATAACAAGGAGCTTATTATATACGTTTTATTTCAGATCGCCTGAAATAAAACGAGTGGAGGAGGAGGGGAGAGAACTCAATACAATATAAACAATTATGTTACTTATTGATTTAGACAAAGTTTGACCTTAAATAATAAATTTAATTATTTTTAATTCGCTTTTAAAATTCCTAGCAGCCGACAAAAGTGCCTATAGTGTACAAGGAAAATTACTGCGTTAATGTTTAAAAGATAATGATTAGGTCCTAATCATTATCTTTTTAACATTAACGCAGTAATTTTCCTTGTGTACTATTCTAAACAGTAAACAAATAACTTTAGATTCAAAGTAAAATGCATGATTTTACTTTTACACCTGTCTCAATCCCTACAATTATTATATTCTCTTTAAGTAGATCTCGATATTCTAAGACTTTTAGTAAAAGTCTTTTACTCCTATCCAACAATTGTCGTAAATTAACTGTTTTGGACAAATTTTTTTTTTGTTATTTTTTCAAATCCCTGACCGAGTTCTTCCTGTTACTGTCTCCCACTAAACATCTGTGTTTCTATGCGCGTATGCTGTTGACCATAACTCCAGAAAGGTTTTGTTAATATTTTAAATTTTTCTCGTTATTCATTTTTTTTTTTTTTTCAAATCTCAGCGGAATTATGGTTATGGTTGGGTATAAGATTAGGGCTTGCCTTTTGAACGAATATGACCTTTAAAACAATCGTAAATTACTTGTTTTCTGTGGTTCTTCCGCTTGAGAACTCTCGATTCCCAACAGGGTTCACTCAGCGCCTTTTAAGATATACACAGGGCCTTGGTTCACTTCACCAATAGTGACTGATGCAGTATGGGGCAACTCAAGAACGAGGAATTTCCAACAGTTTTGAAGGTCAGGTTCGTTCAAAATAAAAACATACGAAAAACAAATTTCAAATCTATAGGGAGACGGGTATAATAGTAAAATTTTACCAAAAGTTAAAACAACCAAAGGATATTTTCATAACACTTCAACTTTACTAAATCAAATCTTTAACAAAATTATCAGTTTTCTAAAAAGTTTTTTTTTTTCGACCTTTAAAAATTAGTGATGTTGATCCTTATTTTACAAAATAAATTGGTAAAAACTTGCAAATCGTCGTCAAAATTAAAACGGAAACTTATTTGGTGGTGATCCATGACAGTTTAACTACAGTGTATGAATGAACTTTTTTGCGAATTGGGTTACGGTTTAGGGGTTTGGGGATTAAGGTTGTTTTTTAATTACGTATTGCTTAAAAAACAACAAAAACAAATTACTATACATTTAATATTGAAAAATATTTTTTTAAACCAAGTTTAATTGAAATTATATATTGCAATACTTACTAACACAAACAACTGAGACTAATGTGTCTACAGTTGTATTCAATAATTAATTTCAATGGTTAATTAAATGTATAGTAATTTCGTTTGTTTTTTTTGTTTTTTTTAACATTTTTTTTGTTTTTTTTAAATTTAGACTAACTACGATTTGCAAGTTTAACCAATAATTTTTTCAATCAGGAGGGGTTAACCTGATTGAAAAAATTATTACAGAAAAAACAAAAAAAACAAATAGGGAATTATTTGATTTTAATGAAATTTTCAGTGATAATGAATTTTATAATGCATAAGCTGTTTTATTTAAAAACTTGCTATTTTTTTTCAGGTCACTTAATTTTTAACCACCCTCATTTTGGGGGCAGAAAATATCGGTGGAGTTATATAATTTTGACACTAATTTATTACAATTACAGTATGAATTAAAAGACAAAAGACAGAAGATGTGAATAGAAGAAAAAAAATTAAAGGAGCGCCTCTGGTAGAAAATAAGGATCTGAAAATGTGAAAATTAAATGTAAAAAAAATATTTTTTTAATTTTTTGAGATTTTGTGAAAAAATTATACATCTATTTATTCATTCTGTCTAAAACGGTAGAGGTCAAACTTTTCTCCAAAAATTATTAGATAATGATATTAAAGTAGGCTTGTTATTAAGTAATATTTGTTTTTAGAATCTAAAAATATGAAATTTAAAACTTAAGTTAAGCGTTTCATATTTTAAATAAATGTTATTTATTAATTAGGTATATAAATTGTTTTATCAAAGCGCGTATGTGTGGTGCAAACGGTAATATTTATTTTAAAGCGTTTCGATTTATTTCTATTGAATCAGTTTGATTATAAAACGATTCAGTATTTCTAAAGAAAGAATTCGTTGATTAATAAGTCAACACTGAAAATTTTATTAAAATCAGACAATTTCCTGTTCTTTTGGTAATTTCTTGTTTATCAATCTGGGTTAGTTACTTGTCACTTATAGGTCATCGTAGAAGCTAAACTTTTTTTCCCTACAAAAGGTTTCAAACAAGTTTTACGTACGACGTACGTTTTTGTTTCTGCGTGTTTGGAACGAAAGAAAATAAAAAGACATTTTAATAAATATCAACAAGTTAGTAATTTTTCTGTATAAGGTGTATTTAATGTTTTTTGGGCGGACCTGAACTTTCGGATCCCCCACCTCTAAAATTTTCGTTTTTAATTTTTTTTTTCAACGGATTATTATCGATTGCACACCAATCTATCCGATTGTAAAAAAAAAAAAAAATTAAAAAAGTTATTTATTTTTCGAGTTTTCATTGGTGCTCAGTTCCCCCATATCGGAACCGCTGAAAAAAAATTTTTCTTTGTAATTTCTTTTCTTTTTCTTCAATGGATTATTATCGTTTACACGCCAATCTATCAGATTGTAAAAAAAAATTCTAAAAAGTTCTTTATTTTTCGAGTTTTCAGGGGTGCCCATTCTCCGTATAAATTTATAGTAAATCAATCCCCCATATCGGAACCGCTCTATCTTAACAGTTGGGTTGAATTTGCACTAAGGTGTCAAAATTAAGGTGACACAGAAAAAACAGAACCCACAAATTTTGTAATAAAAGTGTTAATTTTAACTAGGGTTTGGGGTTAGGGTTAGGGTTTGGGGTTAGGGTTAGGGTTTGGGGTTAGGGGTTGTGGTTGGTGTTGGGGTTTAAGGTTAGTTTAATGGGAAAATAAATAAATAATTTGGGTTCTGTTTTTTCTGGGCCACCCTAACTTTGACACCTTTGCGCCAGTTTCCTTTCGAGCGGTTCCGATATGGGGGATTGATTTACTATAAACTTATACCGGGAAATGAGCACCCCTGAAAACTCAAAAAATAAAGAACATTCAAGAATTTTTTTTTTTTACACTCTGATAGATTGGTGTGTAATCGATAATAACCCATTGAAGGAAAAATAAATAAATAAATAAATAATTTTTTTTCAGCGGTTCCGATAAGGAGAATCGATTTACGATAAACTTATACGGGGAACTGAGCACCCCTGAAAACTCGAAAAATAAATAACTGTTTTGAATTTTTTTTTTTCACAGTCTGATAGATTGGTGTGCAATCGATAATAATCCATTGAAAGAAGAAGAAAAAAAAATTTTTTTTTAATTTTTAGAGGGGGGGGGGTCCGAAAGTTCAGGTC
>CM042160.1:22183064-22345564 GCA_023376005.1 Doryteuthis pealeii | reverse complement strand
GCTGAAAATCTGTCGTCGTCAAAATAATCTTTTCTGACTGCCATCTCACGTAAGCCGAATGCTTATCTGCTTGTCACCCCGCTCTACTCGCTTTGGTTATTTATCAGCATATTACCCAAACATCCGGGCACATATGCTTGAATCTCAGGATATCCAAGAACCTAGAGATATCCGTAATGAACCAAGGGAATCTCGACTTTAGTCTTCAAGAGATATTCGCTTTGGATAATGGCAAACAAGTCTAAGGTACGCCCTGTCAGACGTTTGTGAACAGAAATGGGTGAGATTTCATCACCAATCTCTCCCCCAGGCAATTTAAAAGTCAAAACTGGATCAACATGCCATTGTACACGGAAGGTTAGCCTTTTATTTCGGAGGTGGACACGGTGACTTTTCAAAGAATATCAGAGCTGAATCAGGAGACCAGCATTCACAAAGAAGATTGTGATGATGGAGGTGGTAGTAGCAAATATGTGAACGAGTACTACTCGTTCTCCGTCACACTCCCCGCTGATGTCCTCATCATAAAACGTGCAGGGTAGGGGTTGCCTTTTTGTTCTCGCTCTCCCTTGAAGTAGGAGAACTGTTGCTTCTCCATCACAGATATTTTATCCCAGGTCCGTTGCTGAAAATAACTTATGTTCAATTTGGCACAGAAAGGTTTAAGAGATGAGAATTTGGACAACACTCCTACTAGAATACAAATTTAATATAATTTCTACTACAATTTCTTAATCAAGACTTCTAGGGTTTAATGAAATAAAATTACATGCTATCGAGAGACTCATTGTTTAACTTTCCTTCTCCCAATAGATGTGGACATCTTTCAAGGTTTTGAGAATAAACTTCAAAGAAAAAGATTTATGGACTGGGATACATTACATATGCTCAAAGACTTGAGTTTCACGAGGATAACTGATGATTTCAGACGTTTTGTAAGTCTGAAAATATCAATAAGAATGGGAAAAGATGTAGGGAGCAAATAAATATAAAATTTAAAAAAGGGAAACCGCTGAGGTATTTATTCATTGATTATAGTTTCTGCGACAGAGTTATTTGCTTTTTCTTTCATCTTCATTTGGTTGATCATATTTGCTTTCTAAGATTCCTCGGTCAGTAGCTTTTTTTTTTTTAAATTGAAATAGATCTCCAAGTAGGCCTGAACCTATTCTAGTAGTGACCACCCCAAGCAGAGATTTTTTAAGAGGGTTGAATTCAGAGTTTTCCTTCTCCTAGACTGGTTGCCTAACCAAGGTTAAAGAGCCCAGTTTTGTTACATAATTATTAGATACCTAATATTTATGTGCAACAGTGTAGAAATCAAAATGGCCGTTATAAGCTGCAGCCCATGGCCTTGAAGGATTTGAATGACAAGGCTTGACCTGTCCTGATCCTTCTTTCCGGGGATAGCCGTGAGAACCAGTAGAGAGGACCCTCTCTTCCAGTTTAGATAGTAAGTTTCAGTCAGTTAGAGACTAGCAGCTGAGCTTGATGGAAGGGTAAGTCACGTTACACGCGCTCCCGTCTTAATATGCGCAGATGTCTGGTTGGGGATCTAAAGATAAAGTAAGATCAAAGCAAATCGGAGTCTTGTATTATTACCCTTAAAAACTAACAATGACACAAGGCTTCTGATAAAGAGAAATCCCCAATAGAAGACCAGATGCAAGAAGAGACCTAGAAGAACTTATCATATCAAAGACACTAGAAGAAGAATAGAAGAAGAACCTAAGATGCCAGAAGAACAGAAGAAGAATAGAAGTAAAGAAGAAAGAGTATGCAACAGTCTGCCCTACTATTTACCCATAGCTGGAGGGAGAATAGTTGGATTCATACCTTTCCCAAGGGTATTAGCTATGTGAACTGTTGCTTCGTCCAGGAATTTAACGAGTCCATTTCCTATGACTCTAACCAGTACAGTTTCTTCCCATCTATGCATTCTGATTATTAGGTAGTTCTCTTCTTTCTATGCTATGTTGAGGACATGCCATGAACAATGTCCAATTGAGATGGATAGAGAAAGAGAGAGAGAGAGAGAGAGAGTTAAGGAAATCCATGCATTACCTGATGATGATGATGATGATTATGAAATGCTAATAATGAAAGCATCATTAGCATTGCAAATTTCTCAGTTCTAAATTCATTCTTATGTCTTCATTTATGAAGATTCCTTTGCTACAAAAGTTTACATGTCTATGTGTAAGTGTCTGATTTTGCTACAAAAGTTTACATGTCTATGTGTATAAGTGTCTGATTTTGCTACAAAGTTTACTATGTGTATAAGTGTCTGATTTTGCTACAAAAGTTTACATGTCTATGTGTATAAGTGTCTGATTTTTGCTACAAAAGTTTACATGTCTATGTGTATAAGTGTCTGATTTTGCTACAAAAGTTTACATGTCTATGTGTATAAGTGTCTGATTTTGCTACAAAAGTTTACATGTCTATGTGTATAAGTGTCTGATTTTGCTACAAAAGTTTACATGTCTATGTGTATAAGTGTCTGATTTTGCTACAAAAGTTTACATGTCTATGTGTATAAGTGTCTGATTTTGCTACAAAAGTTTACATGTCTATGTGTATAAGTGTCTGATTTTGCTACAAAAGTTTACATGTCAGACTTTACTTTTTATTGTGTAATTTTTTTAAATTTGTATCTCCCTTTGCATCCTCATTATTACCAATAATAATAATAGTAATAATAATAATAATAGTATGATTTTTGTATGTAGGTACTTACATAAACCCTCCATAAGAGCAGCATGTGATACAAGGTTAATTTTTTAGTGGGGTTTAACAGGTTTTAATTCAAATATTTCCTTCTTCTAGAATAGTTCCCATACGAAGGTTAAATATATCTATCTACCCTACTAAATAGTTGGATTCATATCTTTCCCAATGGCATTTACACTATGTGAAATGCAAACAACCTTGTCCAGGGTTTGAATTCAGTTCACCATGTCCATTCCAATTTTTGCATGTGTGTAATTGTAACACAACAAAAATGGTAGAAATCATAGAAAGATTAGCATTAACTGAAATAATGTTGTGATAATTTCCTATTCCCCTCTAATTCCAGAGGTCAGTGTGTGAGCAGAGATGTGGTGAGCCAAGAGTTCAAATGCTGATTTTCAAAACAGGAAGACCCTCTCTACCTTAAGCTACACAATCTTATTATTTGGCTTTGCTCTAAGCTTAGAAAATATCAATAACAATAATGATAATGTTAATCAACTATCATCATTATTAATGTCATTATTGTAGTAGAGTTTTTACTCTTTTCCACTTCACTAAAATAACAATAATAAGGAATAAGTATAACACTTTCAACTCATAAACCATAGAAGAGACTTGACATGATCTTGTCTTCATTTAAATATTATTAATCCTTGATAGTAGAGGAAACTGTCAGATTTCATTATAAAAAGCTGACAGAACAATTTCTAACATGGGTTGTTGAATAATTTTCTTTGGGGAAAATATTTTTCTATCCCCATTAAATGTTGACCTTATCATATTATGGGTGATAAAAGAAAGAGAAAATCTATATAGATGTCAATGGTAAATTATTTTCTGCCTATAAATTAATATCCATTCATATCAAAATGAATACATTGACAGTAAAAAACAATGTTAATAATTAGAGAGTTGTTTGTCAGTGATTAAAGTCACAGAACTTATGATAATACATTGAATGTGTGCACATGAACAAGTGACTGTTTGCTTTCTTTTGTTTTATAATAAGTAGCTGAAAACCTATCCATAAAGAAGATTTTAAGCTGGTAATATTGAACTATATTTTGTGAAGACTTATAAGTTAATAAATGTTCAGATGTTAACATTTACAGCACTATGATCGCCATTGCTTATACTAAAATATAAACAAATAACATGATATTTTTAAATTTTGATTTACCAAAAATTAATGAAAAAAAGTAATAATTTTGATTTTGGGCCATGAAATTTTCAGATAGACACTGTATATGAATTTTTAAAAAAAGAGTCAGATTCAATCTAGCTAACCTAATGAACACTAAAGAAGGTCAAAGTTTAGCATTATACTTAAATTATGAATCAAAACCCTTATTGGAATTTTCAAAAACTAATACACTCTGGAATTCTGTTACTAACCAAAGAAAATCAATCCCTGGGTTAAGCAATAATAGATATATGGAGAAATAAGTTATTTTATTGTTGGTTAGTTTTATGGCATATAAATCCTTGGATTATTTTATGCCAAAGTCAGTTTGATAATTATGGTGTCTAATTGTATATGTAGCCCTGCCAGCCTGGGCTTTAGAATACACTGACTGCACCTCTGCAGGTACCCCCTTCCCAATGAGGCAGGTACCCCCTTCCCAATGAGGCTATCTATTGGCCGTGGGTGTTGACCCATGATGCTTAAGGATGGAATCCTAGTGGATGAGCAGTCCATGACATGCAACACTCCACTTTGGCCCTTATTTAGGCTAGACAGGCGGTTGGAGTAGTACTCCCCAATCAATCATCTGGTTACTATAGGATTGTCTTGACCCTATTGCCTTTATGCCCCAACCCCCCAATTTATCATATAGATGCTAGAATGTGGTAGCTGAGGGTATTAGCATTCTGGGTATGACTTCACACTGCATTTGATGGTGAAGTCCCAGTTCTGAAACTCTGGAGTGTGTGGAATACTCCTTCATCGCCATTACTCCCAGGTCCACCTTAACCTGAAGTGGTAGTAGATGTTAGGGTCTCATCTATGGGTTAAATAGAAAAAATGAATTTTAAAAAACTTTAGTTAAAAAAAAGAATTTTCAATACCCTTCAAGAATGAATAAAACAAAATGTCTTCAGCATAAAATAACCCAACAAGGATTGACATGCTGTAAAATCCAATCAACCAACCTAATTGTATATGGTACAAACATGTAACTTCAGAATTATTTTGAACAGATAAATAATTCATATTTAGTTGCAATATCCATGTTGTTAGAACAAATGTAATTCATAGTTACTTTAAACATTATCTCAAATAGATCTATTTGATCCATAGATGAAACCCTAATAGATACTACAAAGTAGATCTGGGGGTAATGGCAATAAAGGACTTACTCCATAATTCCTTGCCACTGGAGGAAGTTTAATATCATACCCAGGACACAAGATAATGGTGATGATTCATAGTAAGATAATATTGGAACACTCTCAATTGTAAAATATGAAAACTGTGTAATTTTAAAACCCTATGTAACTCCATATTTTGAACAGATAGTGAACAAACCTGTAATAACATTTCTGTGATTTGTTTGTATGATGAAACTAAGAAGTTATGCATAAAAATGCCCCCCCCCCAACAAAAAAAACAGTTATTATACTTGGATCGTGTTTAAATGTCCAAGAAAAAATAATTGGTACTATTCAAGGATTCACATAAGTATCTATTATTCTCCCTTACAATTTTCTTTCCTCTTTTTCCTTATTTAATTTCTCTACCTTTTCAGCATTTTTCCATTTTCTTCTATCTCTTTACTTCCTCTGTTTACTGTGTTATTTCTATTTTTGTGTTCATTTTTTACATTCTCTCTATGAATCACCTCATGCTGATTTCCTCTGGCTTCAAGTATATTTCAATATAAATAAAGAAAATACACCAAAAAATTAAAAAAAGAAAAAATCAAAGTATCCATATGCATCATTTATTAGATCAATACTGCATTTTAGTCAGTCATAAGTCTGTTCTGTTGATCAATAATGTACAAGCATGCAGTCTTACATCTTAAATCTGAAATATAGTAGGAAGATAGTAAAAGGAAAAATACAATAATGAAACAAAACTTGCTTATATAATCATAGGCTTTTTAAATAGAATTAGAGAAAAGTTAAGAAATAAAAATATTTTAAAGTACACATTAGCAATAATTTCAATAATCTAAAAAAATATATTTTAAATCCTAAACTCTTGTTTTCTCCTAAAGGAAAAGTATTTCAACTTTGAAATTAAGAGAAAATTCTAATTTTGCTTCTAACTGAAGATAACTGTTAATTTTCAGAAAATAATCTCTACCAATGCTTCCACATTTTCAAAAGTATTTTAAAGGAAATCGCATAAATGCAATGTGTAGTCTCTTAGATCTTTTAACAGAATATGATTAGAAAAGGAACATAGCAGTAATTATGAACTTTGCATCTTTATATCTGTCAAATTCTACTGATATGAAGAAAATGCAATATGATTTTATTAATTTATTAGTCATAAAATCTGATCTTTCAATAGAGTAATAAGAAATAGAATTCATATTCTATCTGATATCAAAACAGATTTGTGAGACCAGATTGTATTGTAAAAAGCCTTGTTTTCAACTTCAAAATTAAAAAATTGGTCTAAAGATTTATGCAACAAATACCAAAAAACAACAACAAATGAAAAAAAAAAACAACAGACAATCTTATTTCAGTATTTATTTGTATTTGTTTTTGTTGAATTATTAATCCTTGGTACAAATTGTGTTAATTGAAAGAATAGGTACTTTAAAATAATTATAATTTTATCAATGTAATGTTTATTTTAATTTTATACATTTTAATGATGGCTAAATTTGATAGTTTTATTACTATAATTCTATATATTCTGAGTAAAATAGACAAATTTGAGGAAAAGGATTATGTGGAGCTACATTCTGATCCTAAGCAGAAATATTATTTAACAACATTTTGATCCTAACAAGAACATACACATAATATCTTCTGATCATAGACAGAAGTTCCAATCTACACATAATATCTTCTGATCATAGACAGAAGTTCCAATCTACACATAATATCTTCTGATCTTAGACAGAAGTTCCAATCTACACATAATATCTTCTTCTGATCTTAGACAGAAGTTCCAATCTACACATAATATCTTCTGATCTTAGACAGAAGTTCCAATCTACACATAATATCTTCTGATCTTAGACAGAAGTTCCAATCTACACATAATATCTTCTGATCTTAGACAGAAGTTCCAATCTACACATATCTTCTGATCTTAGACAGAAGTTCCAATCTACACATAATATCTTCTGATCTTAGACAGAAGTTCCAATCTACACATAATATCTTCTGATCTTAGACAGAAGTTCCAATCTACACATAATATCTTCTGATCTTAGACAGAAGTTCCAATCTATACATAATATCTTCTGATCATAGACAGAAGTTCCAATCTACACCAATCTACAAATTAAATTGTGTCTAACGTATCTATGTCATATATATATATATATATATATATATATATATATATTGTGTTTAATTTCATTTACGTCAAAGTTAAAGCAAAGTTGATGTTTTGTATTGTTTTATTTTACAATAGAGTTCAAGGGAATAGAATATTTAATAGAAAATGGATTTAGATGTTTCTTCAAGTCCATTGCTATGTAGCAGGTAAATGGGCAGATTTGAGGCAAATGTTTATGTGGAGCTACATTCTGTGATAAAACAATGGTATTATGAATATAGAAGAACTGTAAATTATGCCATGATTAGAATTATAGCATTATAGACAGAATTATGATGATTTTAATTCATTAGTAAAAGACCATCTTCTGTATTTTTAAAGATGTCTCCATTATGTTCATTTGTAGTTTTGGAAGTTATCATTGTGTTTGAGTATTTAACTTTTGCTGTTTGCTTCATGTCTTTTCAACTGACAATTGTTATATAAAAATCAGATGAACTGGTTAATCATCTAAAGAAGAAAAGAAGTATGAAAACACAATTGACCGACTCTAAGTATAAAATATTTGACATTTCTATATCAAAAGCTGGATATATTATAATAATCTAAATTTTAAAGACAAATTTATAGCTTTTCACATCTCAAGAGATTCAAAGGATTTTCATTATTGTGAATAGTTAGAATCTAAACAAATAGTTACTGCATAAAACTAGACTGAGTAATTGGCTTATTTGAATGAAAAAGAAATTGGAAAAGAAAGGATTTTTTTCTGGATTTTCTTTTTTCCATATATATTTTTATCAGCACTCAATGATGCAAGCCTCCAACACACATACACACACACACACACACACACACATACACACACACACACACACACACACACACACACACATATATATATATATATATATAGAGAGAGAGAGAGAGAGAGAGACTGAAAGAAGACATATATAACCTACACACATATAATATAGAACACTTCTTCTATGCATAAGGCTGCAAATAGGTTCCCAATATTTTGAATATCCTCCTTCTTAGAATAAACCAGAAGATCAACATCATCTGTGTAAAGGAACTTTCTCATAAGTGTGTATGATGTCTTTGACTTGAAGTTGAATCTTCTCAAGTTGAAAACCCGTGGTTCTAAATTCCAAGAGGACGCATTTCTTACAATGCTCGAATGCATTAGTTAATATTACAAGAAAGAATATTAAGAATAGTGTTGGGGCCAAGATATTTCCCTGCTTATCCCCATTATCTATTGGTATTTCATCCGACAATCTACCACTAATGACAATACTAGTTTTCATACCATTGTGCCACCATTTGAGTATATTCACAAATATTGGAGGGCACCCAACTTTACCCAATATTGTCCAAAGTGCATCTCTGTTAACTGTATCAAAAGCTTTTGTCAAATCAACAAAAACCTGATACAGGGGGACCCGTTGCTCAATATACTTTTCCTATATTTGCTAAGTCAAAAATATCATGTTGTTTACTTCTCTGCCAGACCTAAAATCACTTTGTGATTCAGGAATGACTATAGGATAAATGTACCAAAGCAATTGATTCAACAAGACTCTTGAGAGAATCTTGCTAACTGCACCCAAACGTGTGATTCCACGGTAGTTATCACAACTACCTTTTCCTCCTTTGCCCTTGTATAAACACACCAAAGCACAATCAATCCAGTCATTTGGTAATCTCCCATTGGATCTCCCATTCCAGCATTAAGTGATGAACATGTTTAATATTTACTCTTTTTACCTTCAACAGTTTCACCAGGAGCCCATCTAATCCTAGTGCCCTACCAGTGTTAGTTTGTTTAATTGCCATTTCGATTTCTGCAAAAGTTGGTAATTGGTCCATTTTATTGGTATTTTGTCTTATATTGAGGAAGACTCTGCAGAACATCAGCACTGACAACTTAAGGATCATTAAATAAATCCATGAAGTGCTGTTGCCATTGCTGAAGGATTTTTTCCAGTTCTTTGATAATGGTGGTGTTATCCCTTGACCTTAGAGGAACAACGGAAGAAGTTAGTGGACCAAAAACTTTACACATGAGGCCATAAAACAATTTTAGATAGGTAGTAATATCTCATCCACAGAAAGTGATGTTAATGCATGCATAGGGAAGTCAGGATCTGCTATGAACAGATTATCAGTCAAATGGAAATCAGATCTCACTGACAAGTTAGTGATAATTCTTCCAAGACATAGTTGTATCAGTGCTAATGTATGGCTGCATCACCTGAACCCTAACAAAATGTCAAGAGAATAAGCTAGACGAGAGCTGCGCAAAAATGCTGTGTATGATCTTAAACACCCCATAAGAAAGCAGCTGTACAGCCACTTGTCCCCTTGCCAAGACATGCTAGACACTGCTGAAGAAGCAAAGATGAACTCATAAGCGAGGTTCTTCTGTGGAAGCCAGCACATGGGAATGCCAGTGTGGGCCATCCAGCAAAGACTTACATTAACCAGTTTTGCACATATACTGGATGATGCCAGGGGTAATGAATGATAGGGAAGGTTGGCAAGAGATTGTCATGGATCTCCGTGACATCACGATCATGATCATGATGATGGTGATTCTCAATCTCATCATCCCCTCTATTATTTATCATTGAAACTTAGCTACAAGAGACACAAGCTCTTTTCAACCCCCATAGAGAGTGTCTGTAGAATGAGAATCCTTGATTCAGTTATCTTAATCAACCATTACTTTTAAAAGCTTTTACTCTACATTCTTTACTCCAAGGGAAAGAGGCAAAACTGACTGTGAGCTTAGAGGCCATTGAGAACAAATAAAATGAATGAAAGTACAAAATATCTTGCAAAAGGAATGAAAATTTATGAGGTTTTATGTAATAAAAAAATAAACCAGCAGGAAAAATAGATGAAGACTAATAAGTTGATTGACAAACAACTGATAAATAGACAAAAAGAGAGATAAGTAATATTAATTTATTATTTGAGTATTCCATTTTTACAAGCACAGGAATGCAGTGGTTGCTTAGAAGTAGGAAAGTTGCAAACTGTCAATTTTCCAGCTTTTTAATTTCTAAATTTTTCTGTCTTTTGTTTTTCTGACTTTAGAAGCCCTCTATAAACTGATTCAACTACAATGGAGACTTTCTTATACAGGTAGATAGATTGATTGATAGATAATGAGATATACTGAGATAGATACAGAAAGAAATGGAAATATATGAAAAGATAGACGGTTACAGACTGAGACAGATAATGTGAATGAAATCGGAAGCTATATGAAAGAAGATTGTATGGAAAAAATTCCACATTTCTCTCTGTTGTAGTACAAACATTCATTTTTGAAATAGATTAATTCTTATCCTGATGACACTAGAAAAATATGCCAGTGTTATTTTTCAAACTGTCAACTTCTTTCTCTGATAATTTGTATTTAGATAACAGTCTGATTAATCTGATCTAGCCTTTTTAATTGTTGTAGACCGAGCATAGAAATGAATACAATATGAATACAATATGGGAACCCATAATTAAAAAGGCTAGATCAGATTTTTAAAAAACAAAATAAAAACAATATGAGTCTAGGTAAAAAATCATACATAAGTGAATAGGTAGATATTCTAGCCAAAACAAGACATTAGGTTTATAAGTTCCCAAAATTCACACTGAATTTAGAATAATAATTAGCACAGCTTAACGCCCCTACCCCAGCTATGGTTAGCGGAATGAGAACAGGATACCCCCGTGGATTGAATAAAGGGTTAGGTTCAAAGTTCTGTGATGGCTCCCGATTATGACAAGAAGGTTTCCGAGTCCGAGAAGGTTCCCGAGTCCAACAAGAAATACCTGAAGAAGGCCGGAGGGCATATCGGCCGAAACGTTGTACAGATAACAATGAAGATGAGGACAATAGTCCGAATAACACAGATAATACTAATAACAGTCCTTCATTAATAGAAATTGGATGAAAGATGTGAGGCAAGAAGTGTTTTGTTAACTTTTTTATATCCTTTTTAGGATTATATACAAGAGAGCACTTATACTTAATAGTATAACAAAACAGAAAAAAATGAATAACATTCACAGTTTTTTCCTAATTTTGATAATGGTCAAAAGTATAGTTAGAATATTGGATCACAAATATTGGGATGATAATCATATCATTGGATCCAGATATGTGTTCTTTTGTAAGCAAACAAAAAGAGTTAAATAAAAGATTTAAAAAAAACTTTTCTTTGTCTGATTTTTAATCAGAGATAGATATCATCCAGAATAGATGTATAGATATGAATGAGGATATGAAAATATAAACTTATGCTTATAAATGCATTAATGGATAGAAAATAGATATTTATGATCAGATAGAAATGGATTTATTTAAAAAGGTATCAGTCAAAATAATTTGATGTTTCTCAATTACTTGATCAATTGAATTGTATGACATTGAAAACAATAAATCAATAAATTAACAGTTTTTATTTCATTATATCCATAATTTTTTTATGGACATTAATTTAACTACCTTTATTTTTTAAATTTAATTTCAGTTACTTTTTATCACAACAACTCAGATTGTAATTCTACTGCCATCAGTAAACGACATGGATTAGGAAAAATGCCAAGCACTTAGCAATATTACTGGCTCACATTACTTTTTCCTCAGAAAGCATATGCTACAATGATAGTTTCTCTAACCACTGTTAAAATAAAATCTTTCTTTATGCATTCAGATCCAACTAACACTATAAATAAGATGATAGATATCTATTAATCTATCTTTTCACCTAAAAATCTTTGGGAAAATTCTGTTTGTCTTTTATAAAGAGTCAAACACTTTGAAGTAAAGCCACCAAATGTATACCTGTTTTTAACAGAAATAAATATTCCTTATGAAGAAAGGAGAAATCTCATTGGAAAGTCCCTAACAATAATCAGCAGCAAACAATTATTAAATCTAAATTTCCACACCTCAAAAGAAAAAAATAAACAAATTATTTATGTTAGGAAAATAATTATGCATATTAGGCTTATAGATAGTTCTTTGAGATGGAGATATGTAAAATATTTATAGAGTATCATTGGTTAGTTAAAACTGTTTAACTCAGGAAATAATTTAAGTGTCATTCACTTAAATCTATAAAAAATGTACACTTTTAATTTATAAAAAAATTTCTTTACAAAATTCTGTAAAATTTCTCACAGAACAATATACTTGATAAGAAAACAAAAAAATATAATTTATAAATTTTTTTTCTGTTATGTGGATTTATATCCACACACACACACACACACACACACACACACACACACACACACATATATATATATATATATATATATATTTCATATACATATAAATTGTTTTTTTCTTTTGGCCAAGTATTATAGTATCAACCAATTATTTTTGGTTGGTATAACCCTCTTGGTCTTTTCTTTTTCCAAAAATTTTTTTTTCTCCCCAGGTGATGTTTGGTAGTATATTTTTACAATCAAACTATTTGCTGGGTTTTTTCTTACTGCAAGGGTTTACCAACAAGTTTGGTATATTATATATATACATATATATATATATATATATATGACAAAAAATCCCCTGATAATTAGACTCATAAAGAGTTATTAATCTCACATTTTATTCTTTTATATTTACTCTACACTTTTGATTCTAGGTAGGAGGAAATTTTACAGAGATAGGGGTGGATGGGTGAAGTAATGGTACTAATACATAATAGTAACCAGGTCTGATCAGAGTTTTCTGTGTCACGGTTATGGAAAATAACAGAAATTAACGATACCAAAATTTTAATGCAAAGGAGATAAAGTATTTAAAATAAAACAATGCAACAAAACCCTAGAAGTAAACGAATTGTACATTAAAGATTTTTTTTTTCTATCTTAATTTAGATAAAGCATAGATGAAGATGGGTTCTAGGAGGCAGTTATTCTCTTGATAATTTTAATTCCTAATTTTTCTTTTTCTTGTTTATTTTAGATTGTTACACTATCTTTTAAAACTTTTAAAAGCAAATATGAATTTTACAGCTCACATACTTTGTAAACACACAGTTTATTATCATTTCATTAATTTCTGTAATTTTCCATAAATGTTATATGGAAAGTTCCGATCAGCCATGGCTATTGTTTTGTATTTGTACCAATATCACATCATTTCACTAAACAATATAATTCTTTAAAATTTTGTTATTTTCTTGTGTTCTGTTAAGTGGTGGTGAGTTAGGATCAGGAATATATATATATATATATATATATATATATATATATAGGAATGAGCAAATTCTGAGAGGGGAGGTAATAGAAAAAATTTTTAAATTTTCAAACTATTACCAAAATCAGAGAATTATCCGATTTTAATGAAATTTTACTACTTTATTCATTGATAACTTAATTTCATAATGAATAGCTTATTTTATTTTTTAACAAAATTGAAAAAAAAGTTTTTTTATTAATTCAGAATGTAGAGGGGGTTTTGACCTTTGGTCATTTTAAGAAAAAAATTTTGCAGTCCCAAATTTTTGCATTTCTAGAAAGATCAAATCCTGAAGAACATATGAAAAAATGAAAAAAATGAAAAAATAAAAATTCAGTACCCCAAAAAAGTGATTTAAAAATTTTAAATTTATTTTCCTAAAACTCAAAAAATAATTTATGTAGCTTATTTTTTATTTTTTTTATTTTTTCATAATATTAAAAAAAATATTTTTCGTTGAATTGATGCAAAAAAAAGTATTTTCTCTGATTCAATTGGCCTATTTTTATCCACTGAAAAATTCAATAGTGAATTTTAAAAAACATCTGGAAGCATCTATAAAACTCTATTCAATCTATCCAAAAATGTACATTTAAAAATGTGCAATTTTGCACAACATATTTTCTGAGATTTCTATATATTTAAAAAATTATTACTAACAATAGTTCTTTTTCTTACAGAAGACTAAAGGGACATAAGTTATTCCCAATTTTTTCTACATATCTGGATTTTTAGTCTGAGACTTGAACTAACTGTTCAGTGTGTGTATCCTTGTTGTATTGTTATTTTTTCTTACGTGTTTTGATTACACCTTGTAACTTCTTTTGTAGGAAATTTTCACACATTTAGGTTTCCATAACTTTGCAAAATCTCAAATTATCATTTATTGCAATATTCTGAAAGGGGGGGGGGGTAACAATGTTATAAAAACATTTAGTTTTCCTCCATTTTGCCCATACCTACATATATATATATATATATATATATATATATATATATATATATATATATATATGACTGATGGTCACTGACAGCTTTAAGGCTAAAGAGCTTGACAGACGAAAATTCTGTTCGGTTTCGCTCCCGGCTAGCGGTAGCTGTTAAAAAAGTTGAGCCACACTGATGAGATGTCAAAGTATGTGTCTGTGGATCACTGATATATATATATATATATATATATATATATATATATTATGACAATTAACACAGGTGACAGATCTATTAAAGATATAAGTCTCATAATCTGTGAGTTCAATCCCTGTATGTTTTGTTCATAATAATAAATTAATTACAAACAAATTTAAAGTGGAATTTAGATTTTTTTTAAACTAAATAAATTAAGTTTTAAATATATAATTTATTCATTTTTCTAAAAGAAGCAAAAACTATCTGGATTTCATGATCTTCAGTTAATATTTAATTAGAAATATTGCAGAGGGGACCAACCCCCTAAGCCCTTCCCTGGTCTTAATTCCAACTAAAATCAAATCTTAAAAGAAATTAAATCAATTTTTAAATTCAGTTTAAAATGTGTCCCCAAAATTCAAATCACTATTTGAAAAATGAGAACTCCTCCCTCTTGCCCTGGGGAAAATATGTCCTGAATTGAATAGTAAAATGAAAAATTAATTAAAACCAAAATATTTTTTCAGTTTAGAAAACTTTTATTGTTTTTTGTGAATTAATGAAATTATAGTATGATGAAAAAAAGACTATATTATTGTGCTCCCAAAAGTATAAGTTAAAAAATTAATTTTTAAATGATATATTTTCAATTCTTAATTCAAATTTCATAAGTTGGTTTTAAAATTCTTCATTTAATTTTCCCAGGATTTAAAAATATTTCTACAAAATTGAAAAAAATCCTTAAAAAAACATTTTATTTAATGAATAACTGTAGGCACTGGCAAAATGAGCCTAAAATGCGTTTTTGACAAAATGACTTTAGAAAATGACAGAAAATAATTTACCAAAAATCAGGGAATTATTGGATTTTAATGAAATTTTCAGTTTTTATTTATCAATGAATGATCTTTATAATACATTATTTATTTTATTTCAAACTTTCTGATTTTTTTCATGTCACTTAATTTTGACTCCTCCCCCTTACTTTGGGAGTGTAAAATACTGGCGAGTTGGTCCTTGATTGATACTAATTACAGTAGAAATAAAAAAAAATAAAAGACCGAAGTTGTAAATAGAAAAAAAAAAAAATTTAAGTGGAAGATTTTATAAGAAAATAAGTACTGAAAATCGGAAAATAAAATGTTAAAAAATAATAGATAATTAATTTTTGGGAGATTTCTTTTTTACTCATTTCGATAATTATTTAATTGGCTTATCAAAGAAAAAATTATACATCAATATTTTTTCTGTTTAAAAGGGGGGGAGGGTTACATTTTCAATAGAGTTTTTCTTCAAAAAATATACTTTGATTGACTAAAATAAGGTTTGCATTAAATAGATATTTATTCTAGAATCTAAAAATATAACATTTTAAACTTAAAATTTGAATATTTTTATTTTAAATGAATTTTATATATTAATTTTTCATAGCAAAAATACTAAATTAAAGTTTTGAAATAAAATAACTGATGCATTATAAAATTCATTAATTGATAAATCAATACTGAAAATTTCATTAAAATCGGGTAATTACCTGATTTTTGGTAATTTTTTTTGCAATCATGAATGTTATATTAAAATTGTAAACAAGTGCTTAAGATCCTTGAAAAAGAGACAGAATGGCGGATCGCGTCGAAATTGACCAAAACAAATCCCTTTAAATGTATTAAAAATAAACTGCATATGTAATGATATTTTTCTTTTTTTAATGATCGTCATTATGTTACTACTTATCGATTTAGACAAAGTTTGACCTTAAATAATAGATTTAATTATTTTTAATTTGCTTTTAAAACTCATAGTATCCGATTTTTTTGCCAGTGGCTAAATAACTGAAAATAAATTAAAATATGGTGCAATAATTATCTGATTTTAAGCAATTTTTCCTATTTTACTTGAGCCTCTTTTTCCATTTCTCTTTTTTGGGCAAAATTTAATTAGTTACAATTAGAACAATTAAACAATGGGCACATGAAAATAAATAAACATGCAATACATGACTTTTTCTTAAATGTCATGGAGGTGTGTGGTGTAAGGGTTAGAGTCATAGGAAATGGACTCGCTGACCCGAGTTCAACTCCTGGACAAAGCTACAGTTCACATAGCGCTAATACCCTTGAGAAAGGTATGAATCCAACTACTCTCATTCCAGCTATGGGTAAATAGTAGGGCAGACTGGGTTCTTTAACCTAGGTTAGGCAACCAGTCTAGGAGAAGGAAAACTGAATTCAGTCCTGTTAAATCCGCATGGGGTGGTCACTACTAGAATAGGCTCAGTCCTAATTAGTGATCTATTTTACTGATTTAAAAAAAAATTCTTTCTATGATATGAGGAATAAATGTGTGTCCATTTCTGCTTTCTTGGAATAATGTTGATTATTAAAAACATGAAGATAAAATTTGTATTGAATTTCTTTTTGTATAATGTAGTAATGTGTAAAAAAAGGAGAAATACAGTTCATTTACTTATTGTAGTGGTGGATATGGACTTCTCTTAATATTGTCTAATTATATTTTGAGGTTGTATTATGCTTCAGAGGAATTTATCAATACTTCATTAATGTAGTTTTATTTCTTTCATGTTTACTTGGTACTGAGCATTAACTTTATTGGGGTTTACAACAATGGTTTAAAATTGACAGAGCCTATCTTTGTAAAAGAGTCTAATTTGGATTTTTGTTGGTAAATAATTTTGGCAAAAAAGTGATTATACTCTAGTTCACTTTTTAGCCTACACCTCATCAACACCTTTCAAAGTGTTCAGTTCACTAAAAATTAAGTGAAGCCTCAATAAGACTGCTACGGGTGGAATGTTATCATCATTTCCCACCACCAGGTTCTGGGAATATGAAAAAGTCTTTCAAAAATATTGATTTTAAGAAACAATTTTTATTGCTGGATGTGTTTGTGCCAACTGCATGTAAGACAAGCCAGCAATATTCATCTCTTCAAGGTTTCTTCAAAGGTTTGGATGATTTACCAAAGTGATGTCAAAATCCAATGATTTTTTAAAATTCTACAAACTTCCAGGGACAATTTACTCTTTTGTAAGTTTGTGAGTTGTTGACCATCTGGAATGCTGCGAGGGTGGATACATTTTATCTGCTGTCCATGAGTGCTGAAAGGTACAGGACTGGCCACCCACTCCAAGTCTAAAACACATATTGCATGCATGGGGAAGCAATTAAATTCCAAATTCTAGTCAGATAAACTTAGTTTGACATTTTCTTTTGTCCCCTAGTTAATAAAAAAACAGGCCTTTAAAGTTATGGAGCTAACATTGCAAAATACATGATTTCAGGTATGTTTCTTGTGAAAAATAATTTGGCAGCTTCCTTTCAGTTACAATATTGATAACATGAAGTTTAATGTGATATTTTAGAATGGAATTATTTACCCTGTAAAGGTCAAATTGATTGACATTTTATGTTTATGATTTTGGTAGATTATAAACTTTTTGTGTATTTTTTCTTAATTTACAGATGTTTTATTTTTTACTGAATAGTAAGAATTGTAACTCTAATTATGCACACACACACACACACACACACATACATACATATATCTAATATATAAAGGAGAAATTTTGGTATGTACGTGTCGACGTATAAGTTTATAACGGGAGGTCACTCAGATTCAAAATCTTGCATACACATTGATATCATTCTAACTAAGAAACACTCCAAATGTGGTTATTGATTTTTTCTGATTAAGGGATATAATTAATTAATTAAGCCAAAATCACCCAATTTGCGAAACTGTCCATATACCAACTCCTGCTGATTATGAAATATTGTCCTCAGCCTGACTTTTTATTAGAGCGAATACCAGCAGTAAAATTCGGTTTTAGTGAATAAATTTCGCAGTCTTAAGCAGTTCCGCCCAGAATTTATCGCCTATTTATAGTCCAATCTTAAAAATATCCATATGGTTGAAAAGAAGAGAAGATAATCTTTCTCAATATATAATTTGTATGAGTCTTTATCCATTGAATTATTTTTTATAGCGAGTTAGAAAAAAATTATTTTGCTTCGGACAGCAAAAGTGTGTTTTAAAGAAAAATCAAACCTTATTCATATCTCAATCTTTTTATTCTATCTTTAAAATATTAATTTAGTTAGAAATGAAATGAAATAATCTATCTTACAAATATTTATTAGGTAAGAAAGATGTGGTTTTATCGATTGAATTTAATAATAACTCAACTTTGTTTTTAATCAGTATTTCATTTTTTCGTATATACAAAAGAGAGGTAGTTAAATTATATAACTACTTATTTCATAAATAAGTAAACAAATAAGTAAAGTAAATAAGTTGTAATAACAGTAACAAAATTTTAGAAATTTACGAAAAAATAAGATGTAATAACAATAACAAAATTTTAGAAATTTACGAAAAAATAAGATGTAATAACAATAACAAAATTTTAGAAATTTACGAAAAACTTATTTCGTAAATAAGTAAACAATATGTACCACAAATTTGACCCTGTGAAATTTAACCGCCCCCCCCCCCCCTATATTTAACACAATGAAACTTGCAGAAAATTTAATATTTTCTTGAAAATTTTTTTCAATTCGAAAGAAAAAACATAAAATAAACTTCTGATGATTTTTCAAAAAATTTTTCAGCATACAGAAATAATGAAAATTATGATTGAAAAACAATGTTTTCATTTTTGCACTGTTAAATCAACTAAAATTTAACGTAGCTAAAAACAAGTTACGATAAGAGGATTTTTTACAAATTCTATGAAAAATCAATTAATAATCTGATTTTCACGAAAGTTTCCATAAATGTTTACCATTGGATGTAAATACATCTGAAACAGTTTTCTTCTAAAATATATTAGGGGAAATATTTTTTTATGAGGTCTATTCCCCCCCACCCAATTTTATTTTATGTGATAAAAAAAAATGACGCGTCAGAAAAGTTTTTAAACTTTTTTCTATAAAGATAAGAGTCTGAATAACTATATCAATGAAATTGTATGAATATACGAGGTGTAGTTTTTTGAGGAAAAATTAATGAAATTGGAAATAAAAAGTGCAAAAAAATGTCATAATATTAATATTTGAAAACTTTTTTTGCTTTTGTAATTGGTATGTACTATATTCTATTAAATTGTCAAAAAAAAATTTTTCTTTTAAGAAATTAATTTTTAAGAGATTTTCAATCTTTTGTGTGATTAAATATTTTTATTTTCTGCGTGAAATAAATTAAATTTTTTTTTTCCTGCATCAAAAAATCGAATTTTTCACGGATATTTAAAAATATGAATTTTATAATTCAGGTGAACTAAACATTGGTCCGATCTGAGCTTGATTAATATTTTTAAAAGAATTTGTAATTTTTTATTGTTGAATAGTAATGTGTGGTTCTTAGAATATACGAAAGAGCAAAACTGATATATTTGTTTTGTTTTTATACAAAGAGACTAGACGCTTCTCAGTAACCAAAATTTGTTTTTTTTAGCGTAAAAAATTATTTTATTTAACTTTTTCGACCAATTAGAATAAAAGGTATATATTGATTATTTTATCAGTTTTTCTCTTCGAAAAAATATTCAAATTTTCATTTTATTTTCGATTTTAAAAATTAATACTAAAACCGAAGACATTTTTTAACGTCAATTTCGCTGCGATTTTAGAAATTTACGAAAAACTTATTTCGGCTGAAATTGAAAAACGGTCAGAAAATTAGGGTGACCCAGAAAAAACAGAACCCACAAATTTTGTAATAAAACTGTTAATTTTAACTAGGGGGTTTAGGGTTGGGGTTTAGGATTAGTTTAATGAGAAAATAAACAAATAATTTGGGTTCTGTTTTTTTTTGGGGGGGGCACCCTAATTTTCCAACCGTTTTTCAAGTTGAGCCCTTATCTTTTAATCATTTATTAACATTTTTTTTAGCTTTATCTTTTAATCATTTATTAACATTTTTTTAAGTTTAGAAGTTATTCTAATTCATTCATATTTATGTCATCTCGAATATAACATTTATTTCCACTGTTTATTTATTAGACAATTCTCAGCGATTTCTTAAAAAAATTGATAATTATCTCTTATCTCGGAATCGCTAAAAACTACAGAGGCATAACTCTCACTGCTATTGCAGCCAAGATATATAATGCCCTTCTACTTAATCGCATCCGGCCCGAAATAGAGAAAACCAAAATGGATTCTGCAGAAATCGATCCACAACCTCTCAGATCCTGACTATTCGACGGATCATAGAAGGGGTACGAGCAAAGAACCTAGAGGCAACACTATTATTCATAGATTTCTCCAAGGCCTTTGATTCCATACATAGAGGAAAAATGGAACAAATACTATTAGCATATGGTCTCCCCAAAGAAACGATTTCAGCTATAATGATGCTATACAAAGACACTAAAGCGATGGTACACTCACTTTATGATGACACAGATTTTTTTAACATCGCCGCAGGAGTCCTTCAAGGAGACACATTGGCACCATATATATTTATAATATGCCTAGACTACGTACTCCGAACATCATTAGATACCATAAAAGAAAAAGGTTTCACACTAAAAAGGGCAAGAAGCAGGCGATATCCCGCACAACCAATCACAGATGCGGACTATGCTGATGACCTTGCACTTCTTGCAGATACACCAGCACAGGCTGAATCACTGCTACATAGCTTAGAGGAGGCAGCAAAGAATATAGGCCTCTATGTGAGCTCTGATAAAACAGAGTTCATAAGTTTCAAAAATAAAGGAAACATCTCCACACTCAACGGCAAGCCTCTTAAGCCAGTAGAACAATTCACGTACCTGGGTGGTAATATCTCCTCCACAGAGAGCAATGTTAATACACGAATAGCAAAGCATGGTCGGCCAATAGATTATCAGTCATATGGAGGTCCGATCTCCCTGACAAGCTAAAGCGACAGTTCTTCCAGGCTGTGGTTGTGTCGGTGCTGCTATATGGTTGCAGCACCTGGACCCTAACAAAGCATCTTGAGAATAAGATAGATGGGAGCTGCACAAGAATGCTGCGTGCAGTCTTGAACAAGACATGGAAGCAGCACCCCACAAGGAAACAGCTGTACGGTCACCTGCCCCCTATCTCACAAACTATCCAAGTGAGACGGACAAGACATGCAGGACACTGCTGGAGAAACAAGAATGAACTCATAAGCGACGTTCTCCTGTGGAAGCCAAAACATGGACATGCAAGTGTGGGGCGCCCAGCAAGGACCTACCTTGACCAGCTATGTGAAGATGCTGGCTACTCCGCAGAGGAGCTCCCAGGTGTAATGAATGATAGGGAAGGTTGGTGAAAGATTGTCATGGATAACCGTGCTGCATGCGCGACATGATGATGATGATGAGTTACCACCAATTTTCCCTGTGAAATTTACCCCCCCCCATATTTAACACAACAAAACTTGCATAAAAATTAATATTATCTTGAAAAAATTTTTTTACATTCGAAAGAAGAAACATTAAACAAACTCCTGATGTTTTTATATTTAATTTTCAGCTTACAGAAATAATGAAAATTATGATTGAAAAACAATGTTTTCATTTTTGCACCGTTAAATCAATTTAACGTAGCCAAAAACAAGTTACGACAAGAGAATTTTAAAAAATATACTATGAAAAATCAATTAATGGTCCGATTTCACGAAAATATATTCGGGGAAATATTTTTTTAAGAGGTCTACTCCCATCCCCTATTTTATTTTATGAGTTATTAAAAAAATGAACCGAAATTGTGTATACTTATCTCTTATTTTCTCCCCACTCACTCTTTGATGTTCCTATTTTTTTTAGTCCGGTCATGGACCGGGTACTTTAGCTAGTATATATATATATATATATATATATATATATATATGTGTGTGTGTGTGTGTGTGTGTTATCAATGATTTTATATTTAGTTATTTCCATGCATAATTCATTAGTTAAAAAACCTGTTATGTATTAAGAATAAAACTCAAGGAGATGACCAAAGAGATGGGGATAAACAGAAGATGATTGGATGATGGAAAATATGACCACAGATTCAATTAAACATAGGAATATCCATTTGCACCAAAGAAAAGCACAAACAACTGCACAAAGACACAGTCACACAAAGAGAATTAGTCAACAAAAAATAGAGTTAGGTTCAAATAGAAACAGGTGATTTACTCTAACAAATACAAAAAACATTAACCTATCTCACTACCTTCATTATCTCAATCAGTTAAATACAATTTATTTCTTTTCTTTTTTTGATACTGTACTAGTTTGATAAAATGGGTTATGAAGTGAAATATGTTGTTTTTGCTCTACCTGGCATCATAGACTGAAGGAAAATCCATTTGTAATCAGTTCTATATCTAATCCTCAACCCAGCACCAGAAATACTTTTATCTACACCACCCACACAATCACCCTAGCATGTTATCCACTAATGCACTAAGCATCTTCACTATGAATTGTTTTAACAACAATTGTAATACATCATACAACCATTAGTATTATCTGTGCTATTCGGACTATTGTCCTCATCTTCATTGTTATCTGCACAACGTTCCGAATAACACAGATAACAATGAAGATGAGGACAATAGTCCCAATAACACAGATAATACTAATCATCAAGCCTCATCTCAAACATTCTGAGAAATATCATACAACTATTTATGATGAATTGTAGATAATATTATTTCATGAAAAGGCACCTGAGAGATGACAGTAATTTCTCTTTATTATAACTGCATGGCTATTCTATATATATTAGCATAATTCCCATCAGAAATGATTTGATATTTTAACTATGGATTGGTATTTCCACCCAGGATCATAGTGTAGAATTTGTGCACTAGGATCCAAGTGTCGCTCCCTAAAAAAGTGTAGTATCTGTATCAGTGGAAATCCTATGGTTAATTTGGAAACTATAAGGTATAAAATGTAAAAGTTATAAAAGCAAACTAAAATTAAAAAATAATAATACATTGATAAAATTCTAACTATTTAACATATTTGTACAGCTTCAAACTGACCAAATATTAATAATACAATAAACTCAGATATTTTTCGGATAATAACGGTTGAACGCTATATTATAATCCACCAATAAAAAGCAAACCATAAACACTCATTTACTAATATTAAGCTTAGAAATGCAACAACTCTTTCTAGATATATTTGGGATTTAAATAATCAAAATATAACACCAATTATTGAATGAAATATCCTATGAAAATCAAATGTCACTAAAATATTATTAAAACTACAATATTAAATTTAACTAAATAAATTAGAATTTTTTTCTTAAATAGTTATTAATAGGAAAGAGGATGAATACAAAAATGAAAAACTATAAATTAATAATATTCAACCCCTAAAATTAGAATTAAATTTTAACTGATTTTACTAGCTATTATTTATAATTAGAATTAAATTGATAACAATACATGTGTGGAATGCTATGTTGTTTTTCTCTCAATTTTCGTGTGCAGGCAGCACATGAAAATTGAGAGAAAAACAACATAGCATTCAACCGTTATTATCCCAAAAATACCTGAGTTTAACTAAGGAATTACATTGACTTATTTAAATGTAGGTAGAGGCCTGATGAAATCATTTTGATTGAAACCATGGTAGACCCTTAATTTTACATCTACTAATATTATTTTTTATTATTACTGCTCTATGTTTTTAAGCTATTGAGTACTTTTGGATTATTTACTGATGCCACTGCAATGGAAAAGTTATTAGATACATGAGATAATGTTTGGAGCGCGATAATAGGGTCCAATCCGTACTATATCAGTATAATATTATGATATATATTTACACCTAGATATATTATATATATGCTGATCATAATGATGCTAGTACATATAAGCATATGATATATGGTGCTAGTGTATAGGACTCCAGTTATGTCGCGTACCATATAGAGCATATTATATATATATAGTAATATGGAATCAAATATATATATAGATTATGATATATATCCTATCATATATAATATAATATTAATGATATATATATATATATATATATATATATATATATATATATAATATTAATGATATATATATATATATATATATATATATATATATATATATATATATATATATATATATATATATATATATATATATATATATATATATATATATAATATAATGATATATATATATATATATATATATATAATATTAATGTATATATATATATATATATATATATATATATATATATATATATATATATATATATATATATATATATATATATATATATAATATTAATGATATATATATATATAATATTAATGATATATATATATATATATATATATATATATATATATATATATATATATATATATATATATAATATATATATATATATATATATATATATATATATAATATATATATATATATATATATATATATATATATATATATATATATATATAATGATATATATATATATATATATATATATTATATATATATATATATATATATATATATAATATTAATGATATATATATATATATATAATATATATATATATATATATATATATATATATATATATATATATATATATATATATATATATATATATATATTAATGATATATATATATATAATATTAATATATATATATATATATATATATATATATATATATATATATATATATATATAATATTAATATATATATATATATATATATATATATATATATATATATATATATATATATATATATATATATATATATATATATATATATATAATATTAATGATATATATATATATATATATATATATATATATATATATATATATATATATATATATATATATATATATATATATATATATATATATATATAATATTAATGATATATATATATATATATATATATATATATATATATAATATATATATATATATATATATATAATATATGATATATATATATATATATAATATATATATATATATATATATATATATATATATATATATATAATATTAATGATATATATATATATATATATAATATTAATGATATAATATATATATATATATATATATATATATATATATATATATATATATATATATATATATATATAATATATAATATATATATATATATATATATAATATATATATATATATATATATATATATAATATATATATATATATAATATTAATATATATATATATATATATATATATATAATATATATATATATATATATATATATATTAATATATATATATATATATAATATTAATATATATATATATATATATATATATATATATATATATATATATATATATAAATATTAATATAATATTAATATATATATATATATATATATAATGATATATATATATATATATATATAATATTAATGATATATATATACATAATATTAATGATATATATATATATATATAATATTAATGATATATGTATATATATATACAATATTAATGATATATATATATATATATATATATATATATATATATATATATATATATATAATACATGTTTAGAATTATATGAACTATCTACAGAAGTAGCAACCCTTTTCCTTGTTACCTCTGTTACATTGCCTTGAGTTGAAGTGAAAAGTAAAAGAAAATATTTGTGTGTATAAATGACAAAAGTAAGTTGAAATAAAAACATGCTTGAAATATTTGATTTCCAAACAAAGTGTGATAATGATAAAATATTTCAAATACATTTGAATGTGTGCCTATGTGTGAGTATCAAGGTTTTTGTTTTATTTGCTTGTTTTATTTCAGTTTTAATAAATTGCTCAAGTGTTGATATTACTGATGATTTAGTTTCCCATTTTGGATCAAATTTATTTCTGTCATGTTTTCTGTTTTCTCCACACTCTTTGTATTTCTTTCTGTTGCAGTTGAAGTATTAGTGGTAGAAAAAAAGATTGATGATGATAAGGAGGAGGAGGTGCAGGTGGAGGAAGAAATAGAGCATTAACATTAAGAACATGTAGAATGACTGATAAATAGAATAAAAAGATAAAGAATAAAAGAAGGCAGATCAAGTACAGACTTTTTGTGAGAAATCAAATGAGAACAAATCTCTTTTGAGGTTCAACTTCTTTTTTGATATTTCCATTGAACTGAACTGTGCTTATTTGTACATGTTTGTAATTGCAGGCAGTGACATGTACATATTGGTCAGATTGCACTTGAGAATGCTGGTCATCTCTTGTCTGAATGTGCATATTCACATATGCCCCCATCTCATCTGACAATTGTTAACCACTATTAATTATTCCCCCAGGACAAAGAAATCCTCTGAGAAATTGTTACTATGAATTTCATTCATATAGCTCTTTGTAGCTTGTTTTATAACTTGAGATTGCATTGTATATATCATTATTCATTATCATTAGTATTCAGAACTGCCAGAACAGAAAATCAATGGTATACAATAAATGAAATATATATGTACTAAATATAGAGTGTGCACAAAGTCCATCTGTAAATTTTGAGTTTTCTGCCAAGCTAATATCTTAAATTTAATATTTGATATCTAATTTTTGTTACTCAGACTTGACATATAAACAGATGTTAGTACCCTCACTAATGGGTAAAACAGACTGAGAATTTTAGCCTCAAGTGTAGAAATCTAGGAGTCTAGAATAACTTTGAATTCAAAACAGAAACTGCAGTTTTTAACTGCAAACCCATTGTGGGTTAGTCATGAAAGACAGAAGATCAAAGAAGAAAACCCTAAAGAAACTGTGATGAAGACAGACTTTGACAAATGACTGAATATTGGCAAAATTCTTCAACTTGTGCAGCTGCTGGTTGCTGATATTCTGGGCCAGTGGAGATTGACTGCACATGTCAGAGTTTACCCACCCCCACACCAACCTGTGGTGACAGAATGTAATACAAGGTCAGGTGGTTTCAAAGATTGTCCAAGTGCCATTGGCATTCCCTCTCAAGATGTTACCTCAGGCAATAAACCTGACCCTTACCCCTTTTAGATTAAGCAGATCGATGCTATTTGAAGGGAAGACCGTCTGAGGCTGGACTTATTTATTTTTGAAAATATTCATATTTTTCAAAGTTCAACTGTGCAAATGATGATGGTTGGAAAATCTCTTTAACATTTTTAACAATCAGATTTAAGAAGAGACAAATTTTGAAGATAAACATGGAAAAATCTTTACAGATGCAAAAAAATATGCCCTAAAGCAACTGGAATTATTCTTGACTTAAAATGTTGTTCAGCAAAATGATATCATCATATAGAATCAGTAAAGTTATGTTAGTTTCTTCAAAACCTTTTACAAAAGTCATGAAAGCAGATTGAAATCATTTTGCATTAAACAGCTGTTTGCTATGGATATGCATGGAACTTCTTAAAAGCTTTTTGTAAAAAAATTCTGAAAGAAGAAAATACACATTATTTTCCAACATTTTGCATATTAGAGTCATTAAGATGTTACCAAAGAATTTGTTTTTGTATAAATCATTATCATAGATAATCTTTTTCTTTTCAAAGATGAAATTTAAAAGAAAATCATAAAAATACTAAGAAATAATATACACTATTTAAAACTTAGATTTTATACATCATATTGGAAAATTGTCCTTGTAAATTCATTTTTTTGCATGTGTGGATTTTGTATTAGTATCGCTATTAAGCAACACTTAAGTTTTTAAGATAAAAAGACTACAAATGTTTAAGGAAAGACTAAAATCTGTTGAAATACTAAACTGAATAGTTTTCCTTGTTATAAAGAAAATGAATCCTGAAAAGAAACTTTATTTCTAAGCTACATAAGAATTACAATCAATGGAGAGAAATTGAGTGACCTAGTACAATTAATTATCCTTCCAATATACATACACAAATGGATATTTATTGTCAGAATGGTTTGTAATTATATAGTAAAAATATCTTTTCAAGAAAGGAATGAATTGCCGATATGTTAATGTTAACATCAATATAAGATTGTATCAAAGTAGAAAAAAGGGTTAGATTATTTAGAAGTTGGTAAGCTGCAAGAAAAAAAAAAGGTAAAGTTTGTCTATAGTAATCATTTCAAAATATAGGAAAGGAACTTGTAAAGGTTAAGTCTTAGCATAAACTTGACATATGCACAACCAAATGAAGATATAAACTTGAAAACAAGAAATCATTTAACCCTTAGAACTGTGAACCCTTCAACAGCTTTGCCCTCTCCTTAGGTTCCTGGCTGTAAATTTGGTGAAAGTGTAAAATGCTGTAATCAGTTAAATGATTACAGCATTTTACACTTTCACCAAATTTACAGCCTGTAAGACTGTTAAAGAATTGATTGCAGCATTATATAGGCAACAGTGATGTAGAAATGGGAATTCCCTAGCCATTATTTAGGCTACCCAGTTATATGTACTTCTAGCTAATGGCACAAATACTGAAAACAATTAGTCTAGCACAAAAGATCTTCACTCTATTGAAAGTTTTAAATATGTATAATATTGGATGCATTGGTTCACCAGAAAGTTTTTTCTGGCGAATTTATATTCTTGTGAGTAAAAGCTTTGAATCTATATATCATTTTCCTGGATAATGCAAACTTTATTTTACAACAAAACAAATTTCTTATGAAAAAATGTATATCACTTTCTGTTTCATTTTCTAAGTTTCTTCATTAATCATATGCACAAGAAAGTAAAGTGAAAAAGAGTCGAGGAATACATGAAAGCAGGACTAGTGCAGATATGATGTGATTTGGGTCATACAAGTAAAGGAAATAGTCAAAATATTACATGTCTGTTTAATGCAAATTCCCTATTTTAAAAGAATACTATAATTATTCATACTGTATAAAAAGATATATATATACATATACATATACATATATATATATATATATATATATATATATATATATATATATATACATACATATATATATATAGATAGAGAGAGAGATAGATAGATAGATAGATAAATATAGATAGGCTCTAAGATCATACAGAAGTTTAAGCTCTATGAATCTTGTATTCTCATATTGTGTCAATGAACCAACAAAATCTGATGATATCTTGTGTCATTACAGAGTCACCCTGGCTTGTTTCTTCTATTGTTTCAAATTCATCTAAGGAAAAAGGAATTCTATATTTCTCTATTTTTCATCAATGAATAATTCTTTCATTCTTGTTAGTTTTGATATGACATTAATATATCCTTCAGTCTATCTATTTGTTGATGAAAAGGAAAAGGAAAAAGCAATAAGCAACTAAAGATCACTAAATGCTACATACATATGAAGAAAGCTAGAAAATATAGCAAGCATCAAATTGAGTAAAAAAAAAGATACTTGTCTGAAAAATTTATGACTAAAATAAACTTAACCACGAAAGCTTTAGCATTAGCATATCATAGACAATACAAGTTGCAAAACCTCAATTACATTCTCTCATGTTACTTGCTGTAAATAAATATAGATATTAGACCAGCTGCTTACCTGTCCAACCTCCAGTTGTCTTTTAGGGGATTTTGGGATTCACAGAGTATTTAGCAAAGGAAAAAGTCTAGATCTCCTTATGAAATGATATCAAACCTATCAATATTTATCTATCATCTATTTTTCAACTTCCTACTTTAACTTCATTGTAAATCTGAAAGTTAAACCCTAACTCAGAATGTTGTCATGTTGAAAACTTTGGTTCCGGTCAGATCACTAAAGTTAAGCAGCCATGAGCCAGTTCAATTCTGACTGAACAAAATATTTGTAAATATCACCTTTAATTATAATTTAAACCCTTTCAGGTATATGATAAAGAGTTAAAACCCTTTTTATTTGTATTCCCAACTTCTTACAAACTGATACTGGTTGGTAAGTGCAGTTTTGATAAAGCAGAAGAACAAACTGAATCTAAAAAGTAATCAAATATTAGTACTTTTCTTAAAGACCATCAACCCTATTCATCCTATTAAAGATATCAGATAATCAATAAAAATGTATGGTTAGGTTATTTTAAGGTTTTATTTTTCTAGTAAAATATTTTTCTAAGGCTATTTTCCCTTTTATAATCAGTTATATTTTTCTCAGTTTAATGAATAAAAAAGTTGATGAAGAATCCATTATTCAGTTTTACAATATTTTAAATGGACACATATTGTGGGCTGAATGAAAAACTGTCCAGGTGTGCTGTAGAGATATAAAAATGTGTCTAAAGATTGGATACCCCTTTTCAAGCTTTTACTCAAACCAATATCTATATACTTTAGTTTAATATATATTATGATCATACACACATATTGATAGTATATGCACTTGATGATCTATAGACTTTAAAAGCTTGTTGACTGAATTAAATATATTTCAAGATAAGAAATTAGTGTTATGATATATTTTCCTAAAGAAGCACAATGAAGAGTGCTAGTAGCAATGTTTGATTATGAGTAATAGTAGTAACTGTAGCAATCACTGAGGAGATGCATATTATGCTCGTCTTTATTTGTACAATAAAAAAATACCAGCAAGATCACCTTTGCAGCTTCTATTATAAAATATGACGACAGTTATTTCAATCATTCAATCAGTATTTATAATTGGAATCATTTAATTTTAATATTTCGAAAACAACAATGGCTAATTTAATAAGAAGTAAGCTAAAACAATTTTAAATGAATTGAATTAATAATGATAATAATGATAATACCTCATTACAACTGCTATGATTACAACTTGGATGTAGCTGTTTCAGTCCATTTAGAATAGAAAATGAGAAACAGCAGAAATGAGAAGGGGTAATGGAATGTGTGGGAGAAAAATGGGAAAATAGAAGAGAAGGAGAGTAGAGCTGAAAGCTAAACAAATGAAACAAGATGCACATAGAGAGAAAGTAATAGAAATAGATAGACTGAGAGATGAGTGACCTATTTTAGAAGGAAGCTGATCAGGTAATCAATGCTTTTCCTATATCTGCATGACGATTAGCTCCTACTATTTATAGCCATAGAGCTCATCAGATCAGTGACAAGGCAGAGAAGCAGGAAAATGGATAGGAAGAGATGAGATGGTAGGAGGTAAGGGAAAAAAGGAAAAGTGAGAGAGAGAGAAAGAGAGAATGTGTGTGTGTGTGTGTATATGTTTGTTTATTTAGACAACCAAAGGCAAAATGAAAGATATGGTAGGAAAGGAAAGAGAGAGAGAGAGAGAGAGAGAGAGAGAGAGAGAGAGAGAGAGAGAGAGAATGGTAAAAAATGAAAGAGAGGCAAAGAAATAATAAAGAAAAATGTAAGTAGGATTTTAAAGAGCATGCTTATGTGTGCTCTTGAAAAAATTCATTAAAATGTCCAAGAATAGATTGTAAAAATGCTTGAAAATAAAATAGCAGTGGAAAGTGAAGGAGTATAGCATTTAAAAGAAAAAGAGAAGAAAAAATAATGAGATCCTGAAGGAATTCGAAAAAGATTAAATATGAATAAAAGATTAAGAATAATGAGATCTAAATAGAGAATATGAATTGGGACAGAGACGTGTGATGAAGAATAAAGGAATAAAAGAAGGTAAAAAAAATGAGGAACTTTAAAGAATATAATAATTATAAGGAAAAAGATTTATCAGGAAAGAGTGTAAAACAAGAGATTTGTTGAATGAGGAACCCAGAAGAATATATGGAAATACAAGAAAAGGATTAAGAAATATTAATGCAATTTTGAAATCATATAAATGATTGAACTGAGTTGATTCAAGAGTAAACAAAAAAAAAGAAAAAGAAAATAGATGGAGAGAATGAGAAAGTTAACTAGAGAACAAAGCAAAATGGGAGATTAACATTATTGCAGATAAATATAAACCAATAAAACTGAGTTGAATGAAAAGATGAAAAGAGAACAAATGACTAGAATAAGAGAATAAAAGAATAGCATAATTTGTTGATGAATATAAAACAGGAAATTTTAGTTGAAAGAATTAAGATAAAATAGAAATAATGAAATTAAATATAAATCTATGAATAAGAAACAGTTATAAAGAAAAGGATATAAAGCCATTGTTGAAAGCTGAATCCAAATGCAAGAAGGTAAGTAATGACAGAATAACACAACAAAGAATGAATATGAATAATAAAAAGTAGAGCAATAAAAAAAATAGAAACAATGAATGAGTTATGTGCCATAGACAAGAGGTAAATAAATGAGAATTGAGTGAATTAAAAATGATCAAAGGCCCTGTAAAAGTAATTTGTACCTTTATTAGCAAGTTATTTTTGTTCAGAATGAGATACTAATTTTATATCATGATTAAGTTGGAACAGAACAGAAAGGCCATAATATTACCTAGAAACACTGCTTTAAACAGAATAATACAAAATTCACCTTTTCATATATAAAATTCAAGTATAATAGCCATATTTTTCTTCTTACTGAATTGAAAGTATTTTGACATGTATTATAGAGGTTTTCCTTTGTTCAGTAATAGGTGTTAAAAATATATTGAATAAGAGAGAAAAAAATAAACTAACAAAAAAGAAAAGAACAAGCAAAGAAAGAAAATTTAGAGGGAATTTATTAAAAATTAAAAGAAGAGAGTAGGAAAGAAAGAATATTAATAATGAAGAGAGGGAACACTGAAAATTAAAAAGAAAAAAAAATAAGTTGAACTGAAAAAAGACTGAGAAAAAAATTAGGGGACACAAAGAATAAAATACTGTTTTGTTATAAGCAATTACAGACTTCAACTTGTTTTTACTAAATTATTTCTCTTTTTTATTTTACTCTCTAACTTTAATCGATTAATTTAGTTGTTTATTCAATCAATTCTTCTTTTTCATTATTATATATGACTATTTGGTCTTATTTATTTGAATAAACAAATTCGGATTGAAACAAAGTACAATAGATAAATTAGCTAAATAACAACAACAAAAAATTAGTTGCAATTTTATTTTTTTCATACAAAAAATGTTTTCAAAAATAACTTTTAATTCTGGAACCTTTCTAAACAAAGGACATTGCATATGAGATGACCAAGGCATGGCTTCAAATAGGGAACTGAAAGAGAGAAACATAATCATTAACAATAGCAGCTCAAAATAAAGCCATAAGAATTATGTAAAAGCTAGAATAGTTAAAATCCAAAAGAATAGCATGTGTAGAGTATATGGAGAGAGAGAGAGAGTTTAAACAGTAAATTATATAAGCAAATGCATCAAACTGGCCCAGAAGGAGAACAAGAGCAGTCATGATTGGATGAAGAATGGGATTCACTAGTAATTGTAAAAATGACTAAAATTTGACCATACAGACAAATGGTATATGCACAAACTAGAAACTGTCCTAGAAAATAAGACTCAACATATTGTCTGGGACAAAAAACAAATCGCTAGGTCCTAGCTAGAATACCAGTTATGATTGTAATAAACAAGAAGAAATGGATATATCAGCAAGTATACTTCACTGTTTCAGAAGATCACATGTAAGCAAAAAACTAGATAAATATCTGGACCTTGCTAGAGAATTAAAAAAAATTGTGAAATATGAAGATGACTCTAATACCAATCATAGAATACTTAAACCAATCTCCAAGAACCTGGGAAAGAGACTGGGGAAAAGTAGAAATCCGAGGAAAAATTAAAACTGTCCAGACCACAATTGAAATTGGCAAGAATACTAAGAAGAGTGCTAGAAAGTTCAGAAAACTTGCTATTCCTTAGACTCTTGTAAAAACCACCAGTTACTATGGGTGTGAAAAACTCGCAAAGAGTAAAATAATAATAATAATAAATGATAATAATAAACTGGAAACTATGGTACAAACCATCAGAATATATAGCCAAGACATAGGGATGGAATTCGGAATCGAAAAATGTGCAACACTAGTAATAAAAAAGGGGGAAAGAAAATTAATGGACGGAATACAACTACCAAATCAGGATACTATAAAAACATTTGAAGAAAAAGAAACTTAAAAATACTTAGGAATCTTAGAAGCAGACAATATCAGACAAACTGAGATGAAAGAAAAAGTTAACAAAGAATACCTCAGAAGAACAAGGAAGCTCTTAGAAACCGAGCTCAACAACAGAAAGCTTATCAAAGGTATAAATACATGGGCCATCCCCATCATAAGATACTCTGGGCCATTCTTAAAATGAACAAAAGAAGAACTCAGATAGATCGACCAAAGAACGAGGAAATTAATGATGATGCACTAGGCCCTACACCCTAGAGATGATAAAGATAGATTATATGTTTCAAGAAAAGGAGGTGGAAGAGGACTGTGTAGAGGCCACAATCCAAGGACTTGAAGAGTACACAAAAAAGAGCAAAGAAAGATTACTTATAGCAGCCAACAACAGCAGATGTAATGAATGGACAAACAGAAAAACAACAAAAATTAGAAAACAAAGATGGGAAGAAAAACAATTATATGGACGCTTCAAACGATAAATCGGAGAGGTTGCACATAAAAAGTATGGTTAAGAAGAGGAAACCTCAAGAGAGAAACTGAATCACTAATAATTGCTGCACAAAATAATGCCTTAAGAACAAATTATATCAAAGCAAAAATTGATAAGGCGCAACAAAATAGTAAATGTAGACTGTGTGGTGACAGAGATGAGACTGTAAACCACGTATTAAGTGAATGTAGCAAACTAGCACAATGGGAATACAAAGCGAGGCATGACTGGGTTGGGAAGGTGATCCACTGGGAATTATGCAAAAAATTAAACTTTGACCATACAACAAAATGGTATATGCATAAACCAGAATCTGTTCTTGAGAACGAAATGCATACAATTATCTGGGACTTCGAGATAAAGACAGATCACCCTATCCCAGCCAGGAGACCAGACCTAGTACTGATTAACAGAAAAAAGAGAACATGTCAACTGGTAAACTTTGCAGTTCCAGCAGATCACAGGGTGAAGCTGAAGGAAAATGAAAAGATGGATGAATACCTGGACCTTGCCAGAGAATTGAAAAAGCTGTGGAACATGAGAGTGAAAGTGATATCAATTGTAGTTGGTGCACTTGGAACAGTCCCAATAAAATTAGAAAAAAGACTAGAGGATCTAGATATCAGAGGAAGAATTGAGACCATCCAGACTACTGCACTGCTGCAATCGGCTAGAATACTCAGAAGAGTCCTGGAGACCTAAGGAGACTTGTTGTCACTCAGACTCCAGTAAAATACCATCAGCTAACACTGATGTGAAAAACTTAAAAGGAGTGAAAATAATAATAACTATAATAATTATAATTATAATAATCCAGACAACTGCATTGCGGAATCGGCTAGTCTATTCAGAAGAATCCTGGAGACCTGAAGAGACTTGTCACTCAGACTCCAGTGAAATACCATCAGATTACACTGGTGTGAAAAACTCAAAAGAGTGAAATAATAATAATAGTAATAATATGCATAAATCAGTATCTGTTCTTGAGAATGAAACACATAAAATTCTTTGGGACTTTGAGATAAAGACAGATTGCCTTATCCCAAGCCAGAAGACCAGACCTAGTATTGATTAATAAAAAAAAAAGAGAATTTGTCAAGTGGTAGATTTTGCAATTCCAGCAGATCACAGGGTGAAGATGAAAGATACAAAAAGATACACAAACACCTGGACCTTGCTAGAGAATTGAAAAGGTTGTGGAATGTGAGGGTGAAAGTGTTACCAAAGTAGTTGGTCCCCAAAAGCTTAGAAACTGGAAATCAGAGGAAGAATTGAGATCACCAAGACAACAGCATTGTTGAAATCAACTAGAATACTCAGAAGAGTCCTGGAGACCTGAGTAGACTTGTTGTGACTCAGACTCCAGTGAAATACCATCAGCTTATGCTGGCAAGAAAAACCCACAAGCAAATAATAATATAGAAACATTAAATAATGATAAATATCAAAATATTGACAAAATGACCTCTGACTCTTGTTTTCTAATTTGCTATTGATTATATAGTGTTTTAGAGTTATCTTAAATATTTTTAAATTTCCTAATGCAGAAGATTTTAAGTGAATAAATGTCATTGTTGATAATGGGTGTAAAATATATTAACTGTCACAACTGCCAGTAAATTAGTAAAGAGAGAGTGGTTTTCCTAAGTGCTCATTCACTGACCCTTATCAATCATCAGTGATAAGACATTTGTCAAGATATCTGGCAATGCACAAAGATGTGGATTTGTGTTTTTTCCAAAGGATATTACGACCACTTAAGGTGGAATTTAAACATGTCTTGCTATTATAAGTTTTCATGTGGGTAACTTATAACCCTACATCTCAGAAGGAATGCAAATATAGCTGAAATTTAAGATAAAGAATAACAAAAAATAATATGTAAAATGGATGAGTATGTGTGATTAGAATCAGATTTTTAAAAATGCTATCTAATATAGTGATATATCCGGGTTAAGGGATATATTCTGAAGTTGGTATTTGGTATATTATCGCAGTAGTAATTGGTACATCGAATAGCAATTCATCTTCCGAGCTGTCGTGGAGTAGTCTGCCAATTAAGCTTAGGTTGTAGGCTTAGGTATAGGTATCTGTACCTGTATGAACACAGTGTTGACTATTTATACATGACACTGTCCAATCAGATTATAGTGAGCGGGTACCAAGGTATTTACATATTCATTACATCATATAGATACCTATTTCTAGCTATTTAAATAATCTGTAGTGTGTTGGTCTTTAGGGTTTGATGAATATCAATTTGATTTACAACCAAAAAAGAAAAGTTTTTCAGATTTACATTTATCTTTTATTTGCTTTATGTGAATGACTGATAAGTGGATGCCTTTTATTTCATGTGGAAATATTTTTGTCTCCTATTAAATAAAAACAAATATTTGCAGTAGCATGAAGTGCCACCTTTTGTGTTGCTTCTGAGTGTGCTAGTTCTAAAAAACTTGCACAAGGTTTTATGTTTATGAATAGCATTTAAATGATTTTTAAACAATACTAACTACTGTATTAATTGCAAAATCTGCCTAGTGGATAAGATATAAAATCTATTGATTCCTAAATACTTGTTAGGAATAGCTTTAGAGGGTTTTCTACCTTGATGTACACATATGTGTTATTGATCAATGACACTGAGCTCTTTTCTCATCAATGAAACATCTGGATCAGAATTCTTGTTGGACGAGTCACTAAAACATCATTTAATGTTAATTCTTGTTAACCATTGATTTTTATAAGAAACAATTTTAAATATTTCAATAACAAAAAGATATTCAACTAATCTCCTATGATTTTGAGAAAACTCATTATTATTCAAAGTTTGGACAAAAGAATTAGTTCATTAGTATTTTTGTCACACACACACACACACACACACACACATGTAAATGAGATGAGTAAGAAAAAATAAATTATAATTTTAAAAAGATGGTAATCCTTTTCTTTTATCCCTAAAAAGGGAGGGGAATATAGTTATAATTCTCAGACTTAATAGGCCCTCCCTTTGTTTGCATAGGGCTAGTTTACTGGTCAGAATATGTAAAGTCTCTATAATTTTCAAATGGTAAAAAGAGTGTGACTTGTTCATGATGGTGAACCAGTCGACACTGAATCGGTTGGTACAACTGTGGCTATTTATCAGGTATTTATATATTGAAGACCCATAAATATTCCTCAGCAATTTGTTTGGACTGACGTTTCCATTTCTAATTTTAACTAGAATGTGCTGTTTTATCCGGGCATCCAATTGCTGATTTGTTGCACAGCATCAATGAAATAAGTTTAATCTCTTTAATTTAGAATCCGAGCAGATCATCAGTCTCCTATGAGTAAGGATCTTAATTAAATTTACCTTTCTTTTAGTAGGACAAAATGAATCCCATTGAGTATAGAGACCCATAAACATAGGTTTGTGGTATACCATAGTGAGAAAACAGGGAGTAGCCCTATACACTAATACATCAACGAAAGGTAACAACAAATCCTTTTCTTTGTCTAACATAAATTTTAAGGCTGGATGGATGTTATTAAGGGAAGTGAAAAATGACACTACTTCACTTTCACCATTGAAAAGACAGAAAGTTTCATCAACATTGTGAAAATATACAGAAGGCCTGTTGAGATAGGACAATATTTTCCTCTCATAGAAACCCACAAAAATATTTGCCAGTGACAGACCAAGAGCAGAACCCATTGACACTCCATTGGTCTGTTGATACATATAATCATTAAAACTGAATTAGTGGCAAACTTTATAAGCTCAATGAATGTACTTTCAAGAATGTTGCGGGGGAGGGAGAACAAGTGACAAGTAAGTCAGTGTAAATGTCTCTAGTCCCTAGTAAGGGAATACAAGTGAAGAGACTGCAGACATCAAACAAACACATAAATTTATCTGTACTGGCATAATTCCAAATAAATTTGGAAAAATCAAATGAATCCTTTAAACAATGTGTGTCATAGAATTCTAGGACAGGCTCTAGAATATTGGCAAGCTATTTTGCAACATTATGTTGCAACAAACATATAGACAGTATGGATCTTAATAGCACACCTTCCTTATGTATCTTAGGTAAACTGTAAAGATCTGGGTAAATAGAGACTGGGGGTCTAGTGATTTCTGCAAAAACAGAAGACAAAGAACCAATTTTGACCCACCTGACAAGATTCTTTTGAAAATTAGACTCAATGGACACTGTTCGGTCACAAGTATCTCAAAAACTTAGTGGAATCCCCCAGAATTGCTGACATTTTGTTTAAATAATTCTGATGGTTTAATACCACCATTCCTGTATCTTTATCACGCCTGGTGATAACTAAAGATTTATTTTTGTGAAGAGTTTCAATTCACTGTGCAAAATAGGTGTTCCTGTATAAGCATGGCAATATCATTTAATTTTGCCTTTAATCCCTCATCTGGTCCAAGGATTTGTATTGAAGCCTATTCAATTGTGCAAATAAAACTTTGAATTCAGGACAAATCTCCTCTCTTTTTTATTTAAGGGGGGATACTAAAGTCTCACCCATGAGCTAAAAGGGTTAGCTCAAGTGTAGACAACTGCGAGGAAGAAAGATTAATCACTGTCTTACTAGTGTTAGGGTTTGCTGAGCAACCAGATTTTTTTAATATAATATTCTTTAAGTTTGTTTTTGGTGTTTTAATGTAAGATGAGTGATACTACTTTCATTGATAAGTGTGATGTAATGTGAAAAGGAGATATCTCCTTCTGAACAAGTTTGCAATTGAATTTTGAAAGAAATTCTTGCATAAAATTTTTTTCAATATTCAATCCAGTTTTTTTCAATATGCAATCCAGTTTTGCCCTTATAATCCGAAATGTAATAAAGAGCGAACAGATTTTGTTATTGAAGCATTGATAGAGAAATGCAATATTTACTTTCATAGATGTTATCTTACTTTTAATTTTTTGAATTGAATCTAATTTATGAATTAAATCTGGATTGTACCTGGTCTTGAGATATTTGTAATTTTTTTCCACACTCCATTGTTTTCATGTTTTTATCTCCTTTTAATTGACAATGAACAAAATATTTCTACTTTTTATAGCATAAATAAAATTTTGTACTCCTAAAAAAATTTATATAATATATATATAAATTTTTTTAGGAGTACAAAATTTTATTTATGCTATATTTTATAAATTTATAAAATCATATATATATATATATGAAGATAGGAGGGATGGAGTAAATCCGACAGAATGTGGTAAGGATAAAGGAAAAATGGACAAAAAGTCCTTTTTGTCCATTTTTCCTTTACCACCACACACACACACACACACACACACACACATATATATATATATATATATATATATATATACACATTTTGAAGATCTTTTAAAAACTTAGTAAACCAATGACAAATCATCCAAATATGATCCTACATCAACTATTCTTTGGATGATATTAGATATAAAGTTATTTGGTAGAACATTTTATTTTATATATATATATATATTTATATATATATATATACCCGAAAACATGCCTGACCCTAGAATCATCTGATAAAGGTTTTGTTGTTGCCACAGATTTTGTTGAATAAAATTATAGCAGAAAACATCTCAATAAAATTGGTTGCCTTTGTCAATAATACCGTAAATTTCAAACTGAGACTCTAAATTGATTGAAAGTGACCAGTGTCAGGACTTTGTTGATCTTTTGAATGTCTCAAATTTCCATTAAAATAATGATTTATTATTGTAAAATAACTTTCCATGAATGTCGAATTCCACATTTAATGTCTTGAAATCATTATCTCATCAGCTAATTCAAATCTTATATCATTCAATTAATAATTGGTTATTGGACTCATTTACATTGCATTGAAAAAATACATGATAAGGCTGCATTTTCATCTAGCATCATAACAATATGAAGAAAAACCAATAAAGTCTGATGGTGTGATAAGGAACTGCTGGGGGGCTCTGTGTTAGTGGCTGACTCCAGGGTCATCATCTGCTAAAGGTATTATTAGTAGCATTGCAGCTATTTTTACCATATCAGTTCTCTCAGTTCATGTATAATTATTTTAAAATTTAAAAAATGGTGAGCACACATTACACAGCAATTATTTTAGTTGGAATCAAATGAATGAATTTTTAAAGATGAGAGATAATTTTCTATTTCATTTCTAAAGTAAATTGAAATATTTTAATATAAAGATGGCATATTTTTTCACTGCTAACTCCCTATAATCTACACTAAACTGCATATCAATCTGTCTCAGTTTGCTCCTATTAATACTATCAGCTCATCCCAATTTGTTCATGTTTATCTCTCTCTTTTTCTCATTCTTAATCTGTTTATACCTCTCAATATTTACTAAGCTAAGCACAAGGTCAAATGGTAGTAGCAAGATTATGTTGTACCAATCTTTCAAACAAAGTGGGATTTTCTGCCATTATATCTCTATCTTTGCAAATAACTTACATCTATCCACACACCACATGCAAACACACATACATGCATATCCACATATATGTATCTGCAATTAATATATATATATATATATATATACATATACATATATATATATATATATATATATATATATATATATATATATATATATATATATAGGGTAGCACTTCATATAGCATTATGACTTTGTCTGAATATTGTACTGTTATAACTGCGGAATTAACTCCCTTGTCTGCTGAATGACTTTTATTTATGACCACTAGATGGGGACAGCATAGCATTGCCATAGCAAGATAATCTAGTATTAAAAAGAAGATGCAAAAACTTCATTTTCTTTATCACCAGCAATAAAATTTGTTGAGTGCATATAGTTTTTATATTCCTTCTTGAGAGGAAATTATATTTCTCCTCTACATAACTACATAAAACTTTTAGTAACAGCACTTGATTGCATTTCAACTTTTTTTTATTCCAGCTCTGTGTCTTTTTTTTTTGTAGGTTTTATCTAACAAATTCTCAAAATTTTTGCAGTGGTTTCATTTGTTGTTGTGTCCATTTGCGGTAAGGGTTTCAACATATAATATCCATCTATCTTCAATAAGTTTCAAGAATTGATGTGGTATTTGTTAAAATTGTTTGATCTTCTCTAACTGAGTCAGTAGAGAATCGAATTAGGAATTGCAAAGTTTCAGGTTCAATACCAGCCCTCACAAACTCAGCTCATGAGTAGCACAGCTTAGATCTGTGCAGTAAAGGGGAAGGAGCTGGTGGTAGGTGGTGTGGACCACCTCAGATTTTAAAACAATGTCCCTGATTTAGCACAAGGGAAAAGGGGATAGAATATCTGTCTGCCAACTTGAAATTGATTATAATGAATTTAGCATTTCTGATAAAGTCACGGTCTGTTAGGGGAAACCTAGGAGCAGTTTATTATGATTTAGGGATTTAATTCTGTATTTATAAATGTTTATTCTAAAATTGAAAAGCCATTAGGATTCCCTATATATTGTTTAATGCATACATTCTTACTGGTAGATTAAAGGTTTTATTGTTTGTAAAACTATGGAATGAATCAGTATATGTATGTATATATATATATATATATATATATATATATATATGTGTGTGTGTGTGTGTGTGTGTGTGTGTGTGTGTGCGTATATATATATATATATATATATATACTAGATATAAAGGATGACTTGCAAGAACTCTGGATAATCAATATTCCATTAACAAACAGATGTTATGTGGAGTATTCATATTTTGATATTTCAAAACAAACCACATAGAACTTTTGTTTGTTAATTGAATATTGATTACCTGCAAGCATGTTTTTTCAGGATTATTTTCATCATCCATATCTGAATAATTCCTATATGCATATAGAATCAATGACTTATGTTTTTGACTGTGCAAAATTATGTACAAATAGATAAATAGAGAGATAGAGATAGATAGATATATAGATATTTATTAAACATTTATTATCTATAAATTTTAAAGATTACTTTTAAACTTAGCAAAGGCATTTGTGAGCATTTATATATATGTATATGTGTACAAGGCTGGCCTAGGCAATATATATATATATCTTTAAAAATGTTTTGTCAAAGTGGCAACCCTGTTTTCTTTTTATAGATCATATTCAACAGAATGTTGGATCATTAGTAGCGTATTTGGTTAAATATGCCATGAAAATGAAATATAACATTAAATTCTATGTCAAATTTCAAGACAATATTTCATGTTAACACAGGCTAATGGAAATTAAATGCTATCCAAAGTTGCAGGTATTTCTGGATGACTGACAAACTGCTGAATGATGAAACACACCTTCTGGTTTACTTATTAACTGGTCACATTAGAATCTGAGGAAAAAGCCAGAAAATGTGGAAGCTCATCAGATTCGATTGATAGTGAAGATGAATTAACATTGATAAGTTAATTTTGAATCAGGAAATATCTCAATAGTTTTAAGTCTCATTACTTTTAAAATGTCTCATTGCTTTTGAAATACTAAAAAATCATTTGAAATACTAAAAATCAGTCTTATTACTTCCTAGACACGCTGTCCATGAACTGCTTTTGAACCAAAATGAATATGGTATCAATGTCTTCTTGTATGAATCATTGTAACTATTTCCTGTGTCTAAAACCAAACCCCAGCTCTTTAGTTGCTATTTGGGAACCTTTTTGGAAGATGCTGTTAGTTGTGATAAACCAAATGAAAGCAGTGTCTATTGAACACTTCCAGCACAGTTTCCAGCAGTGTAGTACATATATTATCATCAGACTGTGACTTCCTAATGGAACTACTTTTAAAGGGATAAAATTGATTTGTAGTTAAGTTGATAATATTTTTAATGCAGTCTCATAATTAAATAACCTAATTTTGTATTGTATTTCTTTTAATATTACCTGCATACATATGTGTGTGTATGTGTGTGTGTGTGCATATGTGCCCTCCTCTTGTAATTATATTACATACATTTTCCAACAATTCATAAGGAGCATGTGCACTGTGCATGTGTATGTATGAAAAAAATCTTTTGTATGAGCATGACTTAGATATTCAGAAAATCTTTCTTTGCCTTAAAAGATTTTGTAATTTATATAGGCATTAAGAAATTACTAAAGCTTTTGTATTTTATCAAATGTAAATATCTTAAATATTATAAGATTGAAGAAAATCATGAGCTACTAACCCAATATATCTTATGGCCACTATTATACAGGCAGAATATTTTCTTTTGACTTTGTCAGATATATGAATCATTAAAAGGAATCCTGTAATAATATCCATGTAAAAATGCACACACACACATGCACACACACACACACACATATATATATATATATATATATATATATATATATATATATTTACTCTGTAACAATGCTATATGTCTGTCTACCTTTATGAACAGTAGACATATATATAGAGACACATACCTGTTAGTAAAGAAATTAATATTTTGTTATGCTTATGTAGGTATATATATATAAAATATAAGATGAGTAAGTAATGTTGAAATGAGGAGTTGTTTCCAGCTCAGCTGTCCACTGATTTGAAATGGATAAAGTAAGGGTTATAAAGATAAAGTGAGTTGTTTCATAGCCTCCTTTCCAAGGCAGATGTCTCTTGTGGAGTAAGTAGCACAGTAGGAGGATGGATCAATGGAAGATAGAATTTAACTTCCTATGAGTGCAGAGCACATTCACATAAAAACCATTTCTCAGACATACACACATTAACACAGATGTGTATATATTTATATGAACACACACACACACACACACACACACACACACACACTCACACTCACACTCACACACACACACATATATATCCGCACTTGTATGCTCTTACTTGTAATTGATCGAAGGAGCAAAATCAATAACATGATATAATGTACTATTTTAAGAGCTGATATCACCAGCCAACTGATGGAATGAGGAAGTGAACGCATGATGGAAGAAATAGATGAACAAATAAGCAAATGAAAAAGTGTTGTCTTTTAACTTTTTTCCCTTGGTTCATTGCTAGAAGCCTCTTTTATGAAAGTCATGTAAATCACACAATCTCACACTAGATTAAAATAGGTAGATAGCTAGATACAAAGATACATGCATACATACATATATTCTGAGATAGCTAACTGAATACATACAAACACTGATAGATAGATATACAACTGGATCAATTGATATCATGAGGGAATAAAACAGAATAAAATAGATAGATAGGTAGATAAGATAGCCAGGAATTATTTATAAGATTAGCAGATACAAGTTTTAAAGCACACAACATATATTTATGCATATATTAAGATGATTGAAAGGTTCTCTGTAAAACTTAAATTACATTAATCATATGATTTGAAGATTTATATTAATAAGTCAATGCTTCATGATGCAAACAAATGATTACACTCTCTGTATTAAAATAACTGGTATTTCATTACAAAATGTTAACAAATATTTTGGGTAGTATCTCCTCTTCTTAGCAAGAAGATAATAAGAGGTTATTATTAAATTTAGGAACTAAATTTGTATAAAGCAAATTTGACAATGATGCAATAAAACAAGGAAAAATGCTTTTAATTATAGAAATTGATTGAATCTCTCCATCATTTTTTTTCTGTAGTTTTGAAAGTTTTATGATGTAAAAAATGTCTTTGCCAAACAAATTCTTCTTGATTCACCAATGAAGATCAAAGATTTTTTTTTTTTGTTTTTTTTAATTGAAGGATGAAAGATTGGAGAAACAACTAGTCAAGATGTACAGGTTAGAAATAATTATTCTAACGTTTTGTATCAGCGCTTTCCTTTATAGAATGGAGATTTGCCTGTTAATTTTTGATAACTTTCGGTGTTACAATTTTTTTCTAAAAACAGAATTTGGTTTTACGATGCTAAACACTGCATGCTTAAAATATCCAAGTTAAAAATGAATTAAACAAATGAAAGTGCACATTTAGGATAGTGTCATTCTATGATAAATGCTTTACACCCTTAGCATTTTCTATTTTGGAATATTATGCCTTCTATGAGAAGAGGTATGTCTAAATTGATAACATGCCCTTAATGAGATTTAAAATGAAATCTTGTTTCAATGTAATAAATAATATAAATGAAATAATGTGATATATATATATATATATATATATATATATATATATATATATATATATATAGGAAAAAATAACAAAGAAGATAATTCCTCCAGGTCCCCTTTATCAACCTAAATCTTCTTAGTTATTTTTTCCTAATAGAACTTTGCTCTGTGACTCTGACAATAAGAGCATGCATTGAGTTCTGTAAATTATGACAACTGAAAAAATTCAATAACAATTTCTTGGGATGTTCTGAAAGTAATGCTTCTTAATTATTTTCTCAAAAATTACAATAGCCCAGTAACACCTTGCATAGAGCAAGTTTTCCAAAACAAAACAGCACTTTTCCACAGGCAATGTATTTCTGCCAGCAATAAGCAAGAGTCTATATGCCATGTTCATAAAAAAGCTTCCCTAATGCAAACCACCCACTTCTTCAAATCAGCAATAATGATGTTGTTGTTAGGAAAATATTGTCAACATAGTCCATATTCTATTAGCCTGATTTGTGCAAATGAGTTAAAACAGCTTCATTGAAAATTGCTTGTTACCCACATAACTATTGCCACAAACAAAATACCCATCACCAAACTGTGATCCACACTTTGATGTTCATAAACTTCCCACAAGCATTGATAAATATCAGTGAGTTCAATTCTTTTGCATGAAAGAATTCAATGGCACACCTTTTCATGTCAGACATCATTTTGCCAGCTGATATTTCTAATAATCTTTTATTATTGGATGGAATATACCACCAGCATTTGTGCTTGATGTTGTTGGATAATAATAAAATAGGTGACATTGCTTTCATAGCAACCCTCTTACTAGCATGACATACAGGCTTTTGAGATATAGCCAATTCAGGTCACTTATGTGGAAAATAGTGCCCTGAAAATTTGTGCTATCCAAGAGAGTTATTGTGCTTTCTGTATTTGTTGCAGTTTCTCAGCAAACAAATAGAAAGTTTTACTGCCTGCCCCTCCAATTAATATAGAAAGGCATCTGTTTAGGTGAAAATTTATGCATTTATTAAAATGATTTCATATGGGATTTCCAATCTAATATTCCTAAAGAAATGCAGAATTTATTGAAATCAATATTCAGAGGATGTGCATAATTTTTATTTAAAAAAAATGAAGCAACACAAAACTTTTTATCATTACATTTTATGCAAACATGTGTGCATATAACTCTCTCTTTATTTTATCTTTATTTATGTCTATCTTTTTATCAAGTCCAACATCTTGTTATGGACTATAAGAATTCACTTTTAACTGCAGACTAATTTCCATATTTAGACTTGTGCTGTTTTTTAGGAATTGTAAGAAATTAAAAGTTGATTGTATAATTTTCTCCTAAACTTGATTTGGAAAAATATGTCATTATTTTAAACAGTCTAATCTAATTTTTTTGAGGTATGTTTCATGAAGTCAGAATATTCAGCAGTTAAACATTTTTTGTATTATAATTGAACATTCAGGCTTATTCATTTTATGTAATACCTCTGATCTGTTTGTTTTAACTGTGAAAAAATAAAAAAAATCTTGGTGGACATCACCTCTAAGTGTCATTATCTGTATTATGAAAGACATGTACAAAATTAGCATAAAATAAATTACTCCTACTTTAGTCACACATTTGACAATTTTGAAACAGAAATTAAACTTTTCTTTTCAATCATTTAACACAGAAGATGTTTGTGTTCAAAACTCTTTCATAAACATTTCATTGAATATTCGTTTAAAATTATGTGAAATAAAAAAGTTGGCATCTATAGTCAATGATCATGGATTTAAAATCAAGCTCAAAGAGTTATTGATACATATTGAATTTCTATTAGAGAAGATTAATCTTCAGTAGCTAAAAAAACTCTATTTTGATCCAGTTTTACACTTTGTATTTATATGAATTGGGATTTTCTTCTGCAAAAAAGAAAGATTTCTATGCATTGAAAGGACAATGATCCTAACATGAAAAACATCACTAAAAACATTTTTCACTTTGCTAACTATTCTTAATTTACTGAATAAAAATAGGATTTAGGAATAATATTCTGTAATTTGAATTATTCTTTTATAAACTAAAGTGAATAAATAACATTTTTACATAAATTTTAAAATTTAACCAAAATATTTTTCTTGCATCTAAATTCTGCCCTGAGCAAGAAAAGTTTAAGAAGTACTGATTTATTCATATATTTGGATACATTATATACCATTTCAACCTTTTCATATCTATTCAATTTATAAATCTGTATTATGCTTATTAATCAGATACATTATTGGCTAATGAGCTTAGCATAAAAACTATTGTTAATGAATTTACTGTTTGCTTTGTGTGTTAATAAACTAAGCTTTACAAATATCTATTCACTATGTTTTTAATGTGCCTAGTTTTCAGTATTTTCCAAACAATCTACTTATTTTAAACTATCTACTAAACAATCTACTTATTTTAAATATTACAAGCTGAAAATAATGTTTTGTGAGGATTTATAAGTTGATAAATGTGATCAAGAGGATAAGATGTATGCAACCCTAGAGGCCATTGCCTATACTTCTAATGTTAGCACTACATATATCTTTTTCAAGAATTGATTTTCTAGTGAGTGGAAAAAAAGTTATAGAGGAAAATAAAGGGAAAAAAAACATCACAACTTTAGTTTCTGGCTTGAAAATTTTCAGATAGATAACTACTCTATAATAGAACCTGTGACATATTGAAAGATACTTCTCTGTGGAAATTAAGATGACATAACAGAGATAGACTCGCATAAACATACACACATACAACCATGCACACGTACACACATGATAATGTCCAAATTTTAATATGTGTGAATGTGTATGTGTTTGTGTGTGTGTGTGTGTGCATATCTATGCATTATATTTCTATTTGATTCAGGCATAATCTATCATAAAAATGTACAAATATAAACACCCACACCCACAACCAGCCCCTCCATATATATATATATATATATATATATATATATATATAACTGAGATAAACTGATAAAATAAGTTACAGAATGGAAGAAAATATGGTGTGAAAATCCATATTCTGTTTAAGATTTGTTATAATGTCTTTTATTTGCATTTTATCGACTACTGTTCTCAACCCCTAATATCTGTTGTGCCATGTGTCCAGCCATATGCCGCAAATAATATAGAGGTTGAGTAAATAGAACTGTATTTACTCAACCTCTATATTCTTTGCCAATCATCTCTAGGTTGCAGGTTCAATCCTATGGGTGAAGACAGCATAGAATACTTAATGTAGCTTAACACTTCTACCTGGTCATGGAATGAGAACAGTCTACCCTGGTGGATTGAATAAAGAGTTCAGTTCAAAGTTTTATAAAGGCTCCCAATTACGACATGAAGGTTTTCGAATTTAACAAGAAAGTTCCCAATTTCAATGAGACGGTTCCTGAGTTCAACAAAAAATACCTTAAGAAGGCAGGAGGGCATATCGGCTGAAACATTGTGTATATCTATTGTGTATATCTATAAAGATGAGGACAGTAGTCTGAAAAATCCAAATAATACAAATTATCAAGCCTCATCTAAAAAATTCAAATATAATGTTTCGATTTCTATTTGTAATTTCTTTTTAAATACCGGGAAATTAAATGGAATTTTGTTTTGTTTTAATATCAATTTTCCTGAAAAAATTTTAAAATCTAGGTTATTGTTTGATTGTTTAATAAAATTCTATAGATATTCAATATTTTTTGTTATCCATGTAAAAGTAACATTTGAGCATCTTTTAAATAAAAATTGGGGTCCATTTAAAATATTTGACTTTCATTTCAAACACTTACAGTTCCTTTCCTGATATTATAAGACAATTCTAAATCCTTATCTAATGAAGTCCAGGCAAAACATTATGATATATATTCCTCAGAATCTTTGATTATGATGTCATATTTTTCTTTCACACCTGCACACACACACACACACACACACACACACACACACATATATATATATATATATATATGGAGAGAGATAGGGGAGAGGGAGGGAAATATATACAGAGGAGTGAGAGAGGAATCAATGTGTGTGTGTGTGTGTGTGTGTGTGTGTGTGTGTGTGTGTGTGTGTGTGCTAAAGAATATTACCATTAACCAGTTCTTGGAAATCATTTCCCAAATACACACTCACTGTTATAGTTATGGTTATAGAAAATAAATGTCCTCATTTGTAATGGAAAGAAACAATAAGTTGAATGCAAAAATATCAATAAACTTTGGCTTAAATAATAAAAAGTGAATGTTTTATTTGAACACCTTTGCACATAAAGTTGTATAATTTTGAAGACTCTGGCGTAAAATTTATGTGCAAAATATTCAAAATAATTACCTAATTAACAATTAATAGATACATTCAACATATTATTTGAGGGGGGTAGACAGGACCAAGTTTCCATTTCATTGTTTTTTGTTTTTTTTACTCCTTTAATGAATTTGATGATTTTGCTTATTATGATACAAGCCTTCTGACATTGAATTTCTAACCCCCATACTCAGGCAATATCTTTCAAAAATTAATTTTTACACCGTAGTGAGTGCTTTTTTTTGTTGCTAGTAAAACTAATAAAAATTAGTTTCTCTGAATTTCTCTATCTAACAATCATTATTATCATCATGTCATGCTAGTAGCACAGATATCAATGACAATCTCTTGCCAACCGTCCCTATAATTAATTGTCCTTCAGAGGTCCTCTACATAGCATCCAGTATCCGTACAGAGGTGGTCAATGTAGTTCTTTGCTGGATGGTCTGCACTGGTATGTCCATATGCTGGTTTCCATACAAGTACATCAATTATGAATTCATCCTTGCTTCTCCAGTCTTGTTTATCTCACTCGGATGGTTTGTGTGATAGGAGCAAGAGGCCATACAACTGCTTCCTTGTGAGGTGTTGTTTCCACAATTTGTTTAAGATCACACACAGCATTCTTGTACAGCTTGCATCTAGATTATTCTCTAGGCATTTTGTTAAGGTCCCTGTGGTGTAGCCATACAGTAGCACTGATACAACTATGGCTTGGAAGAATTGTTGGTTTAGCTTATCAGTGAGATCTATTTTCCGCATGACAGATAATTTGTTTATAGCTGAGCATGCCTTCCTTCTGCATGCATTAACATCGCTTTCTGTGGATGAGATATTACTACCTAAGTAAGTGGATTATTCAAGTGGCTTTGAGTGTGGAGATACCTCCTTTATTCTTATTGGAGTTCACACAGAGGCCGATGTTCTGTGCTGCCTACTCTAGACAATGTAGCAGGGATTTAGCTTGTGTGGGTGTATTTGAAAGAAGTGCCAGATCATCTGCATAGTCCATATCCATAATAGGCTGTGTGGAATATTGCCTGCATCTTGCTATTTTTTAGTGTGAAGCCTTTTTCTTTTATTGAATCTAATGATGTTCAAAGTACATAGTCTAGGCACATTATAAATACTAGCAAGAATATGCACCATCCTGGTGTAAGTATTTAAGTTTTAATGTAATGAAATATATTAAATTAGAATTACCAACGAAATTAGATAAGAATACATATAAAAATATAACACTTATTTTAATTATATCTTAATTGGTTTCTGTATATAATTATTCATTGGATTGATTTTAATATGTTGGAGAATAAAACAATAAGATTAAAGATAAAAAACACCAAGTAATTATCAAACCTGCTTTTATTAAAACCAGAATGCAAATTAACCACAACATATATTATATAAACCATTATTTCTTAGTGATATATAACACACATTGCAGGATTTTGAATGCACTAATAATATGGGCTGTTTTGAGACAAATCTAACTCTAAAAATATTTTCATAGAGATATTGTTAATAAATAAGATCTATTCTATGTGTTAATGATTTTGACTATAAATTAAATCCTTGATAAATTTATGCAATTTCTGAGGATATTGTGACATAAGCAGAGACGTAGTTTTGGTTACAGACAAACAGACACTGAAACTCAATTATAATAATAAAGATAGATGGTGCATCACAGGACCCCAGCTACAATATTAAAGAACTCTGTTTCACCATCAGGTGAGTGTACCATTCCTTTAGTGTCCTTGCAGAGCATCATTATAGCAGTAACTGTTTCTTCAGGGAGGAAGTATGCTAGTAGTATTTACTCCATTTTCCCTCTGTGCATGGGGTCAAATGCCTTGGAGAAATCTACAAATAGCAGCGTTGCCTCAAGATTATTTACCCAAACCCCTTCTATGATTTGATGAATAGTCAGGATCTGAGAAGTTGTGGATCAATTTCTGCAGAATCCGTTTTGATTTTTCGAAAGGATTCTTTCTATTTTAGGTCTAGTGTGATCAAGAAGAAGGGAATTATATATCTTAGCAGTAAGTAACTCTGTAGTTCTTAGCAATACCGAGGTCGACTGCAACCTTTCAACCATTTTACTACCGACTTTTGTTTATATACTGCATTGCATAGTCTAGGCATTATGTCATTGAATTTTTTTATTATCCAGACCTCAAGGGGTAATTTCGTTATTATTTTTTCGGAGTTTAGTCTTTTTGGGAGGTGTTAGGTGTAATAAAAAGGAAGAGGAAGGCTGTGAGGCTGCTTTTATAAGCATCATCACGTGACCCCTAGGGGGTCGGCCAGCTACTGCTGTTGACCGGTAAAACTGGAGATTTGTCCTTTAATGAATTTTAACAGGCTCTTAAAAAAAGGCTCTAATAAGAAAACCAATTACAAAAATATTTGATCCCAGAAAGGAAGTGACTTTAACGACAGATGCAAGTGAGCATTCGATTGCTGCAATTCTATCTCAAGAAGGTCATGCAATTATGTACCTATCGAGAAAACTAACGCCAGCTGAAGGTAACTACTCAAATATTGAGAAAGAGGCACTGGCAAAAGTTTGGAGCACAGAACGTGCGAGAGATTTTTTGTCGGGAAAAAGATTCTTGTTAAAGTCAGACCATAGACTTTTGGAGTTTATATTCAACCCCAGAAGAGAATTACCAAAAGTAACGTCTTCCAGAATTTAAAGATGGGCAATAAAACTCATGGCTTTTGATTTCGACATATATGTTAAAGGAAACACTATTCTGCATGTCGATGCACTTTCTAGACTAAACTTTAACAAGAAGAAATTGGAAACGTATGAAAGTGTGGAAGATAAAATACTACACTGGATTGAAACTTATGTATTACCACTAAGTCGTCTGAAGATGGAAACTAAACAAGATCCCGTGTTAAGTCATATTTATGAAAGAATAAAAAGAAACACCCGCAGTAATTGTTCAATGGCTGAAATACCTTACAAAGAAACGAGGCATAAATTAACTGTAGAAAAAGACATAATATGCAATGGAGATTTTATAATACCCCCCCCAGCTTAAGGAAAGAAGTAATAAAGGTATACACGATGATATACACTGTGGTGTGACAGCTGCACAGGGAACACTAAAATTACAAGCATGGTTAGCCAGGATATTCTCGAGATGTAGAAGAATATGTTAAAAGATGCCCAAAACAAAATTCACTTGTTGCCTAAAGAAAAAGAACCATGGGCTCGGGTACACATGGATCATGCTTATATTGAAGGCATGGGACTATTTTTAATTTTAGTGGACTCATTTTCAGGATGGCCCGAAATAATTAAGGTTGCCGTCAGAAAAGCCACCACTATAAAGCAAATATTACAAGTAATATTTGCAAGGAATGGAATTCCTCAGACATTAGTTTCTGATAATACACAAGAATTTTGCGACAAAAATTTGTGCTCATGGCTGAAGCATATTGGATGTCCCTTATAAAACGCCACCCTACCACCCACAATCGAATGGAATCGCAGAAGAATGGTGCAGACTTTGAAAATGGAACTAAGGGCATTTACCACATATAATAATAGTATGGAGATTTATTTACCAAATTTATTATTAAGCTATCGAACAAATCCGCATGCTGGCAGAATACTAAGTCCTTCCACACTAATGGTAGACATATTAGAGCTCCCATAACAATGTCATTTGCAACAAATGAAGGGGCATGGTATAAAAAAAAAGAAAGACTTGAATGCTGAGAAGGCGAATTTCATATTACAAAAAGGACACAACACAGCAGTATTATTAAAAAAAAAACAAGCAAAATATACTTGCTCATGAGGATCAGTTTAGAAGTCGAATAGAACTCGACGAAATATAAATAGAATTTGACGGGAAGCATGAGGCTAATGAATCCAAAGATGAAAACGAAGAATCAATGGATGAGTGTTAGAATATCTGACGATGAATCAGAAGAAAATGAACTTAGTCCCTTGTCAGAAGAAGTCATGATACTCTCCCTGAAGGCCCGTCTAGATTTCCAAGAGTCTTCAGAAGAAGTCAGAGATCTATAAAGCCATTTCAGTTCAAAGAGGTGTAGTATCATATGCAAATGAGATAGACTATTAAGGTAGTCTGCTTCAGTAGCAATGCAGATGGCAACTACCTTTACCTAAAGAAAAACATATGTTCCCGAGGTTGATTGACTTCACAGCAGTTTTATTATGTTGGGATACTTTTTTTAATGTAATTTCTCTTTTCTCTTACTGTTTCTGTCTCCCAGGAGACAGTGTGTTTAGCTTGGTATGCACTCAGCTGCTGCTTCTAGCTTGATCACTGACAAATGTTTCATATTTAAGATATATTACATATTCAACAATAAAGATATTTATGTGATAGATTCTAAGAGATGGAGGAAGAAAATTATCAATACAACTCATGATGGTTGCATTCTAATTTTTGTAATTATTATTTGAATCAAAAATGTTTAATATCAGCTCATTTTTAATTGAGGAAACAATTACTATATTTTCCTGCGTCATAGGTGTGACAGCTTCCAATATACACCTTTAAATTTGGGAACAAAAATTAAGAATTGCTGGAAAATGTCTGCTCTTTAATACAGTAAAATAAAGCATTTCAGGAATAGAATAAGGCTTTGATTTTCAAATGTTTTCTTGTTTTCACTCAATTTTTTAAATTGAACAGAGAGAGAGAGAGAGAGAGAGAGAGAGAGAGAGAGAGAGAGAGAGAGAGAGAGAGAGAGAGAGAGAGAGTCAATGATGGGGATAGGGAAGACAGTACCTTTATTGCCAAGGAAATGTTCTCTCATGTTGTGCATGAAGCAAATTACGACAATCAAATTGACTGGTTTACTCATTTCTCATTACTCATACCCCAATAAACTTGTATAGTTATTTTTCATTATTTTATTTATTTATTATTCAAAATAATTGTTATTCTTTTATTTAGTGCTGAAATTCTTATTCTACCTCAAAGTGTTTGCTTTGTAACTAAGTGTAAACTGCCTATAAGCAATAAAATATGTACATTAAATTTACAAAGTTTACTAAAGAAAGAAGTAGCATTTTCTGCTCAAAGGAATGCCCTGTTTTTATAAATGTCTTATATTGACAATTTAGAATCTTTTGTTGTTATTCAAATAATACGGTTTTTAAAAAAGATATTGTTGAATTAGACTATCTAGTAGAAAAAAATTCTCTGGCTAGATTTCTATGTGGTTGTGATTTGAAAAATAATAAAATTCAGAGAAAAGATAATACCATTAAAATTAGGGTAAATTATTTGAAAACTAAAAAATTAACTCTTATATAACTGATAGAAATATCTTGGCAAATATTCCAGCGCTTAAAAAGTTTTGGTGCTTTGACCCAGCAAAAGAAATTGGGCATCCAATGTTTTTGATAATACATCTAATAACTAATTAAACAAAAAGTCATAGAAATCAATCATTGACCTATTATTGCTGATTTAAGCAATCCTCTCACTTTATATATATATATATATATATATATATATATATATATATATAGTTAATAAGAGTAAGGAAATGAATCCGACGGTATATGTATAGATAAAATGGTATGAAAAACACATATGTTGTTAAATAGAATTTATTATTACAACTTTTGCATTGCTAATATTGCCAATATTTCGATTTCATAAAAAAATCTTCATCAGAGCATAATGATAATTGTGATCGTTTTAAGATGTGAATGTTTTAAACCAGATTCTTCAATAGAGAAACAGAGAATTTAAACTGGAAATATTGTTTTTTCAAAAAAGCGTGTATCACATTTGTTCGGTGCATCTTGATTGTTCAGTGCATCATGGATTTTATTTCTTTTCTTTGATAAAATCCTTTATTAATCAGCCACGAATGTGATACACACCTTTTTTTTAAAAAGAGAATTTTTCTGTTTTTGAATTTGAAATATTTCTTTTTCTTATAAAAACTGTGACACCGAATACAAAAGCTGTAAAAATAAATTTTATTTAACAACATATGTGTTTTTCATACCATTTTATATATATATATATATATATATATATATATAATATATATAATTATAATAATGATATGATATATATATATATATATATATATATATGTGCATATACAGTGGTATCAAAACTCAGTCAACTTTTTGCTTTGTGTTGTGTGATAAAATTTTAGGTAAGAACAAACAAAAATGTTAATAAGTTCACTAAAAACCTTTAACTTTACAAATTAATTACACCAATGAAAAATATTATTTATAAAAAAATAAACATTGAAACATATTACAGCACATAATTCATTGCATTCTATTTTATTATGTTTTTTTTTATACAAAACAGTGCAATTTCTCTTATCTAAAAAATGTAACAAAAATAATGTGTTTTTTGTGGGGTTGGCATGAATTGATCGCATTTCAGTTTATTTCAATACAGAATATATTTAGCATGTGTAGCATCAGTTCAATGGGGAATATATATAGCATCTGTAGCATTTGTAGCATCATTGTAGCAACTGTAGCATCACTAATATATATATATATATATATATATATATATATATATATATATATATATATAAAATTGGAGATGCTACAGTTGCCAGTTTTACAATAAACTGTGATAATTTGGTTGATAAAATTATTTAAAAAATTAATTATTGTTATTACAATATCAGACATTAACTCCAGGGTTAAATAAACAAATTATCATAGTCATATACACAAATAAGATATAAACAAAATGAATTATAAAAAAAAGAGGAGAGTTGAGATAGAGAAAGACAATGATAGATTTAATTACAAATTACTTTCCAGTTTACAGACAGACAATAATTTTTGACTTCAAAGAAAAAATTACTAGACTTAGAAACTAAAATTTATACAAACCAATTAAAAGACAGAAAGAGTAATAAAGATTATTCCAAACCAGACTAATTCCCAAGCAGACAATGTAGTAACCAATGTACCTTGAATACCGAAACCATGGTAGAGATAAAAAAAAATTTTCTACAACTATATATATATATATATATAGTTGTAGAAAATCTTCTTTTTTTTTATCTCTACCATGGTTTCCAGCAAGCCAATTTTCGATGCTAACAGTAAAATATATCAAGAGGCCCTTGAAAAAAGTGGTTTCCAACAAAAACTAATTTCCCATGATAAACCTATGGCCAGTGGGCATGGCTGTACAACTAATAACATTTCTAACAGCAATGATAGTATTAACAGTGATTCTAGTAGTGAGAATAATCAGAAATGTAAAAAATCTAAAAACAGAAAAAGAAAGATTTTGTGGTTTAACCCTCCTTTTTGAAGTTTATCCAACATTGAAATAGGAAGATACTTCCTTAAATTGATAGATAAACATTTTAAATAAGATCTTCAACAGAAAAATCATTAAAATTAGTTATTCGTGCACTAACAACATCTCCAAGATTATAACTAACCAAAATAAAAAATTAATCGACGAATCATTGGTGAGCACTCAAAATACGTATAAGGTTAACTGTAACTGTAGGATCAAAGATGAGTGCCCCGTAAATGGATTTTGCAACTCAGAGAAGGTTGTATACAAAGCAACCATTTCAACTTTAGAAAACAAAACTGAAGTAAAAGCTTATATAGGTATCTCTGCTGGGAAGTGGAAACAGAGATTTTATAACCATAAACATTCTTTTTCAAACCACAAAATTAAAAATCAGACTGTATTATCAAGTTATTATTGGAATCTGAAGAGGCTTAACTCCTTTCATAAAATGGGAATTTATTAAAACATCTTCCACCCCAAATGGATTTAAAGGTAGGTGTAACCTCTGTCTGGATGAGAAGATATGTATCATGAAATATAGACCCACTGGCCAATTACTTAATAAAAGAAACGAATTGATATTTAAATGTAGACATAGAAATAAATTTAAATTAGTATGATTTTATATGACTGGAAGTTAGTGATTAAATTTGGAGTGTTTTGAGGAATGGTTTCTTATTCAAATTGTATTTATTGTAACCTGATACTGTGTTTAATCAGATGTATAAACCTTATATTGTATCCGTGAATGGAGATTTTAAGTGAATTATAATGGATTTAATTAATGATATTTATTGATGACATTTTATGCCAATGATAGTAGAATAATATTGACTTATTTGGTATTTACCTATGTAAAAGATACTATATGGATTCTTAATTTCTTAACTAAACTTTGATATTCTTCGACTTAGCCATAGAGTGTTTTGATTGAATTGATGTTAACGATATTTATACATATATTGACTAGACCTATGAATATATAGACGTTGGATGTTATACGAATATACATGTGGATCTGTGTATGTGTGTATGTATATATGTGTATATATAATTTATATTATTATTATTATTATTATTATTATTATTATTATTATTATTTTTAATTTATTCATTATTATTATTATTTTTAATTTATTCATTATTATTATTATTATTATTATTTTTAATTTATTCATTATTATTATTATTATTAATAATTTATTCATTATTATTATCATTATTATTTTTAATTTATTTATTATTATTATCATTATTATCTGTAATTTATTTTATTATTATTATTATTATCTTTAATTTATTTTATTATTATTATTATTTTATTATCATCTTTAATTTTATTATTATTATTATTATTATTATTATTATTATTATTATTATTTTAATTTATTATTATGATTATTATTTTTAATTTATTTTATTATCATTATTATTATTATTATTATTAATTTATTTTATTATTATTATTATTATTTATTTTATTATTATTATTATTATTTTATTATTATTATTATTATTTTTAATTTATTTTATTATTATTATTTTTTTTTTACCTTATCTTATTATTATTATTGTTATTTTTTACTTTATCTTAATATTATTATTATCATTTACTTTATCTTATTATTAATATTATTATTATTTTATTTACTTTATCTTATTATTAATATTATTATTATTATCATTTACTTTATCTTACTATTATTATTATTATTATTATTATTATTATTATTATTATTATCTTTATCTTTATCTTTATTCCCTTTTATTTCCTTTTTTATCTATAGTCTTTTTATACACCATTATATTATCTATTATATTCTAATGTTTAAATATTAAATTTTTTATTTACTTCTCTATTTATATTTTAATATAATACTCTGTTTTTTCTGTCCTGTCCTTTTTTGTATGTCTGAATACCCTAAGAAGCCAACCTTGAGATGTATCTCTTTTTTTTCTCATTACTTCCTGTTTCCATGGTGACAATCCTATACTGTTAAAAAAAAATTTTATTTTTTGTTTTTGTTTGAATTTATTTTTTAAATTCTGCTTTTTGTTTTTTTGTGATGTGCAATTTCATAAGTGAATTGAGACCCATCTGATGAGACTGAATTTTGGGGAGCTATATTAAATCAACTTAGATTTATATAAGCCCCAATTTTGGTCGAAATAAATTTATTATGGAATTACAGTGTTGAGTTCTTCCTTCCTTTCTATGAGATATATATATATATATATATATATATATATATATATATATATATATATATATATATAATTTTTTTTTTCTAAATAATTTTTATCTTTATTTTAATCCTTTTCTCCGAAAGGGTTATTAAAAAAATTTTTTTTGTAATACTTTAAAAAGTAATGTAATTGTAATTTCAAATACACTCATCATCATCATCATCATCATCATCATGGGCTAGTATCATGGATATCCATGACCTCCTTATCATACCTTGCCGTCAGAAGCTCCTGCATGCAACATCCAGTATCTGCACAGTTGGTTAATATAAGTCTTTGCTGGACAGACCACATAGGCATGCCCATGTGCTGGCTTCCACAGAAGAACACTTATGAGTTCATCATTGCTTCTCCAGCAGTGTCTTTTTCAACTCATTTGGTCTGTGTGATAGGGGGCAAGTGGCCATACAGCTGCTTTCTTGTCGGATGTGGTTTCTGGGGTTTGTTTAAGATCACACACAGAATTCTTGTGCAAAAATTCTCTAGGCATCTTGTTAGAGTCCAAGTGGTTCAGCCATACAGTAGCACTAATACAACTACAGCTTGGAAAAACTGTTGCTTTAACTTGTCTGTGCGATTGGATTTCCATATGACTGACAATCTGTTCATAGCTAATCTTGCCTTCCCTATGCATGCATTAACATTGCTTTCTATGGATGAGATATTACTACCTAGGTATTTGAATTGTTCTACTGGGTTTAGAGGCTTACCATCGATTATGGAGATGCCTCCTTTCTTTTTAAAACATGAAGTTGGGGGCAAATGGCTGTACAGCTGTTTTCTTGTGGGGTGTTGTTTCCATGATTTGTTTAACTTGTTTATTTTACTTTAACTTGTGAGTGAGATCAGATTTTATAGTTATTTAATAAGCTTAACTTAGATGTGGCACAAGAACAGAACTAAAAGTGGGCTGTGAATTTAGCTTGTTAACCATTACACCACTGATAATGTGTTTATAGCTAACCATGCCTTCCCTATGCATGCATTAACATCAAAGGTGTCACACTAAAAAAGGCAAGAAGCAGGTGATACCCCACAGAAACTGTTATGGACATGGACTATGTAGATGATCTGGCACTTCTTGCAATTACAATTCCCTGCTGCATAGCCTGGAAAAGGCAGCACAGAACATCAGCCTCTATGTGAACTCCAATAAAACCGAGTTCATGTGTTTTAAAAAGAAAGGAGGTATATTCACACTTGACACTAAGCCTCTAAAGCCAGTAGAAACAATTCAAATACCTAGGTAGTAATATCTCATCAATTCAAGTACCTAGGTGTAATACATACAGACAGACACATACATACATGTATTAAATATGGAAGACAAGGAATGTTAATTAATTTTTATTTAGTTTTTATTTTATGCAGTTATTTTGACCATGATTAATCATTATCAGAGAATGTAAGTGTCATGGTGTTGTTTCTAAAATCATGTGAAATATCTGAACCCAGAAATTACTGAGAAATAGTAAGCAATAAGATCCAGATTTAGTTTAACATATAACTAGGTATCAAGATTTTTAAAAAAAACAAGATTCATCATGTCAAACAACACAAAGAAAGAAATTGGAAATAAACCTATGAAAGGAATGTTTCTGTCTATTATTTATAATATTTATAAAAACAAACAGTAACATAGTCACTTTTAGAAATACAGTGTTACCTGATTTTAGTGAAGTATTTTTGAAAAAAAAATGAAATAAGCAATATATAAAAAAAATGAATAAACACTATTGCTATAAAGACAATATTTATTATTTCATTATTTATAATTTCTAAAGCTTATTTCTGATATTGTATTTAACAAGACATTATTTTCTAAAAATGTACAGTATTCATGCTTAAAAATTACATTGCAACACTCTTTTTCCAAGATGGTAAAATATCTAGAATTATTTTAGAGAATTAGCAAAAAAATCTGAAAAATAAGTAGTCACCATTAATAAGAAAATAAAGTTTAGAATGGAGGCCTTGAACATCATCAACCAAATAATAATCATATGGAAGAGATGTGGCAATCTTTTGAAAGCATCATCAAAGCAGTTGTATACAAATCTGTTGGCACCATCAAAACAGTCAAAGGACTGGATTTCAGGCCATACAATTGAACCTGCTAACAGAACTAATCAAGTTCACTGCATCAAGTCCAATGACTACTGTCATCTTTGTTGAGAGACTGCTTGGTCTGCAATAACTGATAGAAAAACCTGTTGGCAAAAGATAGCAGAGGACCTAGAGCATGCATTGTCAGTGGGTGATTCAAGTAAGTGGTTCATTCCAGCACAAAATCATCTGGGATTAGTAGAAATCATTCTCAACCAGCAAGGTGAACCCATCACCAACCTTATTAAAGAGATAGTGATGAGAAGACCCTAGATATGTAAAAAGCCTCTTGAGTCCCTAAAATGTCAAAGATAGGCATCACTTCATTTAGTATTACAAAAACAAAAACTTTTTATGTGATATCAATTGATGAAAGCAGGTTTGGATTGATCAGCAATGTTCCTTCAAAATATAATCCTGATTTTATGTCTTCAACTATCAAACATGGTGTGAAAGGCATTTCAGCTTGAGGTGTTTCCTCAACTAAGAGGTTTCCATAGTTCATTCGGTGTGAATAAATCTTTATTGTCCAGAGGCTATCCCAATTAAAATTGTCTTTTCTAGCAAGGCAATACTCCATGTTATTCTATTAAATCCACCAAAACCTGGCTGACAGAAGATAACATTTTATTGCTATCAAAAAATAAATTAAATCTTACTGTCCCATTTTTAAAAGAAGAGATTATGTATACATTGCACAAACTAAATGCTTCAACTTACAAAATGGAGTGGATACTTGTGTCACGCATGTCTCTAAGATATTTTTCTCTGTTGATCACTCTTCATTATTGTTCATTTTGGACTTGTGATTTCCCATTCTGTTTTCCTTTTATCTTTACACTGTATTCCTTTTTTCTAGTCTCCTGTCTTTCTTCTTATAGTTATTCACCAACTGAAGACAGTTGGCTCCACTGAGGCTACCTACACTGCAACATTCATTTTTGAAAAAGAACCCACAACAATGAACCAACTGATGAGTGTAGACTACAAAGGAAAAGGAAATGGAAAAAGAAAGAAAGAGAGGAAGAATAAAAAGGAAAAAGAAAGGAAAAATACTACCTGAGAGATATTGAGGTGATTTGAAAATAAGATGAATAATGATAAAAAAGAAGGGAAAGTTTTGTGGAATATTGAAGAAAAGAAAAGAGAAAGGATGAAAAATGAAAGAAAAACAGCTGAAAAGAACAACAGAAGAGAAAGGAAGAATGAAATAAATAAAGCAGAGGAGAAGAAATGGAGAGATAGAGAGAGAGCGAGAGAGAGAGAGGGGGAGGACAGACAGACTGAATTAAGAAATAAAAATAAAGATTAATTGGTAAAAAGTAAAAACAAAATAGGAACACAAGCTAGTAGTAAAGATAATAGAAAATATTATTCAATCAAATAACCTATAATAGAATGAATATGGATGATCCAAAGATAAGAGCCTCAATTGTTGATACAGAATAGCAGTAACCAGCATGACCTTAAGTGTTTATCTCATAGAATTTTTTACCAAATTAAATATCTTCTGAGCAGTAATCCCCCATTTTTATTGGTTCTTTTATCATGTGCTATCTTCTCTCATTGTTTAACCATACTCAGGCAATATGGTGTCTTTCTCCTTTACACATTTTTATTGTAATCCTTTTTTACCACTGGGTTTTCAACTTAATATGGTCTTTGGCCTTCCAATTAAACTGCTGGAATTTGGAATAAAAACTTCAGACAAGAGACACAGACTCACATTCTGTAGTTTCATTATTCTATGCAATGTGCAATATGATTGAAAATAATAATGAAAGTAGAGTAATTCAAATATTTCATCACAGAAATTCAGACTTAAAATACAATAAATGCTGGCAGTAGCAGTAAAAAAAAGTAAATTCATCGGCCTAAAGTTGGTATCAGCCAGACAGTGAGGGAGTTTATTCCCTTTTCACTAGCACTAAACAAAGGAGATTGTTTTGGCATCTGAGGTAGGGCTCCCACACCTACCGTCAGCTCTTCACTTTACTGCACAGATCCCTGTGCTGCTCATACGCTGAGTTGGTGAGGGCCAGTATTGAACCCAGAACCTTGTGGTTCCTAATTGGACACACTACCGACTGAGCTAAACCGGCCCTATTTTCTTTTCAAGTCTATTTTCTTTTTCTTTAGTTATCCATTGATTTTCTATGTTAACTGCAATAAGTGTTTAACATCTATAGGTATGTTGATAAGCTATAAGGTCACATTCCAAAATATTATAAATGGTAATAAGACCATCAGTGTTATAACATACAACATACATTCTCTCTGAGATTCCAAAGCTAACTAAGTGGTATATAAAAATGGATGTAGTCATTGACTGAAAGGATCAATGGCAAGCTTTTCACTTGACTAAGCTAACCATCATCCTATTTCTAATTTTAGTCTGGTCTGACACTGATGGAACATCACCATCATACCAAGATTAGACCTGCCAGAGAATAAATCTCCTCTGAAGTTAGATGATATTTAGCCAATGTCACAAACTTAGCATAGTAGAAGATTTTATGTAATTATTCATTTTATTGCAATTTGAAAGCTACAGGATGGAAGATTCCTCTGGCACTAAAATGTTGCCAGAGAACTGAAAAAAATTGTGAAACATAAAGGGAAAGGTCATGCCAATTATAACTGGTGCTCTTGGAATGGTCTGAAAAAGTCTGGAAAATAATTTGGATGAATTGGAAATCAGAGGAAGAATCGAGACCATCCAAACTACAGCATTGTTAAGATTGGTTAGAATACTTAGAAGAATCCTGGAGACTTGAGGAGACTTGCTGTCACTCAGCCTCCAGTAAACCACTGGCTACAGCAGGTGTGAAAAACATAATAATAATAATAGCAATAATAATATCAGCAGTCTTGGTAGTTAGTATTGGTTAAGCATTGCTACATAATCTAGTAAGTTGCTCTGATATGGATTTGAATATTTAATGTAATAAGGATTAATTCAAAATTTCTGATAAGAGTAAAAAAGCAGATTATGAAAACATTAAATTGCTGGAATAATGGTAATACTCCATCTCAGAATTTCAGATAATATTTTTATTGGGATTTGACATTCATTTGGCATTGAAGAAACAACAGTGTCTAGAAGTACTCACTATTGTCTACTGAAAAAGGTTGGAACACCAGTGATACCAATGACAAAATGATGATTGATAAAAGTACACATAAAAATAAGATTGAAATGGGCAAATTTGAACCTGAAGGTCGATTTCTCAAAAGTTCTGTTAATAGATGAAACTTGTGCAACATTTAATGGCTCGGATGGTTTGAGCTAATGATGAGTTGTTAATGGACAAGATCGTCATCAAAACTTGAGGTGCCAACAAGGAGGAGGATGTATTATCATTTGGGCTGGTATTATTGGAGGTTTCATGGTTGGTCCAATGAGTGTGCCTGACAGTACAAAAATAACTGCAGATGCTTATCTAGCCATCTTCTAAGAGCACCTGGAATCTTGACTAAAAAAGCAAAGAATCACCTTCAGGAGAACCATCATATTTATGCAAGATAATGCTCCTTTGCATTCAGCATATAAAACTATTAGGCTTCTTTGGACTTCAGAAGTCTTAAACCCATTTTAAAATTTATGGAGCATCCTGACACAATGTGTTTATGATAATTTAGAAGCAAGGATGACTTGTGGCAGTAAATAGTAAACATATCATGTGAGATTACATCAGAGGAAATCCAGAAATTGACATGTTTGATAGAGCAGGGCTTTTCCCAGTCATTTCTTTAAAAAAGATCACATATTATTAACCAACTCCACTATCATTTTTGAACTCTGTTTCCTTTTTATTTTGATTTAATTTCATCATAATTACTGTATGTATCCCTAAAAATCTGTAAATGAAGTAATTAAAATGTTAATTTCTTTTTTACAGGTGTTTTTATCTATTATACCTCATTAATAACTTGACTCACTAATAATTCAAGTAAATTGAGTAAACTTTTGTTTCCTTTTTTAGAACCTTACAACTTTTACTGAGTAGATGTATATACATGTTGTCATCATTCTCTGATAATTTCATCAAATTCTAGCGAGTAGTTTTTAAATTGGATGGAACAGTGTTACCTTGTTAATAATTTGAAATGCAGTATATATATATATATATATATATATATATATTATATATACATATGCACACACATAAGCATTACAATTTGCTTTTATTCAGTTACTTCACAATTTACATAGTAAAATAATGCCTCTTATTATTTTATATTACATCTCTTCTATTTTTTATGAAAACATATACAACCATATAGTGAAAATTATTTCCTATGAAAATACTGCATTGAACTATGACATGAAATGGCAGTCTTCTTATTTTTTTGCATGTAATTAATGTTACTAATTCTACACTTATTAACCAAATCCTATCAGTGGTTGATTTAGAACTCTTTTTTTGTTATCTTATTCAAATCTACTTACAGTCTCAACAGCTTTGGGGGATTATAAAAAAGTATATATAAAAAAGCATAATTTTGTGTATCCATGTGTTCATCCATCTATCCATCCATTCATCCATCCACACACACACACACAAATATATATATATATATATATATATATATATAAAATATTTCCTGGCTGCATTTCCTATTATTACCGGATTTAATTGGTTTTCTATCACAGTATCATCATTATCATGGTGCTCTAGGTGCACTAGTAGTATGGATATCCATGACAATCTCTCGCCAAATGTCCTTATCCGTTATTGCTCTCGCGAGGTCCTATGTGTAGCAACCAGTACCCGTGCAGGGCTGGTCAATGTAGGTCTTTGCTGGGTGGCTCACAATGGGATGCCTATGTGCTGGTTTCCATAGGAGAATGTCACTTATGAGTTTGTCCCTGTTCATCTCACTCGGATGGTCTGTGTGATAGGGGCAAATGGCTATACAGCTGCTTTCTTGTGAGGTATTGTTTCCACAATATCTTTAATATTGCATGCAGCATTCTTGTGCAATTCCGATCTAGCTTATTCTCTAGGTGCTTCATTAGGTTCTAAGTAGTGCAGCCATACAGTAGCACTGATATAACTACAGCTCGGAAGAATTGTCGCTTTAACTTGTCAGTGAGATAAGATTTCCATATAACTGATAATCTATTTATGGCAGACCATGCCTTCCCTGTACGTTAATTAACATTGCTTTCTGTGGATGAGATATTACTAGCTAGGCTAGTTTTTGAGGCTTACCATCAAGTGTAGAGATGCCTCCTTTATTTCTAAAACACATGAACTCTGTTTTATCAGAGTTCACAAAGATGCCAATTTTTTTATGTTACCTTCTCCAGGCTATGTAGCAAGGATTCAGTTAGTCTATCCAGGATATTGCCTGCTTCTTACCTTTTTTTTGTGTGAGGCCTTTTTCTTTTATGGGATCTAATCATATTCAAAGTACGCAGTCTAAGCATATTATAGATATATATGGTGGTAACATTTCTCCTTGTAGGACTCTTGCAACAATATCAAAGAAATGTGTGTCACCATCAGGTGAGTGTACCATTGCTTTAGTGCCTTTGTAGAGGATCATTATAGTAGTAATCATTTCTTTGGGAAGGCCATATGCTAGTTGTATTTGATCCATTTTCCCTCTGCGTATGGAGTCAAATACCTTGGAGAAATCTACAAAAAACAGCATTGCTTCAAAATTTTTTGCTTGAACCCCTTCTATGATTTGACAAATAGTCAGTATCTGAGAAGTTGTGGATCGATTTCTGTGGGATCTGTTTTGGTTTTTCCTAAAGATTTTCTCTATTTCAGGTCTGATGTGATTAAGAAGAAGTTAATTATATATCTTAGCAGCTACAGAAATAAGCATTATGCCTCTGTTGTTCTTAGTGATACCGAGTTTGCCTTTTTGGGGGGAATGGGAGGATACAACCTTCTGTCCATTTTTTTAATATATTATAGGAATGGCATATTCATGCAGATACAACTTGAGTTTTTCCCTTTACTGATACAGACATTCCATGTTTAGCCAGGTACATCAAAGTCAGCAAAAAATGTTGTTATCTCATTATGGCAAGAAACATTTGCAATTTAATTATACCTGACTAAAGCCAGAAAGTCTTCAGTTGGGATTAACTTCTATTGTATTATAACTGATATTCTTTATTCATATGCATATTCATATAGATTCCTCTACTATTTCTAAAATACAGTTGATTCCTCTAACTTCATGATTTTTTGGTTTGGTTTGATTTGGCTTGTTTAATGGCATATCAACTTCTTATTTAATACCAAAATTTGGCTTTAAATTTGTAAATGTTTGATTTTACTCATAACTATATTTTCAATATTACATTGCATTTTTCTAAAATTCACTTTTTTATTCGTCTATAATCATTTGTTTGCATACAGTTTTATGATATCAAATTTTCCTATCTAATACTGATAATGTGTACAAAATATGGTTTTAAGCAGCTATTTTTATTTAATAATAATTGTTTGCACACAATTATATGGTTTCAAGAATTCCTATCAATGCTAATAATTCTTAATTGTGTATTTGATCCATAGATGGAGCCCTAATAGGTACTACTACTCTGAATCAGAGTGGACTGGGGAGTAATACAAATTCAAAGGTACTCCAAACTCCCCCAAACTGTATAGTCACCACCAGATGCAGTATATTATAATACCCAGGACACCCTCTTGAGCTAGGGGTGCTCTTACTCCTCTTTTGAGGATGCAGAGTGAATGTTTTTTTAGAACAGAAAAACTAATAAAATGACACTAAAATCCCTGCCCATCCAAACCAGCTTATGACTGCACCTTCAACCAAGAATACAAGGAATGTTTTGAAAAAAAAGAAAAATCAATAAAACCTTTTGGTCTCCAAATGGAACCCATCCTCAAAGAATCTAAAATTCCTCTCACAAATATTCACAAAACCATTATACCAAAAACACCACCTTGGATCATTAAAAAACCTAAAGTGATCCTTGAGCTAAGTGAACTCCCCAAAACAAAAACCCATCCTCCACAATATTCTATAACGCTACCCCCAACCACCTCCACATCTTTACAGGTGGCTCTAAGGACAAAGACAAAACAGCATGTGCAGCTATTTTAAATCAAAAATTGTAAGAAAAGCTCTCCCAAATGAAAGCTCCATTTTTTCAGCTGAAACCCGTACAATAGATCTAGCACTTGACATCATCTCTGAAAATAACCACAAAAAAAAATCATCTCAGACTTGCTCTCTGTCTTACTATCATTAAGAAATAAAAAAACTGGAAGACCCTCTCATCATTAAGCTCCTGAATAGATTAGACTCAATGTTTAAGATATAAGGAGATTATGATATGCTGGATCCCAAGACATATAGGAGTGAGAGGGAATGAAAGAGATGACTCTACAGCTAAATCAGCTCTAGATTTGATCCCCGACAAGTTCAAGATACCATATACTGACTTGAAACCTAAAATTAATAGATTTCTTCATACAAAATGGCAACAACACTGGAATAACAACATCCACAATAAACTCTTCCTAATCAAACCCACTTTGGGAGGCTGGAGACCAACTTTAAGGAAGTCTAGAAAGGAACAAGTCATTGGGTTCTGATTACGCATTAGTCATACAAAACTGACGCACTCCTATATACTCAAACAAGAACAACAACCACAATGTGGAAGATGTCAAACACATTTGACAGTTAAACACTTATTCATGGAATGCAGGTTTTTTTATCACATCAGAAACCGTTATTTTTAAGCAAACAATATGAAAGATCTGTTTGAAAATGTCAACATGGAAGATATTCTCTCTTTTTTTAGGGAAATAAAATTATACCATAGAATATAGACATGAAACTAATCAGTACGATACAACATCATCCCCAATAATGCTAACACATTGTTAAAACCAATTACTAAAAATATAAATATAAATACATGATATGTATTACTTCCTAACTGTTAGGTATGATATACCCCCAGACGGGTTGATATGCCATTAAAATCAATAAACAAACAAACAAATTAAAACCCCTGACAAAACTTTTATCACACCTGGAATACACTTGTCATAAACAGTATTTAGTCACATATAATATTTTTGCATTATCTACAGGTAGAATATAATAAAATGTAAAAGCAAAAATAATTATTCAAAAAGAAATAATCATAGGTGTATTTTATTATCAAATTTATACATATTTTATCAATAAAGCACTATTTAAAACTGTAAATTATTTTTGTTTTTTTTACATTGTCAATCTATATTAATAATATTAGGATCCATCATATTTTAGCTTTTTAAGGATTTCCAAGTACACATCTAAAAACTATCCATGACTCCATATTATTATTATTATTATTATTATTATTATTCTCTGGCAATGTCCAGATATTTGTCCATTTTTTCATTTTCCTTTAACTTCACCCTGTGATCTGCTGGCACTGCAAAATCCACCAGTTGACAAGTTTTTTTCTTTTTTGTTTATCAACACTAGGTCTGGCCTTCTTGCTGGGATAAGGTGATCCGTTTTTATTTCAAAGTCCCAGAGAATTTTCTGCGTTTCGTTCTCAAGAACAGATTCTGGTTTATGCATATACCATTTTGTTGTGTGGTCAAAATTTAATTTTTTGCATAATTCCCAGTGGATCACCTCCTTGTGAGTTTTTTCACATCAGTGTAAGCTGATGGTCTTTCACTGAAGTCTGAGGGAAAACAAGCCTCTTCAGGTCACCAGGACTCTTCTGAGTATTCTAACCAATCTTAACAGTGCAGTTGTGTGGATGTTCTTAATTTTTCTTTTGATTTCCAGTTCCTCTGGACTATCATCTAAACATTTATGGACTGTTCCAAGTGCACCAATTTCAATTGGCATCACTTTCACCCTCATATTCCACATTTTTTTTTAATTCTCTGGCAAGGTCTAGGTATTTGACTATCTTTTTGTTTTCTTTCATCTTCATCCTGTGATCTGCTGGATCTGCAAAATCTACTAGTTGACAAGTTCTCTTTTTCTTGATAATCAATACAAGGTCAGATTTTCTGGCTTGTATAAGGTGATTCATCTTTATTTCAAAGTCCTAGAGAGTTTTATGCATTTCATTCTCAAGAACAGATTCTGGTTTCCTCAAATACCATATTTTTTGTATAGTCAGAATTTAGTTTTTTGAACAATTCCTACTGAATCCCCTTTCCAACCTAGTCTTGTATTCTCGTTGTGCTAGTTTGCTATATTTGCTTAATACTAATTGATTGCCTCATCTCTGTCTCCACACACCCTATATTTGTTGTTCTGTTTCATTTTGCAATTATGGGTAACTCATTTTCTCTCTTGTGCTTTCATTTTCTTAACCATGTCCATGTTTTTTCATGTGCAATCTCCCTAACTTATGTTGATATATCCATATGATAGTTTTTCTTCACATGCCTGTTTTCTCATTTTATTGGTTTTCTGCTTGTCCAAATATTGCAATTGCTGTTATTGACTGCTGTAATTAATTTTTCCTTGCTCTTTTTTGTATATTCTTCAAGTCCTTCAATTGTAGCATCTATGTAATTATCAGTTGGCAAGACCACTTTTACCTTCTTTTCTCTATCATCTTTTGGGTCTAATGCTTTGTACATTATCATTAATTTTCTTGTCTTTTGGTCTATCTGTCTAAATTCCTCTCTTGTCCATTTTAAAAATATGTCCAGAGTATCCTATAATGGGGATGGCCCAGGTTGTTGTTGTTATTATTATTATTATTATTATTATTATTATTATTATTATTATATTATTGTTGTTGTTGTTGTTGTTGTTGTTGTTATCATTATATATATATATATATATATATATATATATATATATAATACTCACTATTATTCAGCTGTACCTTTTGTTTCAGATACAATATTAGCTGATACAGGTAATGAGATTCTGAGAATTTAATGCATTATTTTAAATTGTGCTTCATAGTCACTTAAGCTGATCATAAAATTCAGTAAGAAGAAGGGATTTAAATGATTCCATATGTAAATCATAATATAAGTTTCTAAACATATAAGAGTTTTTGAGAGGTTCCTCATCAACTATCAGTTGATTAGAAAAGGAAAATACTTTTCATACATCCTAATATTAATATTTATATAATTTTTATCATCATTTTCTTCTGTTTCTGTTTCTGTTTGTAAATGTTCTAATCTAATATTGTCATAACATTTCCCATATTCTATTTTGATTTCTTTTTCTTAAAACTGCTAGTAATCATTACATAGAAGGTTCTGCCATGACTATTATTAGAGTCTTAAATATCATTTGGTCTATCAAAATTATGATTAGATTCATTGCTGCTGTTGTCAATTTTATCCAAATTAACTGCTTAATTATACTCATCATTATAATACTCGCATCATCATAATCATCATCACTATTATTATCATTATTATTATTATCATTATTATTATTATTGTTATTATTATTATTATTATTATTATTCAATAATTTATAATGTTATTAATGTTTACAATGGCATGTTACCGTGGATGTAGTTGCTGCCTTGTTGTTTGATATCAGTGCAGAGAGCAGAGACTCAAGGGTAAAGAGAAAATGGCATTGAAAGATGAACATAAGGATAAGCTGGGAATTTTTCCAATGTGTAGAGATATAAAGATCTAAGGTATTGAGTGGTACAAACAAGATGAGTCGGAAATGGAGACTGAAAATGGGTGTCTGTGGAGGGGCTTGGAAAAAAGTAAGGGAATCTAAAAATAAAAAAATAAGAAAGAGGGTAAAAAAGGATGAAAAAAGAAGAAAATCAAAATGAGATTATGAGGAAATTAGAAAATGAAAAGAGGTGATAGAAGAATAAAAAAAAAGGGAAAGAAGGGAAAGAAGACAAAAGTAGATGAAAGATTAAAGAATAAAAATGAAAATAAAGAGAATAGGGAACAAACTGAAGAGAATGTAAATAAAGAAAATAGGAGAGAAAAAAGATGAATGAAAGAATGGAGAAGAAAAAGGAAGGTAGATTAAAACAGAAAACTGAAAAAAGATATATGACGTAAGAAAAGATAAGTAGTAATATGTATTCTTGTGTAATGAAAGTACTTTTTAACAATTATTTTGTTTATATCCTTAAAGTAATTTATATAGATATTATGAATATATATGCAGCATTTAACAGAACATTCAAGAAATTTGAATTGGTAAAATATAGCAGTTTGATAATTGCTTAAAAAAAGTATCTCCTGTTTTCATTTTTAGTAGTTTTTGTAGAAATATATCTTGTATGTTATCAAATATATTTTCTATAATTTTTAATTTGGTTATCAATTATGCTGAAATATTGTGTCTTCTTATTCAATTAGAAATCTATCATTTTAAGTAATTGCTATTAATTCAACATATTAAATAAATATTTTCAAAACTTCTTCTTTTGAGTTGACAACAATAATAGTGACATAAAAATTAATATTTATGATTCTAATATTTAAAAAAAGAAAATTAATTTTTCTATTTTGAAACCTTATTTTGCCTTTTTTCCAGTTTACCTGCTATATACAATAATCATCAAAGGAATTTGGAATAGAGATTTAACTCTTTACATCTGTCATGTCTTATACCTTTTATTCATTTAATTTTATTGATTTATTCAAAAAAAGATTTAACTCATCCCTTTTTTTGTTTTTTCAAGTCACTAATGCAAATTTTTTTACTTAAAGTTTTTTTTTCTTCACCTAAAAATTGATGAATATGTGAATCATGAAGCATAAAGATTGAAATTGTTACAAATGTCTATGAATATCTTCAAAGTTTTAATATTTTGGGTTTTTTCTTTAACATTACATTATAATGTATGGTTATCTTTGGCATTTGTTGGCTTTGTCACTCACTGGTAACATTGGTTATCAAGAAAAAAGATTCCAAAATATACAATACAGAATTTGTAGAGCTTCACAGGATTATCTCACTGATAATATCTGTGACTATTCAACAATGACCAATTAAATCTTGCCCATTTTGTTTCTTCAATATTTACATGGAAAGTAAAGTTGTGCAATTGATAACTTTTCTAATGTAGCAAATCAAACAACAGCATCCTAAGAAGGCAGGCAAGAATAGTTATGTCATTGCCAAAGAGTTAGCTGCATAATTTTCTATTAGTATAATACTGTTGTTTGGCCAAAATGCAGTTGTGAGCAAGGAATACTCACGATGAATATCTATAAAATAATATGAATATTTTTTAGAGCAACAATATTAGCAATACTTGATAACAGCTTTAAGTTGATGACTTTAAAAAATTACTTCAACATTGGGTGTGACCACTCAACTTTGAACAACAATTCATGTAACAAAGATTGCTGCAGATAGATACAAATCAGTAATAGTTATATATATATATATATATATATATATATATATATATATATATATATATATATATATATATATGTGTGTGTGTGTGTGTGTGTGTGTGTGTGTGTGTGTGTGTTGGCTAAACCAGTATCTCCACTAAGCTTGTCTAGTGAGAATGAAAAACAAAACCAGTCAAAAGGTGGAGGAATGTTTTTACTCAACAGCCATCTAGTACATTATTTATGGATGTGTTGGACCCATTATTCTTTGTCAGGTTATCCAGCTAGGAGAAGGGTAACTGATAAACATTTGCAATTGATGTGATTACTGGTTATCTTACTTCAGCCTATCACCATATAATTATCATGAAGATTTAGAGAGTGATATTCGTGTTGTACAAGCATTGTCCACTATAAAACCATAATGTACAAAAGTTTTCTTGCAATCTTTTCATTTACCAGCCTATCTCTCAAAAAAGTCCTATCCAAGTGGGTGTGTGTGGACTTGACTAGTTAGAAGCATACAGTTATATATCTACACGTTGGTGGTGGGAGTCTTATCCTAACACCATTGCTGTGTCCTCCTGTGACTGGGACTGACCTCGGTGAAGACTCTTGTATCTGAGCAGCCCTATTTGAGAAAGCACTGCTACCCCAAACTAATGGGATAGTGCTAGAAAAATTACCTGTTGCCTCAACAATGGTTGGTTTCCTGTGGCTGATGGTGGTTTTTGGCACGAAGGTTGTAAGATTATGAGAGACAGCAGTGATCTGTGAAGATCATGCAGTTGCCATATATATATATATATATATATATATATATATATATATATGTGTGTGTGTGTGTGTGTGTGTGTGTGTGTAGATAACCAACTTGAATATGCTATATTAAATTTGTCCCTACAAAAAATCAACATAATCAATGACATTTTAGACACCTTAATTTATATTGATAAAAACAGACATCTGCAACACTACATATATACAACTATCTCCAATGTAAATATCTCAGTCTAAACACAACAAAGAAAGCCTGCCTCACTAGCACTAATGCTAAGAAGAATATTCTCATATAATAACAAATTGAATAAACATAAAGATAATTAAAACAGTACTTCATAGCATGAAGTGATAATTTAATTTAAAAATAAATTATGCCATCACTGCTTCTAGACAAGATACCTTGAAATTAAAACCTAAGGAATGCTGGAATCACCATCAAATCATTTAACAAAGCCCTCCCACCACTTGCTTAAATAACTAAGAATCACTGGGGCATTTTGAAATTATACCCTAACTTAAAAGATATTTTCTTCAAGAACCAGGCATACTTGCCTGTTGCCAATTAAATAACACCAGAGAAATTATAAGAGTCAACAACTAAATAATAAAGTAATCCATAAGAATCTCATAATAGAATCCACTAAATTTTGTTTCCTATACAATATTAGGAATAGTGATAACTGCAATCTCATTTATGAGCTTCACAGCTAAGAAAACAGATTGAAATTGCAAAAGTAAAAATACAATTTACCTACACTGCCTAAAACAGTATATCAAAAAGTTAGAATGTCCATTTTATCTTAGAGGTATAAAATCAAATCTACAGAATATAATAAACTACTCCAGATAGAAAAACATTTCTATTTAACAGACCTTAATAGAGGTGCAAAATTCTCCATCATAGAAAGGATTGAAAAAATAGCATAGGACAACATCAAGCTTTGGAAGATAAACGGATAAAACATTTTCAAAACATTTCTCTAAACCCTGTCCGCAAATGGCTTCAACATCAAACTAAAGTGTCTTCAAAAGTCTGCTTTAGAACTGGATAGGCATAAAAATCTAAACAATTATCTAATTAAAACAGTTAGTGCTGGATTGAAACAATTCACTTGACAGACATACTCTACCACAGAGTTTCTTCCCCTGTATCATTGGCCATAGTATTATACAGTCAGCAGAGTGTGAATGACACCCAGAAAAATACACCATGCAGGAAGGGGGGAGGGTTGACCACGCATCAACACATGCTGTGTAGGCAACACGGAGAAGAAACAATACTTCCTAGGCAGTCTCCAAGAAGTTCTCACAAACAAGACGCCGCCTAAAGATAAAGCCTACATTGACGCAAAGTGGTCTCACCTCAGAGATGCCATCTACAACTCTGCTATCACTGCCTATGGGAAAAAGGAACAGTGAAATGAGGATTGGTTCGAGGCCCACTGGGAAAAAATGAAGCCTGTGGTGGAAGCTAAGAGGACAACCCTCCTTGCACACAAGGTAGCGCATAGCAAAAACACACTTGACGCCTGGAGGAGCACCAGAAACAAAGCCAAGAAGATTGCCAGACACTGTGCCAGCACCTACTGGCTAAACCTGTGCCGCGGCATAGAAACAGCTGCCAACACAGGAGATGTAAGGGGCATGTATGAGGGCAAAAAAGAGCTACAGGCTCACCCATAACAAAGACTGCACCACTGAAAGATAAAACGGAGGGGTCATCACTGACCAAGGGAAGCAGCTGCAATGTTAGGTTGAGCATTACCTGGAACTGTACACAACCCAAAACGAAGAGACAGAAAATGCCCTAAGTGCCATCTCTGATCTGCCGGCAATAGAAGAGCTGGACACACTACCAAGGTGGAAGCCATCGACCACCTTGCTGATAGGAAAGCAACGCGAGCGACGGCATACCAGCAGAGGTCTTGAATAGCAGGAAGGCAGTGCTGCTCCCACCACTACATAAACTACTCTGCAGCTGCTGGGAACAAGGATACATCCCTCAGGACATGCGGGATGCTACCATTGTCACCCTATACAAGAACAAAGGAGATCAGAGGGACTGCAACAATTACCAAGGCATTTCACTCCTCAGCATAGTTGGAAAAGTTTTTGCTTGTGTTACACTGGTGCACCTTCAGGCCCTTGCATCTATCCAGAGTCACAGTGTGGTTTCCGAGCAAACTGGTCAACTGTGGACATGATCTTCTCATTACGCCAGCTGCAAGAAAAGTGCCAGGCACAGCAGATGCCACTATACATTGCATTCGACCTAGTCAGCCGTAGTGGACTTTCTAAACTGCTACAGAAGATAGGCTGCCCACCCAGACTTCTAGGAATTATTCGCTCCTTCCACACTAACATGCACAGCACAGTTTGTTTTAATGGTGTAACATCCAAGGCATTTCCAGTCAGCAGTGGAGTGAAGAAGGGCTGCGTCCTTGCACCTATGCTTTTCAGGATATTTTTCTCCTTGCTTCTCTAGTACGCCTTCAAGGACTGCAGCGAGGGAGTCTACATACACACCAGATCTGACAGCAAGTTGCTCAACATCACTTGCCTTAGAGCTAAGACCAAAGTCACGAAGGTCCTCAATCGGGAAATGCTATTTGCTGATGATGCAACCTTAACGGCACACACTGAGCACGGCCTGCAACAGCTTGTCAGTCGACTCACACAGGCTTGCAAGGAGTTTGGGCTTACCATAAGTCTAAATAAGACAAAAGTCATGGCACAAGGTGTAGACACCCCTCCAAACATTGTCATCAATGGGCACAGCCTGGAAGCAGTGGAGAACCTTAGGTCCACCATTTCCAATTCAGTCTCCACTGACAGTGAAGTCAATAGCAGAATCGCGAGAGTGGCAGCAGTCATGGCCAAACTGAGCCAGAGAGTCTGGAACAATGCCAGCCTTACTAAGATAAACAAATTGTGCGTTCTCAGTACTCTCCTATACAGTAGCGAAGCCTGGATCACATACTCATATCACGTGAGGAAACTGGACAATTTCCTCCTCAGATGCCTACGCCACATTCTATGCATATGCTGGCAGGACAAAGTGCCCAACATAGACGTGCTGAAATGAGCAAACATAAACAGCATGCCTGCCATCATCTGCGAGAGATGCCTGCGTTGACTTGGTCACATCAGGAGGATGGACAAAGGCCGCATCCCCAAAGACCTATTGTATGGTGAATTAGTAGAGGGCACCCGAATGGTAAGGACATGAAGATATGCCACTTTGACATCAACACATGGGAGGCTTATGCAGAAGACCGCACAACCTGGCACCTCCTCATCAAACAAGAAACGAAAAGGAATGAAAAGAGAGGAAAGAAGCCACCGCAGAAAAAAGAGAAGGAGAGACAATAGCATCTCCAGCAAGCATTACCATTTATTTGCAATCACTGCACCAGAGATTGCCATTCAAAAATTGGCCTGTTCAGCCACTTGCGCAGTTGCAGATAAAGTAGATGGAAGGATACCAACAAATATATATATATATGTGTGTGTGTGTGTGTGTGTGTGTGTGTGTGTGTGTGTACAGAAAATAAGAAAAAACAAATTATTCCAAAAAGATAAATTTATTTTTGATGGTGGAGTCAACATTAAAATGTTTTTTTGTTTAAAACCTCAATTGTGAGATTAGGATGAAGTGTTGTTGAAACAGAGATGGAAATCTTTTCAAAAAGATCACCATTTTCTATGACACTTTATTTATCCTTAGGTTCTGATAAAGGTTTTAAAAAATGAAACATTTTAACGTCATCTTCACCATCTAAAATAAATTTATCTTTTGGAAATATTTTGTTTTTTCTTATTTTCTACTTATCATTGGGTTTATTTACATATTTTACCACCAATATACACACACACACACACACACACACACATATATATATATATATATATATATATATAATATATATATATCAGATGACTCTAATTTTCAGTCTATAACATATAATTACAAAACCCTTTTATATATATATATATATATATATATATATATATATATATATATATATGTGTGTGTCTATAATATATATTTTTGGGTTTTAACGCAAAGCATGAGGGAGAGGTATAAAATAAATGAGAAACTGATTTGGATATTATGCACTAAGTTCCATTTATTATTCCAATATTTCAAAAGAATTACATCTTTCTCTTACAAGGATTTTTGTTTGACTGGCTACAAGTAGTTAATAGCATTTTATGGATCAGGGGTGTCTTTTTCTCTGCCTGTCTTTGATGTTCAGCTGTACCACTGCCCTCCTCATTGGCTGGGTTGGAAGTGGCTGGAGTTGGAGGGAATGTAGGTATGTAGGTCGTTGGTACTGGGGTGTGTTCAAATATTTGTAAGTGTTACCTATTTACCTAGATCTGAGTTAAACCCATGTGTGTCTGTGGACAATTCACTTAGTTTCAGTATATTTGCGTTTTTGTGGGAATGGAAAGTTGTGATCTATTAGGATGCATTTTAGGTTGTCTAGTGTGTATTATAGCTTATTAAAATGTTTTGCTATAGGGGCATAGTTGGGGTTCCCGTCTAATGGTTAATTTATGGTTGTTGAATCTAAGTCTAAATGCTGTTTGAGTCTCTCCTATCTATCTGCTCTTTTGCATTTGCTTCAGTAGATGTAGTAGATGACATTTATGCTGTCACAGGTAAGTTGAGGCAGTTGAATCTTGATATTGGTGTGTGGTATGGTGAATGGGGAGTCTGTTATCAGGTGTTTACATACTAGGCATCTTGGTTTGTTGCATTTGTGGTTGCCTTTATGTGTGTTATTGTGTAGGTGTTTTTGGATGCAGTGAAGATGTTTCATAGGTTAGGTAGTTGTCATTTAGCATTGATAGGTGGTTTGTGGAATATGGATTTTATTTTTGGGTCAGCTTGTAGGTTTTCGAACTCTTTTTAGTGTTTGGGTCAGTTTGTACATATGTTGGCCATGGTTTCCACCATGACTGTTGGAATTTGATCGTTAGGTTTTTATGTTTGTATTTGAGGAACTCTTGTCTGTTTGGAGATGATGCTTTGTTTATGGCTGTTTTGATGAGTTTTATGGAGTAGTGGATTTTTAGGAATTTTTGTATTGAATTTGGTGGTGTGATGTTTTTTATTCCTGGTGGTTTGAACAGATGCATCTTTTCTGTACGTATACACTGTATACTATCATTTTTTTTAGATTGAGAAGGTGGTTGCTTTTGAAGTCTAGGAATGTGTGGTTGTCGGTGGGTTTGGTGTATAAGGATGTAGATATTATGTTGTTTTAGGCTTGAATTAATAAATCTTAGAAGTGGATGGAGGTGGGTGAGTGTTCTAGGGTGAATTTTGTTAAGTTGTGGTAATTGTTGCAGTGTTTATGGAAGTCTTGTGGGTTGTTTGTCCATATCAGGAAGATATTGTCTACCTGCAGTAGTACATATATAGGTTAGGGGTTAGTCCTGGGGTATTTTGGTTTCCAGTGTGTGCATAGCTCGGTGACATTTTTGTGCCCATGGCAGTGCCTTTGATTTGTACATAGTCTTGCTAGTTGAATTGGAAGTTGTTGTGGGTTAGGATGAAGTCAATAATTTTGCATATGTTATTTATTTGACCTATGGAGAAATTGGTGTTTGACAGAAGTAAAATAGGGAATAAATCCAAAAGTATGTAGAAAATAGATAAACAAAGTATTCCAAAAAGATGAATTTATTCTTGATGGAGGAGTCGACATTATAACATTTTGGTTTTAGCAACTTTCATTAGAACTCAAATTATGGAGACTGTCTGGATGATTTGCAAAAAATGGGAGAATTTGTGTGATAAAAGGAGTGTAACCTGGTCTAGCATAGCATATGTTCGGGAGCACATGCAGATGTTCCGTGAAATGGTGAAAAGTGTGTTGTGTTTCTTTGCTACACAAATTACCATTCTCACATTTTTTGCAAGTCATCCAGACAGTCTCCATAATTTAAGTCCTGATAAAGGGTTGCTATGCTAAAACCGAAATGTTATAACATCAACTTCTCCATCAAGAATAAATTCATCTTTTTGGAATACTTTGTTTTTTTATTTTCTACACACACACATATATATATATATATATATATATGTGTATATTGACAATATAGTTTGCTATATTTATAAGTAAGGAGTGCTCAGTATTATTGATGGAGCATATATATCTAAGTTAGCATAGAGTAGACATGAGGTCAAAGGTGTTTGGCACTGTTGAATTCATATTTCTGCTACCCTAACTGAAAATAAAAACAATATGAAAATATAATTCTTACTTTTAAATGCTTTTTCTAGAGTCGTTATGATGTACACAAGATTTATTTATATGAATGAATATGTTTAAAAACAAATGGAACAAGACAAGGAAAAAGGAAAAGCTATAGAAAAGAGCAATATCAATTCAAACAAGAGGAATAATATATAAATATAATGAGAGAAGTAAATAAAAAAGAAGGAAGTAGGAAAGAGTGAAAAGTAATCAGAGAAAGAGATTAAGAGAAAAAGAGAAAAAAGAATTTCCTGAAAGAAAAAAAGGAAAATTAAAAGAAAAAAGGAAATTGAAAATAGAATAAAGAAAAAAAGAAAAAAAAGAAATAAAGAAAATGAGGGAAAGAGAAAATAAGAAAAAGAAATCAAGAAAAAAGAAAGAAGTGAAGAATAGGAAAAAAAAGCTGAGTAGAAAAGAGAGCATAGATGTGAAGAAAAAGAAAAAGAAAAGAGTTGGAAAGGAAAACAGAGGAAAGACTATTGCAGCCATTAGTAAAGAGAGAAATATAGAAGAATGATTCTTAGAAAAGAGAAGAAATTAAGATAATTCAGCTAAATTGTGTGAGGAAAACTAAATATCAAAAGACTGAAGAAAAATAAATAATGTTTGAAAGAATAAGTTGGGGAATCTGGTTAGAAAGTATGGTAAAAGATATAGATAGCTGAGATAAAAAAAAGAGAACAAATAGAAAATATAGGGGTAACTAAAGTTATTCCAACCATTCACCTGAAGCAATTCCTATGTTCATAGATTTTATGTCTGTACATATTCTCCTGATCACACTGAAATATGCAATTAAGACAATTTATTAGCTAATACATAGTATTTTCAATTCCTTCCTCAAGCACCTTGCTTAGCTTAGAGTTGTTCAGTTTTATGTTGCTTTGTTTCACTAACCAATGGCACCTGTACCTGTAGTCATATTTTTTAGTATCATCAACCTTACCAACCACCACTAACACTCTCATTTACATCCATTACCATTTTTAAACTTTTTTACAGTTCCCTCTTTTATAATTCATTTTGTTTCTCTTCTCTTATTCACTGCTTGTCCTCCTTTTCATAAAATGAATAGAGAATAAAAAAGAAAAGTAAATTGAGAGAGAAAAAGGGAGAAAAAAGCATTAACAAAGGAAGGGGAAATTTAAAGAGGAGGAGTCTTTTTTTTTTTCTTCTACAATCCAAACTGAGTATGTGCTTGCCTGTTCTCCATCCCATCTGCCTCTCAATGCTGCAAGCAGTACAACCGAAAAGCCTTCTAACGTGCAAGTTCGAAGGGACAACATATAATTATTGATCAAGTCTTTATTGAAGATAAAATGAGTAGTTGCTATTGATCTGGTTCAATCTGCAGGCTGACCCAGTTTTTCAACACATCTCTTGCTCATACGTAGCCTGCTCAGACAGCAACCAGCAGCTGCAATGAAAACCTGTACTTGCAAAACAACACCTACACCCATCATATAACTCTTTAAAAGCACAGCTGTCAAATCTATCATTGCCACCACTAAATTCTTCAACTGTCACCAATAACTTCCAACTTGTGGCATCCTTGCTGGCTACCATCAGACAATGTCACTACCATGACTAGTGACTTGATCACAATTCTCCATCACTCCATCATTGTCCACATTTCCTTTTTCATCACCATCATTATATTATTATAATTATCGTTAAAGCATTATCTCTACCATTGCTGTTAACCATTGCTGACCTGAACTACTAATCTTTCAAGTTCACAACCACTACATCCACCATTACTACCACTATTGCTATTGCGTCATTATTACCACCTTGATTGTTTCTACTATCATGATCCTTTTCTATGTCAAAATCATTTCTAGTATCCTCATCTCCATACCTTTTCCATGTAATGGTAGACATATCCAGTTTTTGTCTTTTTAACGTCAGTTGCTGTCTGTACCATCATCATCATCATCACTAGGCTTGTCATTAATAGGAACTCATGAGTCAACCAATTCAAAGATTTGTGACAACTTCACTATTTTAGCCAATCCCACATTGACCATTATCAAGATTAGTAGTACAATTACCATCATCCACTGTGAAACCAATAACTATTTTTTTCATCCTCATCTTCTTTAAAGAAATATAAGTTTGTTGGTATAAGGATTTGATACAAAAACAAAAACGTCTTAGACTTAGAAAAAACAACTAAAATTCGAAAATGAGATAATAAATATATGTATACTATGAACAAACTGATATTTGTTTTTTTTTGTTTTTTGTTTTTTAATTAAACAAAGTCTGACACAGAATTTGATGTGTTTCATTTACAATCAACCAAAAAGCCACTTGTAATAATCTCAAATTACTCAGCTATATGTAAATTTAGAAAAGCAAACATGAACCGAATGTTGTCACATGTGTTCAAGATCAACATTAAGCAGCATATTTTCAATCAAGTTAAAAAATAAAATAGTCTTATTAATTTCTGTACCTATCTTATATGTTTAGAAATAAATAAATCAAACATTGTAATATGAAATATTAAAATATTATGGCATGAACATCATCATATAACTAAGGTTACTGCTCCAAACTAACTCTTATGATTTATTTGACAATAATAAAATAGGTTATTTATAATATTTTCTCTTAATTAAGGTTGTCAGGTGAACATTATGCAAGTACAAACATTTTAGTGGTTGTAAAAACAATTTATTCTGAAGTTGGATGTTCAAAAGGTGAAGATCTAGAACACAACTGTTAGCTATTTGGATAGCTTAAAATCTAAACACCTAATAAAAACCATTATAAAAGTTTATAGGTTCCTTTTCTAACTTTAAAAGAGTAATAGAAATATAACTGACATGAATAAAAGAAACAATGTTTGCCAAAAATATGGTTTGAAAAGTGTAACTACTATAAAAGTCACTTAAATCAATTTGGGCTCATAGGACATGTGACTTGGAAAAAGCCACCCATTTCCTTAAAGAAATGATTGGAGCCTGAAAAATTATCTAAAGTAATATGAAGTGATGATTCAAAATTCAACATTTTTGGTCAATACATTAGAAGAGAAGGAAAAGTGCACAAACTCCATTTCATTAAAACAATAGTTAACCACAATAGAGGGAGTATCATAATATGGGATATATTTCTGGAAACAGTGTAAATCTTTTGTATTGAATATAAACAGTAAATCTTATCTAAAAATATTTGACTATAAGCTCAAAATCATGTCAGTTTTGTCTTTTTTAGTACAACAAACCAAAACATATTGCCACATTAGTCTGAATAAAATAACACTTAGTTGTTGTAAAAGATTATTGAAACTCATCAAAATGTAATGGAAATGTCCTGACACCTCGAGCCCATCAATTGTTATTTAATAAAAATGACAAATAATTAAGGTATCTAAACTTTTTCACAGATATTTTGACAAATTAAAACTATATTACTGTATGTAAATAATTTATGTTACATATGAATTAAAAGAGCAAAATTATGCTTAAATCTTCTTATTATAATAGAGATTATGTAACTGTCTGTCTGTCACCGAAACAACATAACCACAGACGTCATGATTTCCTAAGTTACTTATGCTATATTCTCAACAATTATAAAATAGTCATTATTAATTTTAATTGGCATCTCATTTATTAACAATGATCTCTATTAGTCTAGCTGAGTTAGATTTGCCGCAAAACTGCCCATATTACAAATGCATTTAAAATTCTGAAATATGTGTCATATATCTCTAAGAAAGACAGATTTACATAGTATATGGTGGGAATAATTTGCATAATTATTTTAACAAAACTGGGTTTAATGAATAATTATTTACTGATACTGATTTCTAATACTATCATGTTATTCTCAAGTGTATTAAAAGCAATCCTATATATAATTCCTATACATATATTTAAAAAAGAATTTTTATAAAATTATACATAATTCTATATAGAAATCAATTAAAATAACATTAAAATAAGTTTAATATTTTTATATATCTTCTTATTTACTTTTGTAAGTCTTTCTAATTTGACATATTTTATTACATTAAAACTTATATACTTGTGCCCAGGTAGTGCATACTTTTTCTAGTATTTTTAATAAATTCACAAAAACTTGGTAGTTGGCTGTATTTATTCAGTGTCTAACCATTTTATTTTACATTTATAAAAATAGTATGTATGCATGTTTTATTTTTAAATATATGATAATACTGTAACATATATTGATTGGCTTTATTTAAAAAATATTTTCCTCTACAAAAAATCTTTATGTTCTGACATAATCCTGAATCATTCTTAAAAACATCAAATTGCTATATTCTTTCTAATATATTCATCTCCCTCTTTCAACACTGTATTATATTTACATTATCATCATTTATGCTTGAAGATTGTCTGATAATCAATATTATCTTGAATGAATTTATGAAAGTTTAGTAAGATAGTTGAACAAGTAAAAGTTTCATATTTTCAAAATAAATTTGTTGGACAGTTTATATACAAACCGTATTAATATTTTACATTTTATTGCATATATTGATTAACATATAGCAGATGAATTTGAAACCATTCTAATCTATCCATATTTCAGTGTTTTACAAATCCAATTATATTATATTTCTTAGGTTTCTAAATAGAATTGAGTGAACAATCTATGTGTATAGAAATTTTGCAATTCAATAATTAAACACAAATTTATTTTTATATTCTAATAATTAAAAAAATATCACTTACATTTTATGTAAGAGTTTATTGATTTGCAAAAGTATATGCATTTTATAAAGAATATTTCTTCTCTATTACTTAAATTTGTCATGCTCTGATTATTAAAAAAAAGCAGCATAAAGCTGTCAGTAATTAAATACTTGTTCATTATTGCCAAATATCTTGTTTTTTTTTTTTTTTTTTTTGCTTGATTCATTATAACTGAACGGCAGAGAAAGGTTTTAGACTGCTAGGAAATCCTTAATAAATTCATGGGAAGTAAAGACATTTTAGCATTTGTCAATAATGTTATGAGACATATATAAAATACTTCACACACATTTATTGAATGTCTATTTAATGGTGCACTTGTATTAACATTGTTTTAAAATCTGAAATGATTCATGTTTAGGGATTTTAAATTAAAGCATTTTCTTTGAAAAGTGAAAAGTCTTTTTGCAATTCTGGTCAAGTAAAATGGTCTTAAACACAATTCAAAGCTGGATATCAATAAAATGACAGTAAACTTGCACTAAGACTTAGAACGGGTCTAGCAGTCAGACAATGAGAATATTTGACTAAAGGTAAAAGGCATTTAATGTTTAATTCAGTTTTTGTCTATTTGGAAAATAACTTTTAATCCTGCACATTTTAGTTTATTCCAAGTTTTAGTTTTTTCCCCTTTTTACATTTATGTTGGATTGTCTGGAATTTATTATAGAAGACATTGGAGTAAATGTATATTCACTTATTTTATTTCTTTTCTTTGATACTGTAATGTCTATCATTGAAAAATAATAAAATTATTTTTACAGTACAACATCTATGAAAAATGTCTTGTAAAGAATTTTTTTCCTATAAAGTAAATTTCATATTTTTGTCTACTCTTATAACAACACAAATTGATAATATAAAAATCATTTTTAAGCATGGTTTGTGTTTTTGTTTCTCACAGGTTTCTGACTTTTTCTAACATGTAATTCTTACAAAATGAATTAGATTAATATTTAACCAAAATAACCTGTAAAAATTGATCACAAAAGTCTGTATACAACTGAAGACAAAATTAACTAAATTTTTGCTAGTTTTTACTAAATTTTTGTCAAATTTATTAAAAACTAGCAGAAGGGTCTGGCATTGTGTGGAAGAGAAGAACAAATTCAATGAATAAATAAATCCTTTATTAAACAAGACAAATCAAATAACTTAGACTATTATCTTTATGAACATGACTTAAAAATGAAATTTTAAATTTATTAAATTTTCAAAAATATTACAATGAAAATGTTGATACTATTCAGAATAGCTAGTCTATTTGAGAATGTTTGGAATATAGTCATTGAAACATGTGAACTACATAATTTCTTTTTTTTTGGGGGGGGGGGTTCTAGTTTTAAAGTAAAAACTTTTTTATTTATTAAAAAAAATGTATCCTCTACATATATTAAAAAAGACTCAAAAAGATAACTTGATTTAGGTCATCAAATGGTTACATGCTGGACACTTCTGAACTTCATGACAAATTATCTTTTACTCATAAATGCGCAGCCACTTCTATGTCATAATTTTTATTTTCATAGTCTTCTTTAAATGTGATAGTTGAAAGGTATTTGTTAAGAATTGGTATCTGTTGAGGAATGTGAATGTATGATGTCACACAACAAAGGGAGCAATATTTTCAAATATTTACTGTTAATACAAACAGTTCAAATTGCAATAATTTTTATATCAAGTGTCAGATTCCAGTATTCCTTTTCAAATACTCTTCCACCAATACATAAGACTTTCAAATTTGTTTGTGATGCTTAATTTCTAATTTCATACCTCCTACTCTACTTAGTCACATAACATAATGAGATGTGACATGGACGGAGCCATGCTTTTCAAATTAAATTCAAAACCTGATATTGAAATCAAAGTAAGGGTCCCTTTTTACATGAAAGTACATTGGAAATTTATCCCTAGTAAAACTTGAGAATTTTTTTTCAAATCTATTTTTGATAATCTTAATCTCCATGACTTAAGAATAATTAAAATGAAAACTTTAGACATGGAGTATTTATTCCAAAATTCAATCATAGTTTCTTTTCTTAAAAAAATTAGACATATCCCAGGGTAATAGTTAAATAGTACAAAAAAAATAAAATTGAATAGTTTATTTTAGACACTGTCAGGCTAAAAAGTGTAAGAAGGATGAAACTTATTTGTTACAGATTATTTCACACTTTTTATCATTTCTTTCTTAGGACTTTTATTGTTGGAACTAAATAAAAGCTGGTTAGAAATAGAGAACAAATAGAAAACATTTGCTTTGGTTTTTCAAGTTCATCCCAGTGGTTGGTGCTTGTTTTTCTGACTTAGTAAATAGAATAGTCAATTGAAACTGGTCCACATGTAGAGCATAGAAAAAGAAGTTTCAATGAAATAGCAATGGTCTAGCAATAAGACATTGATATAGAAGTGTGATGAGGTTTCACTCATCACTCAATCAGATATGGTAGGAAGCAAAAGATAAAAAAAGAACATTACACTTCTCACAAGGACAAAAATGAGTTAAGAAAACCATATCTTTTTTTATTTTACACAAAAAACACAATGCAGATGAAGATGCAAGAGAAAACATTTCCAGAATAACAACTAACGCATAAATCTTTATGAACTGCTTCTGAAATCCGTGGGTTTTTTCATATTCTTTTTTACTCATTTATTGTAAGAAATTTTACTAGTCATTGAATTTGCTAGTGTGAAGAGCAATTGCAATGACAAGTAATGTTTCTTATAATAATGATGGAAAACTGTAACAATCTTTGAAATTATGCTTGCCTTTGCAATCATTGTAGAATAAGGGTGGTTTGATTATATTTGGTGGTCATCATCTAATTTATCTCAGTAAACTAAAAGTCACTTTCATCTAATCTATGAATTATTATCTTATGAGAAGAAAGTAGTACAATTTTGAACTACAGAAATTGGAATTCCTCGGATAGTTGGCAATATAGGGATTTTTTAAAAGGAATTTAAAACTCCAGTAATCCAAGTAGGTAATACTTGATGAAAAGATATAATTCCTATGAAAGGAAGTCTGAAAAAATGTTTGATTAATAATTAAGAACATGAACGTATTTAATAGTTTTATATACAATCAATTACATAAATAAACAGACAGTTATTCAGTTTCATTTCTAGCTTACTGCATATTGATTATGTATGACAATACTTTTCACAGAACGGCATTCAGTCACTATATCTTAAAATTTTCTTAACATTATGGTGTTGTAGATACAATATGATAATTAAATTTGTTCATCGTAAGATTTTTATTATTATTATTATACATTTGCAGGTGTAGATACAATGTAGGTATAGACACAATATGATACTTAAATTTGTTGATAGTAAGATACATTTGCAAGTGACTTTCAGTATTTGCATGAAATCAAGTTAAAAGCCCAGTATTCATTACAAAAAAAAAACACGACTATGATGTGGATAGTTTTAATACTTCCTCAAATCTTGTTCTTATTATTGTGAGCATGGTCTAGTAGAAGGATAGGGCAACTTTTCATATTTAAAAGCCACTTTGAAATTTATTTTCTACTAATAAAGCTGAAGTCAATAAATTCTAATATGTTTACAAAAAATCTAAAGATAAATTTTTAGTTAATAACTTAATCCCAAATCATAATGAAAATTTAAGAAAATGAAAAACATGATTAACCTTTTAATGGCTTTTTGGAGATGGCCTTGACAAGGCTGTAAAAAGTTTCATTTGATGGTTTAGAATGTTGCATGCAGCTTCCCAATGTCTGATTTATTAAGTTCCACGGAGAAATACAGACATTTGGTTCTTCTATTTTTAAATCTTTACTCTATATGTCTTTTGGCACAGTCATGTCTACAATTTGACAGAGTTTCTTTTTTGCAACAACCAGTTCCAGTCATTCTCATTATTGATAGAGATTCATTTCCTCTCTTTAGGTTTCATAGCCATGTCCTTATCATTTAGTGTGCAATTACCTTAGTTTATATCAAGTATCCATATAATTATTTTTCATCATGTTTTTTTTTCTTGATTTTATAATTAATGTTTTCCTATTTGTCCTTGTTTTATTTTTGTTTTTTATTGCAGTTATTGGCTGCTGTAATTATTTATTATTATTATTATTCACTCCTTTTGAGTTTTCACACCAGTGTTAGCTGATCGTATTTCACTGGAGTCTGAGTGACAGCAAGTCTCCTCAGGTCTCCAGGACTCTTCTGAGTATTCTGGCAGATTGCAGCAGTGCAGTGTTCTGAATGGTTTCAATCCTTCCTCTGATATCCAAACTTTCCAAATCCTTTTCTAATCCTATTGGGACTGTTCCAAGTGCACCAACCACAATTGGTATCACTTTCACTTTCATGTTCCATAACAGATTCAGAACAGATTCAACTCAGACCATTTAGTTGTATGGTGAAAGTTTAATTTCTTGCATAATTCCCAGTGGATTACCTTTCCCACCCAGTTATGCCTAGTCTTGTACTCTTGTTGTGCTAGTTTGCTACATTCATTTATTATATGATTAATCATTTTGTCTTTTTTTCCACACATTCTACACTTACTATTCTATTGCATCTTATCTATTTTTGCTTTTATATAATTTGTTCTTATCATTGTCTTGTGCTGAAATTATAAGAGAATCAGTTTCTCTCTTGAGGTTTCCTCTTTTTAGCCATGTCCATGTCTTCTCATGTGTGATCTCTCCACTTGATCACTTGATATGTCCATATAATTGTTTTTCTTCACACTTCTGTTTTCTTGTGTTTGTTATATTTGTGCTCCTCCAGATGTTGCAATTGTTTTTCCTGGCGGCTGCTATTAGTCTTTCCTTGCTCTTGTTAGTGTATTCTTTGAGTGCTCGAATTGTCACATCAACACTTCAATGCTGGTGTGACCTCTTTCTCTTTCTTTTTTTGATAGACATAGTCTGTCTATGCCGTCTCTCAGGTGTAATGCTTTGTGCATTGTCATAAGTTTCCTTTTTATTATTATTTCACTTGTGAGTTTTTCACATTAGCATTAGCTGATGGTCTTTCACTGGTGTCTGAGTGACAACAAGTCTCCTCAAGTCTCCAGGACTCTTCTGAGTATTCTAGTCGATTTCAACAATGGATTGTCTCAATTCTTCCTCTCATTTCCAGTTCCTCCAGTATTTTTTCTAAGCTTTTAGGGACCGTTCCAAGTGCACCAACTACAATTGGTATCACTTCCACTATCATATTCCACAGCGTTTTTAATTCTCTGGCAAGTTCCAGGCATTTGTGTATCTTTTTATTTTCTTTCATCTTCACCCTATGATCTGCTGGAACTGCGAAATCTAACAATTGACACGTTCCCTTTTTTTGTTAATCAATACTAGGTCTTGTCTTCTGGCTGGAATAAGGCGATCTGTCTTAATCTCAAAGTCCCAGAGAATGGTATGTACTTCGTTCTCAAGAACAGATTCTGGCTTATGCATATACCATTTTGTTGTATGGTCACAATTTATTTCTTTGCATAATTCCCAATAGATCACCTTTCCAACCTAATTGTGTCTAGCTTTGTATTCTCGTTGTGCTGTTTTGCTGCATTCGCTTAATACATGTTTTATGGTCTCATCTCTATCATTTGCTGTTCTGTTCTGTCTTATCAATTTTTTGCTTTGATATAATTTGTTCTTATGGCATTATTTTGTGCAGTAATTATTAGCAACTCAGTTTCTCTTTTGAGGTTTCCTCTTCTAACCATGTCAAGGTCTTTTCATATGCAACCTCCCTAATTTGTCATTTGAAGTGTCCATACAATTGTTTTTCTTTCCATTTCTGTTTTCTTGTTTTTGTTATTTTTCTGTTTGTCCATATATTACAGCTGCTGTTATTGGCTGCCATAAGTAATCTATCTTTGCTCTTTTTTGTGTATTCTTCAAATCCTAGGATTGTAGAATTTACGCAATCCTCTATATTGGCAAGTCCTCTTCCACCTTCTTTTCTTGATACATATAGCCTATCTCTCATCTCTAGGGTGTAAAGCTTTGTGCATTGTATTTAATTTTTTAGTCTTTTGGTGAATCTGTCTGAGTTCCTCTTTTTTTCCATTTTAAAAATGGCCCAAAGTATCTTATCCCGCCCCATGTATTTATGATGGGATTTATGCTGCAGAGCTTAGTTTCTAGAAGTTTTCTTGTTCTCCTGATGGTGTATGCTTCTAAAATTCCTCAGTATTTGTAACTTTTCTCCAAGTGTTTTTTTATTGTCCTGATTTGGTAGTTGTATTCCATCCATTAATTTCCTTTCCCCTTTTTTTATCATTAGCATGGCACATTTTTCAATTCTGAATTCTATTCTTATATCCTGGCTGTATATCTTAATGGTTTGTACCAGGGTTTCTATTTCTTTTTCATCTTTTGCAAAAAGTTTTATACCCTCCATGTACATATGGTGGTTTACTTTTTCCTGTGAGTTAGTGAATTTGTAGCTCCCTGTGCATTTTCTAAGTATATAATTGAGTGGCATAATTGCTATAATAAATAGTAGTGGTGACAGTGAGTCTCCTTGGAAAATAATTCTTTGGATTTTTACTCCTGGGTAATTCCATGTCAAATCATCCAGGCCATGTTATTCACTCTCTTCAATTTTTCTGAAATTTTGTCTAAGTGTGGATTATGATAAAGTTAGCTAATTCAAAAAATTTTGCTTCCAATTCCAAAAATTGGCAAAGATATGTCAATTTTTGCTCTACAAATTTGAGGGGGGGGGGTCGCAAAAAAATGGTGACTTTTTGTAACCTATTTTTGTCTGTAAAATGAGTTCTAGAGTTTCCCTACTCCTAAAAATTGGTTTATAAAAGGATTTTTGCCCAAGAAATCCAAAAATGCTATAAAAAATCTCAAACAATTTTAAGTTATTGATGATTTCTAATTTTTTCATAGCAAGATCATATGGCATGACTGCATCTATGACAAATTATTTTTTTTCTATTATTATTTCACATATATTGAACATTATTTGTAACAAAAAGGTAGTTTTATATTTTCTCAGAACCAAAGCTACAACATTTTGCAAAAATTTGTTAAAATTTTGCACTTCACTTCGATTTTTCTGAAATTTGTACAGGTATTGACTACCTTAAAGTTAGCCAATCCCCAAAATTTGAGTTTCCAATTCCAAAAATCAGCGGAGTTATGTTGATTCTAAAAATCAACATAACTCTCCAAATTTGGGTGGGATGTCGTGAAAAATGGCAACTTTGTGTAATCTATTTTTGTATGTAAAATGAGTTCTAGAGCTTCCCTACTCCTAAAAATTGATTTCTAAGAGCATTTTAGCCCAAAGAAATCCACAAATGTTATCAAAAGGTTTTAAAGTTAACCAATTTTAAGTTATTAATGATTTTTGATTTGCAAAATTTTAACTGATGTTGTAGCTTCGGTTCTGAGCAAATATCAAACTATTTTTTTAGTACAAATAATGTTCAATATATGTGAAATAATAATAGAAAAAATAATTTGTCATAGTCTTACTAGGAAAAAATCAGAAATCATCAATAACTTAAAATTGGTTGACTTTAAAACTTTTTTGATAGCATTTTTGGATTTCAAGGGCACAAATGCTTTTATAAACCGATTTTTAGTAGTAAGGAAACCCTAGAACTCATTTTACAGACAAAAATAGATTACAAAAGGTTGCCATTTTTCGTCAACCCCACCAAATTTGGATAGCCAAAAATGAACATAACTCCACCAATTTTTGGAATTGGAAGCTCAAATTTTGGGCATCATCTAATGCTAACATAGTCCACACCTGGAAACAAATTTCAGAAAAATTGAAGGGGGTTGGTGACAATTTTACTTTTTTCTTGATAATTTGACAGGGGAATTACCCCCCTGCTTTTAATTGAACTTTCCAATTTTCCATGGCTTTTTTGATTAAATATACGATGTTGGATATTTTGTACATTTTTAAACATTCCATAATCCAGGTCATAGGCCTTTTCTAGTTGATCCATGCCATTGCAATATTTTTGCACCTAGTTTGAACTTCCTTAAGGATGTGTTAATCTATATCAAGTAAGTCATGTGTTCCTTCTTTTCCTCTGCAGCATTCTTTCTGTTATTTTGGAAAGAGTTTAAGCTAATTAAGTGAAAAATATATTTCTTGTTTCATTATCAGAGTCAGTATTTTCTACATCATGGGTAGACAAGTTATTAGTCTATAACTGTTAGTAAGGGTTCCTTTTTGTAGGTCTTTCTGGATTAGGGTAGTTATTCGTTATTATTATCATTATTACTATTATTATTAACCCACACCTGTAGATGAATAATAGGATAGGATTTACTGAACTTTCTAACCTTAGAAAGGGCAATGGGTCTAGGTTGAACGGAAACTCTAAATTCAACCACCTACCCGTGTAGCAGGGTAACTTGCTATGGTGAAGTGTTAGAATCAGGAGTTGGAGTCCATAAAGCAGTCTGATATTGTGCTCAAACTTATTCTAGTAACTCTTTCACTCTCATGTTTCACAATTTTTTCAGCTCTGTGACCAATCTTTTCATTTTCTTTCATTCATACTGTGGTCCATCAGATGACTAGTTCTTTTTTTTCTTCTTCTGGTCTGGTCTCCTGGCCAGGATTAGGTGATCATTTGTGTATCAAAATCCCAGAGAATTTTATGAGTCTCATTCTCTAGGACAGATTCTGGCTTATGCACATACCATTTTGAAGTATGATCAAAGTTTAATTTCTTACAACAATTCCCAGTGGACCACCTTTCCCACCCAGTCATGCCTAGTTTTGTACTTCCTTTATAGTATTCAATTATTATATGATTAGCAGTTTCTTCTCTGTCCACACATCCAACACTTGATATTCTATTGTGTCTTATCTATTTTCACTTTGATATGATTGGTCCTTATGGCATTGTTTTGTGCAGCTACTATAATTCCAAATGGATCACCTTTCCCACCCAGTTATGCCTAGTCTTGTACTCTCTTTGTGCTAGTTTGCTGCATTGACCTATAATATGATTAACCATTTCATCTTTGTCTCCACACATTCTACACTTACTATTCTGCTGCATCTTATCTATTGTTGCTTTGATATAGTTTGTTCTTATGGCATTATCTTGTGCTGTAAGAGATTCAGTTTCTCATTTGAGGTTTCCCCTTCTTAGCCATGTTCAGGTCTTCTCATGTACTATCTCTCCTGTTTGTTTCTTGAAGTATCCATATAGTTGTTTTTCTTCCCATTTATCTTTTCTAGTTTTTGTTGTATTTCAATTAGTCCATATGCTGCAATTGCTGTTTCTGGCTGCTGCAATTAGTCTTTCTTTGCTCTGTTTAGTAAACTCTTCAAGTGCATGAATTGTTGCACCTACACAGTTTTCAATGTTGGCGATACCTCCTTCTTTTCCTGACACTTATAAACTGTCTTGTGTGTAATGCTCTGAGCATTGTCTTAAGTTTCCTTGTCCTATAGTCTGTCTGTTGGAGTTCCTCACTTGTCCATTTTAAGAATGGGTATTTATTCATTTGAAAAGATTTCTGATGGAGAGCTTGATTTCCAGTATTCCCAAGTACTTATAATTTTCCTTTTCTGCAAGTGTGCTTATATTTTCCTGATTTGGTAGTTCTATTACCTCCACTGTTATTTATTTTTCTTTTTTCATTATGAGCATAACACACTTTTAAAGGCAAAATTCCATTCCTCTATCCTGGTTTATTATTATTATTATTATTATTATTATTATTATTATTGTAGTACTCACCTGATGGCAACATTGTCACTGAAGTCCTACAAGAAGATACGTTATCACCATATATATTGATAGTATTCCTAGACTACATAACTCGATCATCAATAGATGCCATAAAAGTAAAAGGCCTCACACTAAAAAAGGTAAGAAGCAGACGATATCCCGCAGAGACTATTACAGATATGGACTACACAGATGATCTGACACTTCTTGCAAATACACCTGCATAAGCCAAGTCACTGCTACACAGCCTAGAAAAGGCAGCACAGAATATTGGCCTCTATGTGGACTCTGATAAAACTGAGTTGATCTGTTTTAAAAAGGAAGGAGACATTTCCACACCTGATGGTAAGCCTTTAAAGTTGGTGGAACAATTCATGTACCTAGGTAGTAATATCTCATCCACAAAAGGCAATGTTAATGTATGTATAGGGAAGACATGGACTGCTATAGACAGATTATCAATCATATGAAAATCTGATCTCAATAATAAGTTAAAGTGACAATTCTTCTAAGCTGTAGTTGTATCAGTACTACTGTACGGCTGCACCACTTGGACCCTAATGCCTAGAGAGTAAGCTATATGGGAGTTATACAAGAATGTTGTGGGCAATATTAAACAAACCATGGAAACAATACACCACAAGAAAGCAGCTGTATGACCACTTGCCCCCTATCACACAAACCATCTGAGTGAGTCAAACAAGAAATGCTGGACACTGCTGGAGAAGCAAAGAAAAACTTGTGATATTCTTCTGTGGAAATCTGCACATGGGCATGCCTGTGTGGACCACCCAGACCAACATTGACAAGCTCTGTGTGGATACTGGATGCTGCACAGAGGACCTCCTGAGGTTGATGAATGGTAGGGGCAGTTGGCAAGAGATTGTTATGGATATCTGTGTTACTAGTGTGACCTAATGATGTAGTAGTAGTAGTTGTAGTAATATTTCTGTGTGTAAACATATTTTAAAAATAAATAATATTTCAATTGTATCATACTATAACAAAAACATTACGTTGCTTTACATTTTCTAATTTTTTTAAATTTTCTCATTTTTATTGAGTTTGCTAACTATTGCTCTACAGCGGGAAAACAAACAGTTTTTCTTAAGCATCATAACAGAAAATTATGCTGCCATATCTTTTTTAACTGCATAGAAAGATTATAAAATAATCATATACATTTTCCAAGTGTTAATTTAACCTTCTTTTCAGTTTCAGTTGTCTGAATAGTGTTAACCTTTTCTTGGATGTTCACTTACATCAATATTTATATTATGGTTTGGGGGATAATTCCTGTTGCAACTGTCATGGGAATGGCAGTCACCTTTATGTTCCATAGTTGATTTTCAAGTATGGTCTTAAAATTCTTTCAATTTTTTTCTTGCTTTTCTTCATTTCCCTAGTCTGTTGAAGCTACATTCACAGTTTGAATTTTTTGAGTCCAAATTTTAAAAATAATTATATTTCTAATTTTGTTTTTTATCAAATGTTGTTTTTATTACATGTAGCGCCCTCTTTTTTGAATTCATAGTAGAAAAAAGTCATATTTTTGATAAAGGAAAATGTTGAAAATCTTTGCACACACCTGATATTTATAATATACCATATGAGAGATTTAATCAGTTGCTATGAGAAAAGATATTCAGATCAACAAGCAAAATCTTATTCATCTGAGATATTTCCCAGTGAAATACTGCACTGTTTCTATACAACATAAGAGACTCCAGAATATATTGCCAAAATCAGTGTTTTATGAAAAGATAATCAATAAAATCACCATACAATTTTACAGGCGTTAATTTGACCTTCTTTTCAGACTCAAGGGTATGAGAGGTTTCTAAGTGACTATTAATTAAGTAACCAAACCAGCTCAACACAGACAAGGTTTATTTTTACCAGATATATATTTGTATTAAACTAAATCAATGTGGATTTTTAAATCCCTAAGACTTGAATAAATAATTCAACTAACTTCAGACTTTAAAATAAATGAAACACAGAATCCTAAAACTGGTTCATTTTTAAATCCTAAAGTAAAATAGGGTATTGCATTAAAAATACTTTTTATAAAACTAATTTTGAGCATCTTAATCAGTTCAATTTTAAATCCTATTTAATGTCTTACATGATTGAAAAGATGATAAAAAATCAATTAGATCCATTAAGCTAATTAATGTAGGAGTCAAAGATTTCAAGTAAATGGGAAATTACTACAGAGAACTTATTATTATTCCACTCCTTGTAAGTTTTTCACACCAGTGTTAGCTGATGGTCTTTCACAGGAATCTGTGTGACAACGAGTCTCCTCAGGTCTCCAGGACTTTTCTGAGTATTCTAGCCGATTAAAGCAATACAGTTGTCTGGATGGTCTCAATTCTTCCTCTAATTTCCAGTTCCTCCAGTCTTTTTGACTATTTTCCATTTGTATACACCAGTATATCCTGATAGCTTTCACTGGAGTTCAAGTGATAACTATTCAGTAACAGTAAGGAATAGGTTTGACATTCCAAATGGGGAATATGAAAGCTTTGTCAATGCCGATGAAGAAGCAATAACTGAGTGCATACCAACCAAAATAAGAACCAAATCCACTGTTCCCTGGGAGACAAAAGCAGTTAGAGAAAAGAGAAATGATATAAAAACAATATCTCAACATAATAAAACAAATCCAACTAATAGCAATATACAAAACCTTAAGAAAGCCCAGATAGAACTAACTAAAACATACAAAAAAGAACACAGAATACAAGGGTAAATAAACAAAATCAGAAATTTGGTAAAAGATAGACAGTTGTGACTAGCATTGCAAATGTTAAATGAAATCAGTGGTAGCAAAAGCACCTCAAAATCAAAGCTAAAAGCAGCCAGCCAAAAAGATAGATTCCACCAGTGGAAAGAACATTTCCAGAAAGTGCAGGGAAACCCTTCTGAAGTCATAGAAAATAATACCCAAAAAATCATTGATATCCAACTCGATTTCAAGCTAGGAGACTCAACGAAGTCCTAAAAAAACTTAAAATTAGAAAAGATGCTGGCCTCGATGAAATACTCCCTGAGGTATGGAAGATAAGGAAATTTGATGACATACTTCTTAACTATGCAATACAGAGTATAAACAAAATATGATAGAGAAATGAATGAAAGGCTCCATTCCCTCAAAAAGACGACCTCAGTATCGCTAAGAACTACAGAAGTATAACTCTCACTGCCAGATATATAATGACCTTCTTCTTAATCACATCAGACCTGAAATAGAGAAAATCCTTAAGAAAAAACAAAATTTGTTTCATAGAAATTGATCCACAACTTTTTAAATCCAGACAATTCATTGAGTCATAGAATCTTGAGGCAACACTACTGTTTATAAATTTCTCAAAGGAATTTGACTCCATACACAGAGGAAAAATGGGACCATATGACCTTTAGGCACCCCTTTTTGATCTCGATTAAGAAAGGACATGTTTTTCATATACCCCGTCAATATATGGTTGTTTTAACAGACGGTTTTTAGATTTAAAAACAAAAATTATAAAACTAACCCCTAACCTTAACCCCCAACAAACAACCGGATATTGACGGTGTAAATGATAAACATGTCCTTTCTTAATCGAGATCAAAAAGGGGTACCTAAAGGTAATATGGTCCGAAAAATGGAATAAATATTAATAGCATATGTCTTTCAAAAGATATAGTTACTGCTATAATGATCTCTACAAAGACACTAAAGCAATAATTTATTTACTTGATGGTGACAAAGATTTCTTTGACATTGTCATTGGAGTCCTGCAAAGAAATACATTAGCACCATATATATTTATAATATGTTTACTACGAACATCACTGAATCTCCCGAAAGAAAAAGATTTCACCATAAAAAGGCACGAAGCAGGTAATATCCTACTGAGACTATTATGAATGCAGACTACATAGATGATCTGAGGCTTCTTGCAAATACACCCGCTCAAACTAAATCATTGCTACATAGCCTGGAGAAGGCAGCAAAGAACATTGGGCTCTATATGAACTCCAATAAAACTGAGTTCATCTGTTTTAAAAAGGACAGAGACATTTACACATTAGGGGAAGCCCCTTAAATTGGCAGACCAGTTTATGTACTAAGTTTATGTATTAAGTAGCAATATCTCATCCACAGAAAACAATATTAATGCATGCATTTGTTGCAAAGTTTTAATTATATCTATTTTATTAATAATACTTCCACTAATTTTTGATCACCACTTTTTTCCTGATTCTAGATATAAAACATACAGATTTAAATGTTGAAACTTACTAGAACAAATTTTGGGTAAAAATGTCAGAATTTGACATTTAATTAATAACTTATCACTATCCCCAGAAATATCTAATTTATTACTTTATTTATTAAAAAGACTAAGATTATAGAGTTGCAGTAAAGTCAGTGTGCAGTAATATTATATATTGGCATTTCAGTCTTGGAAGACTATAATAAAGGTTTTTGTGCCCCTGAAGTTACAGGGCCTCCTGTGACTGGGAAGTCCAATGTTTGAAAAACATTCTCATCTACAGATGTTGCATTTGAAGGCTGTTCCTGAAGATGTTGATGTGCCAGTGCTTTGTTGCCGCTGCTTTCTTCTGGACCTCTTAGCGTTATGGTGTTGCGCCAAGGTAACTTGAGACATGAACAGTCCTCTAGATTTCTCCTACATACACTCACTTCAAATACAGTTTGCACTGAAATACAGCTGTAGTTATTGTTTCACTTTTTCCCATACCACTAGAATTTGCTATACATGTAATTATGAATTTTTTAAAAATAAACTCTGCTCATGGTCTCACTTGTTACATAATTATTTTATCAAACCAAATTCAGCTATATGCCCTCAACTTTTTTAATAGTTCCAACAGATTTCTAAATGAATTAGATATTAGTCTGAAGGACTCGATCAAATTTTTCCAATCCTTAAATACAACTGATTTTCAACTTACTTATAGATTTTGCTTTGATCCACCTGATTTTCTTATTTTTTCCTATTTTGAATCTATAGTCATAATCAAAACAGTTTGTTAGATAAAATTGGTAAATTTGATGTGCATACTAAACAGTTTAAACAAGGTTTTAACATTTAAAAAAAATTCTATTTCTATCTTTTTTAGGTAATAATCTTTAAATAACTCAAAGATTATTTAAACTTGACAATGATTTTTGAATTTGCTTTTTGTTAAAAAAATATTTGATTTTACTAATATTTATCATCCTTTTTCACATGAGAATATTTGAATGAAATTTTTGGAGCTTAACAATTTCTTATATAAAAATACAACCATAATTTTTATTTTTTATTTTCTTTTATTTTTATTATTATTATTATTTTTCTTTTTATACATTTTCCCTTCTTCTTCTTCTTCTTCTTCTTCTTCTTCTTCTTCTTCTTCTTCTTCTATATCAGAATAAGTACTTAATGGTTGCCCCTGACTGCACATCTAACAGTACTTGACATTTTCCCAACACACCAGGATATAGTGCTCAGTGAACAATGTACACTATACAAATGAGTAAACCTCTCACCGCATGTGTCTTGGCCTTTAGAACTACTTCACCTACAACATTTTGCCTTATTTCCTTATTGATATCAACAAGAAAGGAAAGAGGCACCCACTAACACAACAATGAGTACATAATCTTAAAGAACAGTGAAAATGAAAAAAAGTGAAGATCAAAAATCAAACTTCTTTAGAAAAACATTTTCTCTCAGTTTTATAATGAAAAGTTAAGCATTTCTGAAAGGAAATAAGGAGCAGGAACTAATAATAAAATCTAAGCAGTGGCAATGAATTTCATTATGTTAATTTGTTCAGTAAACTTTGTTTACTGGTATCTCAAGTTCTGGTTAATGGATCTTCCAAAGGAGACTTTTTAATTTTCTTACATAAAACATAGAAACTTGCATATCATTTCTGAGTAGCACAATAGCAGTTAGGATCGCATAGACATAGTATCAACTCTACTTGGTAACTATTATGCTATCCTAGTGTTCATACATATGCTCTATCACTGACATTGAGCACTCTTTATTTATGAATATAACAAACTATATTATCAATATCAATATCAACATATATATATATATATATATATATATATATATATATATTATATATATATATATATATATATATATATATATTATATATACAGTAAAGTGTAATTATTTTTGAACTCCCAAGCCAACATCCTAAATATCATAAGTCCAATGCCAACTTAATTTTATTTTCATAATTTGTTTCAGAAAAACATGCAAATACCAATTTGAAAGTGGGAAAACAAGAAATTTACCATAATTAAAAAACCTGATTTTTTAACAATACTTTATGAGATTTCTTTTTGACTTTAAAATGAGTTTTTGATATTCAATAAAATTATACACATAGATATATAGATATTTTGCAAATAGATCAGCCTCCATACTCACCAGACATAGATTTGTGTGACTTTTCTTTGTTTCTAAAAATTCCTCTCAAGGACATGGATGACATACAAATACATAGATTCTTTATGCAATAATAAAAGAGGCATTTGACCAATGGAACTCTTGCTGAAATAAGTATGTTGCACATGAAGGGGAATATTTTGGAGTAAATTCGTATTTGAATAAATTAGGACTTTGTATTAAATTGTGTTTATCATATATATGTGTACAAATATTCATACACATACAAATGTAAAAATATTCGTATGCATACAAACTTTTAATTTATTGTATTTCCAAGTAATGAATTAACATACTTTTGATATAATTAACTGTGCATAGATGCATAATAACTATGTATGGAAAACAGAAAAAATTGATTGAATAGAAATAAATCCCATTTATCTATTTCAATGGGTGAAAAAGTATTCGTACAATGCAAAAAAATATATATAATACTTTATAGAATAGCCATTATTTACTTCTACAGCAACTAACCTCTTCTTGTAGTTCTCAATTAAGGATTTGCAAATTTTAGTTGGTATTTTGTTCCCTTCTTCTTTGCATATGCTCTTCAGATCTGGGATGTTTGTTGGAGCTCTCAAATGGATTTGAATTTTCAAATAACACCACAAATTTTTGATTTCTGATGACTGACTTGGCCATTCCAGGATTTTTGAATTATTTTCAGCAAGCCATTTCTACATAGATTTTTCAGTGTGCTTAGTATCTTTATCCTATTAAAAGATCCAATCAGGGGGAGTTTAAGCTTTTCAACCAAAATCATTAAATTTGCTTCCAAAATATTTTGATATGCTGCAACATTCATTCTATCATCTATTGCTGATATGTTACCAGTACCTTTTGCAGAAAAAAAAATCATCCCCAAACCATGATGCTGCTACCTCCTTTTTCAATAGCAGTGGACTTTTCCTAGGGGTGTATGACTTTAGATTGTTTCTATAAAATTCATTGCTTATTGTCCATTTAGTTACACCGATTCTTGATGAAAACAAATCATCCTGCAACTCTTGACAAGTAACCATTGGATTTTGTTTGATTTTATGCATTTCCTCTTGAAGAAATCTTGCATGGAGCATCTGTTCTTTGGTTTTCAACAGTTTTGCAGTTTTTATACCTTCCAATTAATGAACATAGTTGTAAATGGAATATTTAGGTTCTCTAAGATTTTCCTGCAACTTTTACTTTTTTTTCCAGAGCTTAACAATCAATTCTTTTTGTAAATTTGTCAATTCTTTACCTCTTGCCATGATGATAATCTTCTTGCAAGAATATAAATTACAAAATGTTCTGTTTTATATTTTTAGGCTATAAATAACTACGGACAATATTATTGGAACATTCTAAAATATTTCACTTGAATAATCTAGAGTAATCAAGCAATTTAAAAGTTTTAAAATCAGAAATTTGGATTGTACAAATACTTTTTCATCCATTAAAATGGATAAATAGCATCTATTTCTATTCAATCAATTTTTTTCTGTTTTCTATATATATTTAGTTATTATGCACTTATGTACAGTTAATTATATAGAAAGTATGTTTATTAATCAATCGAAAATAGAATAAATTAAAATTTGTATGTGTGCAAACATTTGTTCCCCCCACCACCACCACAGTGTTAATATGCTTGAATTTTATAGTTATAAGGAATTACCAATGATTTTCAGTGTTAATTAACTTATTCTATAATTTCCTTCAAACAGTTTTGCTGCTAGCTGCATATATATCTAATTGGAAACATTCATGTAACCTATGTTACAATCTTTACATTTTCATCTAACCTCTGTTACAATCTTTGTATTTTCATCTAACCTCTGTTACAATCTTTGCATTTTCATCTAACCTATGTTACAATCTTTATTTTCATCTAACTCTGTTACAATCTTTGTGTTACAATCTTTGCATTTTCATCTAACCTATGTTACAATCTTTGTATTTTCATCTAACTTATGTTACAATCTTTGCATTTTCATCTAACCTATGTTACAATCTTTGCTTTCATCTAACCTCTGTTACAATCTTTGCATTTTCATCTAACCTATGTTACAATCTTTGTATTTTCATCAATTTTCATCTAACCTATGTTACAATCTTTGCATTTTCATCTAACCTATGTTAATCTTTGTATTTTCATCTAACCTATGTGTTACAATCTTTGCATTTTCATCTAACCTATGTTACAATCTTTGATTTTCATGTTACAATCTTGCATTTTCATCTAACTATGTTACAATCTTTGTATTTTCATCTAACCTATGTTATCTTTGCATTTTCATCTAACTCTGTTACAATCTTGCATTTTCATCTAACCTATGTTACAATCTTTGTATTTTCATCTAACCTATGTTACAATCTTTGCATTTTCATCTAACCTATGTTACAATCTTTGTATTTTCATCTAACTTATGTTACAAATCTTTGTATTTTCATCTATCTTTCATCTAACTTATGTTACAATCTTTGCATTTTCATCTAACCTATGTTACAATCTTTGTATTTCATCTAACCTATGTTACAATCTTTGCATTTTCATCTAACCTCTGTTACAATCTTTGCATTTTCATCTAACCTATGTTACAATCTTTGTATTTTCATCTAACTATGTTACAATATTTGCATTTTCATCTAACCTATGTTACAATCTTTGTATTTTTATCTAACTTATGTTACAATCTTTGCATTTTCATCTAACCTATGTTACAATCTTTGTATTTTCATCTAACCTATGTTACAATCTTTGTATTTTCATCTAACCTCTGTTACAATCTTTGCATTTTCATCTAACCTATGTTATAATCTTTGCATTTAAATCCGAGACAGTGAATATTTTTTATTTGATTTGTTTATTGGTTAAGTACACTTAATTTCAAGATTTGTTTTAAGCATTACAAATATTCCATTAAATTGGTTTATTTAGGATAGTGATTTTCTCGATACAAAAAAAAATTCTATTATTTTGACAAAAAAAATTTGTTCGGGGGTTATCCATTTGAGAAAAGGTTTATAATTGCTTAATTCATGTTAGTGGACTGATGTTTTCAAATATATATTGTAACACTATGCTATTAAAATATAAAGATATTCAACTAGCTAAGAGTTGATTATCTGAACAAATTATTATCTCTATAGTTAGTCGACAATTAGGAGAAAGAAAACTTTGATTTCAAACCTTCACTTCCTCATAGACAAGGCTTTAAGAGTAAACCTTCACTGCACCATGGAAAGGGATTTAAGAGTAAACCTTCACTTCCTCAAAAGAAAATAAACCTTCACTTCCTCATGGAAAAGGCTTTAAAAATAAACCTTCACTTCCTCATGGAAAAGGCTTTAAAAATAAACCTTCACTTCTTCATGGAAAAGGCTTTGAAAATAAACCTTCACTTCCTCATGGAAAAGGCTTTAAAAATAAACCTTCACTTCCTTGTGGAAAAGGCTTTAAAAATAAACCTTCACTTCCTCATGGAAAAGGCTTTAAAAATAAACCTTCACTTCTTCATGGAAAAGGATTTAAGAGAAAAACCCTGAGGACAAATCTGGAACTAAAGTTACTGATTTATGGTTTCACAAAACAAAATGGATACCACAGAAAAAAATGTTAACAATTTAAAAAAAAAACATGTCATTCAAATAAATAATAAAAGCATCTGCATTCATAAATGTAGCCTAAAAGAAAATTACTGCAAATCAATATTTAATTAAAAAGTATTGTGGCTGATTCTGTATTATTTAAATAATCTTTACCAATAGTATCATATTGATATAATGATATGTTAATTCAGTAATTACTTATCCTATCTAGTTTTCTTTTTCTTTTTCATTCTTTTTTTTATCTCCTCAATATATTTTTTAAAAATCCAATCATAAAATTAAATTTTAAGCATCCTTGATCGGTTCATAATTTCAGATTAAATAGATGAAATAAAAGATTTTAAAGATCTTATGAATACCAAATATATAGTCCCATTAGTCAACCAAATATTTATTTTCTGTGTTCTTGTTTGAGCAATAATTAACATTTTTTTTCAATCTATCCTGTGTAATATTTTTCTCTTCCTCTTTTCCATTTGCTGAACTAAAGGACTGAAAACAATGGAGGGAGCCAGTTGCCAAGTATTCTATGGTATCTCTACACTATGAGATACATCAGGACCATTATCATTACACATAGAAATTCTCATGTCTTTCTTCAGTCATGATTTGCTTTTGATTTTGGTCATCAAACCATTGATAGGTTCTCAGCAGTTAGAGGAAAAGTACATAAAACAAGGTACAATATCTGTATCAAGTTTTTTTTATTGACTTTTTGCACGGCTTTAAGATTTTGTACTTCTAGCAATGTTTTTAACAAGTGGAGATTGCATCTAAAACCAAGGTTTTTCTATCTTTGATAAAGTATCTGTTATATACAGATAGTTATAATCTCATAAGCCACATTTGAAGATGACATGCAGAATCCCACGGACTGATTTACTAAATCCTGCATTATTAGTCTTAAACTGAGGTAATGTTTCAATCTGCACCTGGTAAACATGATCATGAATCAAATATCTATGTTTATGGAAAGTGTTTCTGGAGATATTATGGAATATCCTAATACTAATATGATGGTATACCATGATAGTCTGTTGACTGTTACTTTATGGGTACAAAATGTGGGTCACCTATCGCCAAAACTGAGCACTTTAGCCAGCAATGATTGTGATAGGTTTTATCTGAAAAATGCATATAACTGTTGTTGAAGAGCTATAGAGATATCAGTGTGACAATCCAGAAGGCTAAGATGGAGTGGACATCGAGTAGGAATTGATTATAACAAACTTTGAAAATGGCTTTTTTATGGAGAACTAGTAAATGGAAAGTAACCTCCCTGTAGGGTAAATAAATAGGTACAAGCAGCAAATATATCAGGTAAGGACTGGGAGCTTCAGGCAAGTGATTAAGATCAATGGAGGGAGCTGGTTTATCTGAAGAAAGTTGCAATTGAAAACATAAAAAATATTGACTTTGAGCATTCTACTCTAAAAGCTGATTAGGAAGAACAAATTGCAGCAATGCTTTTCATACCAGTTGAAAAGAATGCAAAATGGTGGGAAGTCTTAAAGGCATAACTAATTAACATAATTAGGTAACGGCAATTTCCTATAAGATACAATCTCTTGTGTACCTAATTTGTACCAGAGACTTTAAATCTGTAGTTGCCTTAAAAGAATGCATCTGTCCAGGAAGTTATTCAAAGGCCAGAATCAAATTCTATGTAGTAGCCAATATATATATATAATGTTAGACAGTCCATGTATGCTTCTTTGTAGATATATGTGATGGATGTTGGGAAACGTTTTAGATTGTATTGGAAGTATGGAAAAGTATAACCAAAAGTGATGAATACTATCTTATTTTTAATCTCATTTTTAATTCTGATACTTCAAGTAGAGTTTAGTCGAGTTTTTTTTCTCTTTTCATGCTCTCCTATCTTATATATATATATATATATATATATATATATATATATATATATATATATATATATATATATATATTTATTTATTTATATATATATATATATATATATATATTATATATATATATATATATATATATATTTACATATATATATATATACATATATATATACATATATATATATATATATATATACACATATATATATATATAAATATATATATATATATATACATGATTCCATGTTTTAGGTCAATTGGGATGGCTACTTTATTTTAAGATATGAAATGATTGAGTAGAGATAATGATTTATTTAAGCTTTTATTTCTTTCATCACTTTCTTAATGGCTTAGAAGTTTACACAGTTGTATGAATGTCCCTTTAAACAACACCTGCAACTCCAACAATTTCAGAAAATGGTGTCCTTGCTGGAAATGTTCTAATAGGCTACCTTTTCTCATGCAAGTCAATTAGAGATTACCTAGGGGATGTATTCCAAAGCTTATCTTTAAACCCAATGTCTTGACATCATGGAAATATCAAAAGAAATCAGTCAAAAATAGTGAACTTCAATAAGTCTGTACCACATTCAAACAATAGTGTGCTGGTATAAACACCTTGAAAGTACTTTGGTGCAAAAATTCAATTTAGTCACAGAACAATAGCAATATAGTAAAAGAAACAGGTAGAAAAGTATCTATATCCACAGTAAAATCAGCATTATATCACCATGGTCTGAGAGGAATTTCAGCAAAGAAGAAGCACTACTCAAAAACTACCATAAAAAGGACAGACTAGCTTTTCTGGTTTTATGAAACAAATACTGAACTGTTTGGCCATAATAACCATCATTATGTCTGGAGGAAAATGGGGAGGTTTGCAAGTTGATAAATCCCACCCCAGCTGTGTAATACAGAGGAGCATCATCATGTTTCTTTTCTGCAAAAGAAATGGTGCACAGAATAGATGCCATCATGAGGGAAAAGTATGAGTATATTGGAAAAAAATCTCAAGACATCAGTGAGAAAGCTTAATTGCAAATGGGTTCTCCAGATGGTTAATGATACCAAACATACTTTCATAGTTGTAGCAAAATACCTTAAAGGCCAACAAATCAACCATCACAAAGAAATATGGACAAAACTGAAAAAGGATGTGTAAGCAAGGTGGCCTACAAACCTGACTCAGTTACAACAGTTCTTTCAAGAGAAATGGGCCAAAATTCAAGCAACTTACAGCTTGTGGAAAACAATTTTGGTCATTTTGACCCAAGTTAAATAATTTAACTGCCATTTGAGTTTGTGATGAGAGAAATAAAAGCTGAAATAAATCAGTATGTCAACTATTATTCTGATATTTCACATTCTTAAAATAAAATAGTAATCCTAACTGATAAGGAATATTTATTTGAACTAAATGACAGGGATTGTATAAAAACTATGTTTGCATGTATTTAGTTAAAATGTATGCAAATATATGACTCCAGTTATATATATATATAAAGTGTGTATAGTTTCTATTGTAACCATGGAGAAACTTATATGATGATTATTATCATTATCTTCATTGCCTTTGATGGATCTTGATCAAAGTATTTCTGGTTAATTTGAAACTGGAGGAATAAATGATACATGCAAAATATATAAGTAGAAATGCTGATTTCAGATTGTCCTGGTTGAAAATTTAATACATTTTTAAAAATTTAACTAATGATAGGAAATTCCAGGTGTGAGCATATATATTCATGTATGTGTATATTTATAAGTATGTGTTAGTATATATGTACATCTATATATGGATATGTATGAAGTATTAAACTTATATATATATGTATATATATATATATATATATATATATGATGTTGTTATGGAGTTCATGTATACTTCTTTGTCAATGTATCTGATGAGTCTATATATATATATATATATATATATATATATATATATATATATATATATATATATATCAGAAACAGAATGTTTATAAATCTTATCTATTTACTAATATCATCAAAGTATCATCTTTAAACTGACAAGTGCGCTTCTAATATAGACAAAAAAAAACTACAACTACATCCCTATGGTCTTTCACCATAGCCAGTACATGCACAATTAGATCCAAAAGCCACCTATCAATGCAAAACGACAACCACCAAACCTATGAAATATCCTCACCTAATCCAAAAAAACATCTACACAAAATCATACAGAAAGACAACTACACATGCAACAAACCTAGATGTCTAGTCTGTAAACATCTAGTAACAGACTCTCCTTTAACAGTAGCATACACCAACATCAAGATTAACCCTCCTCCCAGCTTACATGAGACAGAGCCAACATCATCTACTACATCTTCTGCACCAAATGTAAGGACAGTGGATATATAAGAGAGACCCAAACAACCTTCAAACTTAGATTTACCAACCAAACTAACCAATCGACAAGTTTCTCAATATGCACCTATAGTAAAGCACTTCAGCAGGACATACATTAGACAACCTAAAATGTATCCTGATAGATCAGAACTTTCCATCAACTCAAAAGTGTCAAGAAAAAGAAATGAAATTGATAGTACATGTTAATTCACACATGCAAGGTTTAAACTCATCTCTAGGTAATTTGAATGCATACAAATACTTCAACCTATCTCTACCACATAAAAAGTAGTTCACTAATAACCTACAGAGCCATAATAAAACCCTAATCCCCCCAAATCCAGCCACTTCCAACTCCAAGAATCTGAGTAGAGTCCATAGAAACTGTTGGTTGGCTGGTTTATTGATTTTAATGGCATATCAACCCATCTGGGGTTATGTCATTCCTAACGGTTAAGAAGTAATATATGTTGTGTATTTATATTTATACTTTTTAGCAATTGGTTTTAACAATGTTTAAGCACCATTGGGGATCATGTATGGTATTGATTAAGCTCATGTCTATATTCTATGGTATAATTTTATTTCTCACAAAAAAAATGTTGACATTTTCAAATAGATCTTTCATGACAAAGCACAGAGAACAACATCAAAGACAGTCTAGACAGAACACCACCTGACCCCCAAAAAACACAGACAAGGAAATAAACAGTCAGTCTAGCACACACCTTTGATAAAGAGGAATGCACCTCAAAATATTGGTAAATAAATAAGATTTAGAACATGATATTCATCATTTTGTGTCTGATCTTCATTTTTGTCAGGCTTCTAAAACAACCAGAAATTATTTTCCAAAATATATAATATAGATATATATATAATACACACACACACACACACACACACATATATATATATATAGCCTCACCATATATATATGTGTGTGTTTGTGTGTGTGTGTGTTTGTGTGCACGTGTGTGTGTGTTTGTGTTTACAGAGAAGAAGTCCTGTGGTAACCACAGTCATAAAAAAGAATATGATAATAATCAAGATGAGGATATGAGTCTGAGTACATCAATGTAATGATACTTCATTATGTCAAAATTTCAGACAAGAAAAGTGTGTGTGTGTGTGTGTGTGTGTGTGTGCAGACACATACACACTTTATAGAGCACCCAATGAGATTACCTTAAGTAACAGTATCACCATTGCCATTCATTTCAAATGCCCACATAGCTAAGAATATGAATATAAAAATTATTATCATGGTTTTAATTTGGCTTCAATTAGAAAAAACGTTGATCATGAAATCTGCTTTCAATTGAATTAGGCTGATTGCATCTTTTTTCTGATCAAATGTGCTTTGTTTTATAACTTGATTTATTTGAATATAAAACCACAATTCTTTTCACTACAATTTCTTCATGGGTTCCATCAGACCAACCATCACTATGTTCCTTTCCTAACAAAAACTGTGTACTAATAGCACTGCTTATTTTGATGTGACCCATTTCACAAATGACATGAGAAGAAAACAGTGAAGACTGTAGTTCCTAGCAAATCAATACTAGAACAGCTTCCCACCAACCTGCTAGCCAATAAGCTTGTTGTTACTCTCACTTCAGTAAAATGCTATCAGTTCTTTTAATGCAAGTATCTGATTGGTTGTCACAGTCACAGTCACTAGTGTTGCAAATGTTGGAAGGAGATGAGAAGACATAGAGATTGGAAGTAGTTCTTTATAGCAGAGGTGAGTGTGTGTATAAATAATAACTGCTACACACTGAAAGGTATACACTGAAAGTTGTCTCAGAAAGATGCATCCACACAAATATATGCATAGATGTGTGTGTCTGTGTGTGTCTGTGTGTGTGTCTGTGTGTACATGTGCATTTATGTATACATATTGAATAGGTGAAATCGTGTAATAGTTATCATTACGGAAGCCAAAATTGGAAAATCAAGTTCAATATTCAACAGAAGTGGCTCATGTTCACTTAGCATTAACACACTTAGAAAAGGTATTTGCCCATATCTCTGTGCTCTGTCCCATCTTCAGATATCTTGATAAAAATATTTTCTCACTGGTATTTATAATGACTAACAGAGAAAAGAGAGAGTGAGAGAATATATATATATATATATAAATATATATATATATATATATGTATGTATGTATGTGTGTGTATATATATATATATGTGTGTGTGTGTATAAGAGAAAGATTTTTGTTGGAGTAATATACTATAGATATGATATTATTATTTCCCACCTTTCACTAGTCTTTCACATTAGCATTAGCTGGTGGTCATTCACTGGAGTCTAAGTGACAATAAGTCTTCTCAGGTCTGGGATAATGTGATCCATCTGTCTCAAAGTCCCATATAATTTTGTGACTCTTATTCTCGAGAACGGACTATATATGCTATTTGGTTGCATGGTCAAAATTCAGTTTCTTGCACAATTCCCAGTGGATCACCTTTTCCATCCAGTCATGACTAGCCTTGTATTTTCATTGTGATAATTTGCTGCATTTGTTTATTACATGGTTGATTGTTTCATCTGTCTCCATAAATCCTACACTTGCTGTTCTGTTGTGTCTTATCTATTTTTCCTTTGAAATAATTGTTCTTATGATTTTGTTGTAATTATTTTTTCTCACTCTTTTTCGTATATTCCTAGAATCCTTAAATTGTCTATGCAATCCTCTTCCTCCTTCTTTTCTTGTCACATAACGTCTCTCTATGTCATCTCTTCTGTCTAATGTCTTGTGCATTGTCTTTAATTTCCTCAACCTTTGGTTGATTTATCTGAGTTCCTCCCTTATCCATTTTGAGAATAGTCCAGTGTATCTTACAAGTGGGACTGCCTAATTGTTTATTTCTTTGATGAGATTTCTGCTGCAGAAATTGGTTTCAAGAAGTTTTTTATTCTTCTAATATTCCCAAGTGCTTATAACTCTCTTTTTATCCAAGAGTTCAGATACTTTTATGATTTGGTAGTTTTATTCCTTCCTTTGTTTCTCTTTTCCTCTTTTTCCTTATGAGCATGGCACATTTATTAATCCAAAATTCCATTCCTTTATCCTGGTTGTATATTCTTATAGTTTGTTTAAGGGTGTCTAGTTCTTTTTTGTTTTTGGTAAATATCTTGATATTATCCATATACATAATGTAGTTTACTTTTCATGTGACTTTGTAAATTTGTGCATTTCCTAAGTAAATAATTTAGTGGCATCGTTGCTTTAACAAATAGTAGTGGTGAAAATGAGTCACCCTTGAAGATGTCTGTCTGGATTTTCACCTCTGCTGGGTTTATCCTTCTGCTTTTAATTCCACTCTTCAGTTCTCGATGGATTTCATGATGAAGTTTATCACTGTCAGATATTTTGTGAATTTTCAGATATTCTATTATCCAAGCTGGCAGGGTCTTGTCATATTCTATGGCTACATTTTTCCATCTTGCTTTAACCTATTTGAGAACATGCTGATCTATATATAGTAGATCATATGTTCCTCTTATTCCTTTGTGGCATCCTCTCTGTTCATTTGGAAAGAGTCTGTGGCATACAAGGTGGACATTTATTTCTTCTCTTATCTGTTTGGTTTGGATTTTCCACATCATAGGTAAACATTATCACTCTATAATTGCTGGGGATGATTCCTTTTTGGGGGTCTTTCTGGATCAGGGTAGTTTTCCTATTCATCATTCATTCAGGCATGCTTGTTTCTTTAAGGCAATTACGATTGTTTAGACAATCTGTCATTATTATTATTATTATTATTATTATTATTATTATTATTATATTATTATTACATAATGTAAGAAGTAAAAATCATGTATATATACACACATACACACACAGACATATATATATATATATATATATATATGTACACATACATACATAGATGTATACATACACCAAAGCACCATAAGATAATAGCTAAAAGTTGCCAGTCAAGAAGACAGACTCCTGAAGTGTAATGAACACTTCAAGAATCTACTTGAAACCTCTACAAAAGTCACAAATAAAAATATTCAAAAAATCAGTAATAACCAACTATACATCAAATTAGGAGACTTTATGATGGATGAACTTGATGTAGTCCTAAGAGCAATCAAAAAATATAAAGCTGCAGGCCTTTACAAAATACCTCCTGAAGTATGGAAGTCAAAGAAATTTGATGATATACTACTAAGATTAGGCAATACACAAAATGCAATAGGGAAATGGAAAAAAGGCTGCATCTTCTCCTTCCTCAAGAAAGGTGAGGTTGGAATCACCAAGAAATACCAAGGTGTTACTTTTATTGCCATTGCTGCTAAAGTTTATAATGCTCTCCTTTTCAATTCCATCAAACCCAAAGTAGAGAAAATTCTTAGAAAAAATCAAAATGGCTGTGGCAGAAATTTTTCCACAACCTCTCAGATTCTGACTATTCATCAAATCCTAGAAGGGGTTCAAGCCAAAAATCTCAAGCCAATACAATTGTTTGTAGTTTTCTCCAAGGCATTACTCAGATGAAAGATGGAGTGAATATTTCTAGCTTATAGTATTCCCAAAGAAACTGTTACTGCTATAATGATGTAGTATATAATATGCAATCATGATAAAACATAATTCATGTGCTATAATCAAGATGGAGACATATCCACAGTAATATCTCATCTACAGGGAATGATGTCAATATATGTATAAGAAAGACATGGTCTGCCATTGACAGAATATTGATCTCTTGAGAATCTGATCTCACAATATATAATCTCTGATAAATATAGCAAGAATTCTTCCAACCTATAGATATGTCAGTGCTACTATATGGCTACACTACTTGGATGCTAATGAAATGATTAGAGAAAAAGCTAGGGGGTCATTGAAATCCATGCTGATGATATATATATATATATATATATATATATATATATATATAAATGCATATCTCTCTATTATATGTCTATATATATATATATATATATATATATATAAGACATAAATATATATATATATATATATATATATATAATTTCAACACACCAACGTAAAATTCTTTTTGACCTTATTTTTTAATAATTTTTTCATTTATTCGCTTCCTCAAAATCTTTCTTTTTCTGCCTGAGGGTCGCCATGTAAAGATGTGTATGAAATCTAAGGTCACAGATAAACATCCATGTAATCAAAAATATATGTAAAAAAATTAATATTTATAATAGCTCTATCACAGATATTGAGCTCTCTTTTAACAATACTGAATATATTGGCCCACCACTAATTCATTAAGTGAGATATTGATTACCATAAACTGTTGTAATATATATATATAATATATATATATATATATATATATATATATATGGATACTCTCAGAGCCAATATCCATTGACAACGGTATTAAGCAGAGTGACATCCCTGCACCAACATTGTTCTCTATCTAGTTTTACAGAACCATGACACTAGTGTCTTTATACAATTCCAAACCACTGGTAGGGTCTTCAATCTTGCTTGCTTTAATACTAAAACTAAAACCTTCCAGACTCTCATTCGTGAACTTCTCTATGCTGATGATATGGACTTTGTTGCTCACACTGAGGAAGACAGGCAAGAAATAATGGATTCCTTCTCTGAAGCATGTACTGCCTTTGGACTTACCATCAGCCCGGAGAAAACTCAAGTGATGCTCACTCCACTACTCAGTCATCATGAGTATGAACCCAAAATCTACATCAAGGGGACCAGATTGAAGGTGGTTGACTCATTTGTTTATCTTGGTAGTGTACTTTCCATATGTGGATCCCTTCACTCTGAAATATCTCTAAGGTTTCAAAGAGCTAGCAAGGCCTTTGATGAACTTGAGAAACATGTAATGTAGGACAAAGGTATTACCATCAGGACAAAGATCAGTGTGTATGAACCATGTGTCTCGTCTATCCTCCTGTATATTTCATAAACTACATATTGTCAACACATCAAAGCTTTGGAGAGATATCATCTGGAAGATTTCAAACATTGGGGGGAAATCCAGACACCAATGTCTTGCAACAAGCCAATCTGTCCAGCATAGAAATGTCCATCATATGAAACCAGATGCACTGGGCTGGAAATCTTGTTAGGATGGAAGACAGCAGACTCCCGAAGCAACTATTCTATGGAGAACTCCACTGTGGGAAACATCAGAGGCACAAGCCCAAGAAACGTTTTGGAGATTTTATCAAAAACAACCTTAAAACTCTCAATATAAATGTTGAGGACTGGGAGAGGATGGCTACGAATCATGTGGTTTGGAGGAGATTTGTTCATGGTGGCTGTTAGGGGTTTGAAGCAAGGTGGCTCAAGCACTCCATCCTGAAGCTGGCTTTACAGAGGAGGCACATGTTGGACGTTCTGGACACATTTCCTACATTTTAAGCCTGACCATATATGTGATTACCTGTCACGTATAGTCCCAAACGATCAGAAAACGGGGGTCTAATGTGTCATTATGATTTTGATAAAATCAAATATCCTTAATTCTAAGGAGAATTCACTTTAAAATACTTTTTAAGATAGAAACTATACAAAAGATGGCACAAATACAAATTTTGAGAAATGTGCAGATGTATTAAGGATACTTAGTGTTACTTGGACTGTATAAATCACTGGAGTGATTGCTAGTTATAATGGTTAGAAAATAAATAGAAATTTCTGTTAAAATAGATACTATTTAATCAAACTTGTACTGACATTTTGAAAAGACTGTTGTTACTTTGTCTGCTGGGTCATCACTGTAGGAAACACTTATAATTAATGAACATATAGAAATTACTTTACAACTGTACAGACTAAAGGATTAAAAAAGCAGCTACATTATAATGATATTAATCAATTTACCAAACAGACTATGATAAGAAGCACATGACCTGTCTTTCCATCGATGTTATCTTAGATGATGCAAATCTCCACCAAATTATATGGAAAATATTATAAAATATTAGATCAAGATTTTACAAATCTAAAATGCAAGTGTAGGATTGGTGTCATTTGACTTTGTCAAACATATCAACTAATTTTTCATAAGCAATATACAAAATAAATACAATTTTCACTTTTATAAACTGTTCATATTTTGGAGAATTTTTTAAAGATTCTTGTTAAAATTGGTGTGAAAATCCTGTAAGGAGTAAGATATCAATAATGATAATCAAGTGTAGGTTATGTGATGACAAAGATTTAAAAATTAATCACATAATAATTGAATACAGAAAACTAGCAATAAAAAAAATACAAAAGTTGGTTAGACTAGACAGGAAAGGTGATTCATTTGTGCAAGAGACTAAAGGTTGGTCATGCTGCCAGAAAATGTCCCAGGAAATGAGATCCATAAAATTTACTGAGATTTTGAAATCCAAACAGGTGACCAAATCTCAGACAGATTGAAAATAGACCAAGTGTTAATAAATAAAAATAAAAGAATTTGTCATCCAGTGAATTCTGTCATTCTAGCGGACCATAGAATGACAAAAGAAAGTGAAAAGAAAGACAATTACCTGGATCTTGACAGCTTGAAATGCTATAAAACATGAAGGTGATGATGAAACTATTGTAGTTGATGCCCTTGTATTGGTCCCTAAAGACTTAGAAAATGGACTGACAGAACTGGAGATCAGAGGAACCACTGAGAACATTCAGACCACACCACTGTTGAAATCAGCTAGAATACTGTGAAGAGTCCTGAAGATTTGGAGACTTGCTGTCACTTAAACTCCAGTAAACAAAAAAAACACAAGTTTGAGCTGGTGTGAAAAACTTACAAGGAATAAGATAATAATAATAATAATATATTTCAGAATTATTGATACATTTGTCATGTACTAAATATTTTGGCTAATCAAAATAGGAAAATAATATTTAAGTTTCATTTAGTAATTATTGCTGATATTATCAGTTATGTTTGCTGATAAATTATAATTGTGTAAAAATTAGTAAAAAATTATTTCAAAAATTTTAAGAAAGTAGACAATGGTAACTTAATTTGCTAGCCAGTTTACTAAGGTAGTTTTCAGCATTCATTTAGGATAACATACTATCTTATTTAAACCAAATTATCTGTTAACAATCACTAAATAAATGAAATGTATTAGCAATTGAATGTTGATGTTTCAAGTTTTGCAGAATGGAATTTTGGGTCTTTTGGATGGATAAAAAATATTATCATTTTGCTTATTATGTTTTGTTATCATGACAAATATATAATCCTATAAAGTAAGTTTTCTATTTTATTAATGAGCCACTTTCAAAAGTAAAAAAAAAAACTTCTGTTTAGAGGCAATTTAATATGGTTAACATTCATATAATATTGTATGCTTCCTTTTTTAAAGTAAGATGAAATGTTATATAAGTCAAAAAGAGGTCTTATTCACCAGATATTTCTTACTGATAGGTCCATAATCCTATTATGGATGCAAAAGTTCTCAGCACTAAGTTTTTACTTTGAATTTTATTTAACTTTCCATTGCTTTGCAATTAATCAAATGTTATATATAGTCTTAGGAAAAATCCAGAAGCTTGAAAAAATTGTCCCATATAAACCTAGATTAATGAACATCAGTTAGTTGGATTTTTCCCTCTCATCTCATAAAGAAAATAGTCATCGTAATCTAAATAAAATGTTCATGTTTATAGTATTCATTTATATTTTATAATTGCCCAAAATAATCAAATCTTTTGATAGAAATTAAAGTTAATTCACAAGATTGCTATCACTAGTGAAAAAAAAAAGAAACAATTTTATTTTGTTAGATGATGTATTTAAATGAATTTACTTCTTTCAAATCTTTTTAATGTCTGTTTTATTAAAATGTGTATCTGTGTTAAATTGCATGAATAGATTCTAGAAAATTTTACTTAAAATGATTTTTTAAAATTTTTATATTTACAGAAAATGACATACAAATGTAATAAAATGAGAAAAATTGATACCTCTTCATTGGTTCATTGAACTAATAAAACATTTTTAAAAAAATGTGTTTTGTTTCCTCTAACTTGACTTCTAAAGAGAGATAACTAATTATATAATAGTAAAGGTGTATGTACTTACATACATATATGCATACATAATATATTCAGACCTCTATAATTTTCTTTTAAATTTGTATATATTAGACATATTGTAAAGAAGAAATAATCATACAAATCCCATATTGAATTGAGACCATATTGAATTAAATGGCCACTTCACATTTACTACAGCATTCTTCACATGTCATATAATTTTAAAAATCTTGAATGATTTGCCTCATTCTTGGCATCATGTATCCAGAGCTGTTTTTATTGTTGTTGTAAATATTTGTATTGGCTGATTGATTTATGTCAAGGTCACTGAAGAAGCATGTTTACTATACAAGTGTACTAGGCTCATGTAAAGTAGAGAGTTGTAGGATGAAGTCAGATTTAATAATAATCAAATCAGTAATAATCAAACTAACAAAACTACTATAAATATCATTTTATAGCTTGTACTCTTCCATTTTTACATAAACTAAAATAGAAATAAAATCAAACTTGGAGATTATTTTGTTTCTTTCCTCCCAAATGATCTCCCTTCTATTTTCAAATAGAAATTTTAAAAATGATATATATATATATATATATATAATATATATATATATATATATATATATATATACATATTCTATGCATATCTCATTCCTCTTTGAATTTCACTCCTTTTTTCATTCTTTTCTTTCAGCACAAATGTCTCTTTCTGCTTTTCTCTATAAAGTTTTGTTTTCCATTTTTGACTTCCATTTTTAAGTTTGTCATCATTATTTTATAAAAATTTCTCTTTCTTTCTCTTCTCTCTAATTTAGTCATTTTCTCTATTTTTATTCCTCCTTTGAAAGTGGTTGATAGTGTATTCATCATTTCAGAGATTTACTATCATTGAAAAATGGATTGTGGTAGCCATTGATCAAACTGAAGCTTAGTTGAAAAAAGAAAATAATTACCATTATAATCAATGACACAACCCAGCTGACAACTCACCACTTACATTTAGAATTAATTTTATTTTTAATGATATTTGCCATACATTCCATCCTATTTTCATTTTATCTAGCCTCTTCAAATTTATTTCTATATATTAGTTTTTCACATTTTAAACTCCATTTTCACTTATATTTTCATATTACTTTCATTTTTCTTGTTGAATTTTTTTTTATACCTCCTATACTATTCTTTCAAATATCTCTTCTTTTTCTTTCTTGCCTTCTTTTTTGATGGTTAATATCTTTATGCATATCTTTTAATGATATTGTTCATAATTAAAACATCTCATTTCCATCTCTTGTGAATTAAATGCAGCTAAGTAATATATATATATATGTATATATATATATATATATATATATATATATATATATATATATATATATATATATATATGTATATATATAGTATCCAAGTTGCATGTACAATATTCCAGCTAAATTCAAATAATCCTCTTTTCTTCAATATGCTTTTTGCCAAAACCTTCATTCAATAAATCAGGTCAACAAAATATTGACCAAAAAACTTAAAACAATCTTTTCATTATAATGAGGAACATATCAAAAATGGATGGTGCTGATTCAGAAAAAAGGGAAAAAAATGCAGAAATAAGGATGGGCTTGAAACCGTTTCTATTATTTTCTTCAAGAGATGGGGGGGGGGGGAATAAAAATAGCTGTTCTTGTCTTGTGGAAATTGGTTTCCTTTTGCAAGCAATCAAAGAATTCTGATAATGGATAGTTCTTAGTTATTCCCTACTTTCAACTTAACCGACCTTTACTATTACATATTCAGTTCCAACAAAGAAAGAAAGAAAGAAAGAAAGAAAGAAATAAAGAAAGAAATGGCTTTTGCATCATTTGTAAGGCCAATAAATTCCCCATAATGGCATCCAGACTATGATTCCTCTCTCTCTCTCTCTCTCTCTCTCTCTCTCTCTCTCTCTCTCTCTCTCTCTCTCTCTCTCTCTCTCATTCACACACACGCATACACACACATATATACATCCATGTTACTTTTGAGTTTTAATACAATATTATGAGAAATTCTTTGTTTTCTGTGTATTGATTCTTATACTGACAGCCACCACATTACCTGGCTTGCTTATGCTTCAATAACAGATTAGACCTCATTAAAAAAAATGTATATTTTTATGCTAGAGTTGATAATTGGTTCTTATGTTATTGTCATGGAGTGCACTTCATCCACAAAATACATCCATTCATTTAGTCATTATATTTGTGGAGCACAACCCAAACAATAATTCATAAATAACCACTTTATGTTTAATTTAATCTTTAACACTAATATCAGTAATAATGATAATATTACTAATATAACAATATAAGATATGGTGCTATAATCATAACAAATAATAATAGCAGTAACAATAATTGACTTTAGACAGTATATAACTATTAATGTTCTTGTATTCATAAATGTAAACAAAAACACAAATGTATGTTTAACTAAGAAATAATAAATTAAAAATGCCCTTTAAAATATTATCTGAGAACACTTTTAAGTTGAAAAAAAATAAGATCAAAAATTCAAATGAACCATCCCTAACATACTGCTGCAAAATACCAGACAAGGCTCCCAGATCACTCCCTCCTCTTGATTTAATTTTGGCAGAGCAACCAAAATTAAATTCTGAATTTGTAGATTTTGACTATATTAACACTTGCATCAGTAATATATAATGTCTTTGTTATAATATCTAGCTGTTCATCATCAAAAGTCTTTAGTGATCTTTCATCTCATCTATTTGTGCAGTGTTAACATTAGATTTTTTAAGAATATATTTACTTCATTTTGACATTATCAGATCATCATGTTTTAATCATGATTACAATCTTTTACCTTCCTATTAGATCAATAAGTCCCTACAGACTTATTGACCTATATACTTGTAGCCAAATTATTTTTCAGAGTGACTACTGGATTGTGCTTATGTACAGGAATCTTTGACATCTAGATCTAACGAAGGCTATAGTATCATGTGAAACATGTCCATAAAAGGAGTATTGATGATGATGATGGATAAGTTGTGGAATAATATTTGTCTTTTGGGCACATAAGTCTAGTTTGGCACTGACACTTAATATCCAAACAATTTATTCTACTCTGTTTGTAAAACAAGATTCATCTCCTGACCTGGTCATCACTTCTATGTGCTCAAAGAGATTTAAACTGAAGATATTTACATTTAAGCAACATAACATGTTTTAGAAATGTTTTATTAAGTATTAGCAGATTATTATTTATAACAAATCTGTTAGTTTATAACAATATATTTAAAGTCAAAAACTATATTTCATTGTCTGATGAAAATGTTATCAACATCTTAGATTACAATAACATTAATTTGTAGATTTTATTATGATTTTATTTGATATTATTAACTTTACTATTTTTAGTGTTATAAGTTGTTTAAAAACACAGGTTAAATTCTTATGATGTCATCAACAACCAATGATAGCTTTGTTCTTTTAAGATGGTAAAGATACTGGAAAATTTCTATGATGTCATAAATGACCAATCAGAGCATAGGATGTGCATGAGAAACCCAGTTGGTATTTATATCATTTGACTACATGAAATGACCTGTAGTTGCCATAAGTAATTGGCCTATATCCAACCAAGAGTGATATAGCTAAAAATGTTTTTGCTTCTCTGATTTCATTGCAGCTGGCTATTTAATTTCTAGAAGACAGAACCTCTTCACTCTAAAAGGACCTTAAAACTTTAAGTTTGCTTTCAATGAGTAATCTAGCTAAGTTTTAAAATAATCTAAACATAATCAACATTTTTAATGCATTCAAACATCTTTTAGTGAAACACACAAACACATACACACACACACACACACACACACACACACACTGTGTGTGTGTGTGTGTGTGTGTGTGTGTGTAAGGTATATGTGGTCAAGTGATATACAAGATAGTCACACTAAATTTTATCTAGTGCTATGTGTTTTACCATCACAGAATGCCTCACTATAATGACCTGCACCAGATAAGTTTATATGTGGTACCTTATATCATTTTCTAAGATGCAGTAGTAAGAAAAATATTGCCGCATTTCATCAGAAAATATTCAGGAATAGTAGCCTTTTAAAGTTTTTACTTTAACCAATTTAACTAACATTAATAATGTTAGTTAAATTGGTTAAAGTAAAAACTATATTATTAAATATACTAGACAAAGTAATTTTGTTGAAAAACTAAAGTTATGCCTAAACTAGGTCAATGTCTTTTATTACATGAAATGAACTAGAGAACAAATATTTCTGATAAGATTTTTTCATTTCCTTTAAATATTGTCGCAAGTTTTAATGTAGGCTTTGGAGATTTTAACTGATAACAATTTAGATTAGGTCTTCTCTCTTTATTTTATTTTTTATAACTTTAAAATATCTGTGGAAAAAAGGAAAAATTATCTTCTTTCTGTTTTTTATGTCTTTTGTATTAGGTTTGTGCAAGAATAACAGCATTTTTTAACCAGAATATCTCAGCTTAGAATAAAATCTATTAATTAAAATAAAAACCATTTGAATCTATATATTGTTTTCAATAATAAACATGTCTATTTATTTTGATAGCATAGAATACTGGTGTCTTTGAACAGATGATTTCTTTCAAGGTGTTTTGAGCTATTGCTTGATTATTGAAGACATTTACTTGCAGAAACTTGAGATGGTTAAGGAACTAATAGTCTATTGGAGAAAAGTCAAGAGAGTAAGTACGATGAGGCTTTCTTGTGCAGTTTTTTTTTTAGTTTCTTCTGAGTTATTTGCCAGACATTTTTATGAGGGAAAAGTGACTTTTTTGTATGAACAAAGTTGGATGGGCATTGTCATTAGATTTATCTGTGTTGGTTGTAAATGTTGTAGTTATTGATGCCTTTTGATTTTCTGACACTACATTTCTGCTGTTATGGTTTCACCAGGATTCAAGAATTTGCAGTAAATTATTTCATTTACCGGCTGGCAAACATTGGTCATAAAATTATTTTGATACAACTTTAGTTTGGTAAAGTCTTTTGCTGCTTTATCTTGGTCTATTCAGTGCAGAATGCAGTCAGTCATTGTATAAAATCCGTTTTTCATCACATGTTATAATGTTATCAAGTAATGGATTGATTTTGTTGTACAATAAAGTACAAAGCAGACATTTTGATATTTTTTTGAATTTTCAATTTGGTACAAATGTCAAACAATATTCAGTTCTTTTGCAATCTCTCAGTTTTGTCTTTTTTGCATTTTTCTCCTTCTGGAATGGTTGTCGATTGATTGCTATCAATTTCAGAACGATATTCAGAACTGCCCTCATTTTCAAGGATCTTTGTTATCAAATTTTTGGAACCAATGTATTTCCCAATGAAAATTCATTAACAACCCCTGATAAGATATTAGGCTGATATCGCAATCAGTTTCTGCTGCTTTACATCCCATTTTGAACTTATGCAATAAATTGCTCAAATTTGCATATTTTCCATCTTTAATAAACAAGAATAAACAGTAAAAATAAAATTATTTGCAAAATTCAATAAATATAGATAAATAATAATTTATTCCAAAATATACATCAAAATTTGAAATAGAAAAAAACAACAATTATTTTTGCACCAACTTAATAGATCTACTCATGTTCCTTTTTTTGGTCAGTTGTAGGTTTGATAAGATTGTAAACTATTTTGAATGACAATCTCAGAATGTGCTAAGTGCATAATGAAATAGAAAAACCAAGGGAAAAAAGTAAAAAATGAACTCCTATTTCTTTTCATATTTACATCCTCTAATTCAATAATCTAATAGTGAGGCTTTTATTTGAATTTTATCACTTATTCTTTTAAAGATTTTCACTGATACGACTGAAAAAGAAACACAAATACAAATGATTATTATAACACACAGTCACAATTTGAAGCATTCCTCTGAACTAGTGATAAAAGTTTTTGGTCAAATTACAGTAATAAATGCAGTTGCTCAACTTGATAAACATTCTTTATTGATATCATTCTCTAAGAAATCAATTAGAAACCCTTCATTTCATTATTAAAGATGTTACTTCAGCAGACATTCACAATTTAAAAAAAAAGACCTATGAACCTCACAAAATTCAATGTTATATAAATGCAATCTTAGTTGAAATGAGGCTGAAAATGCATATACTACATAATAAATTTACTAAATGTATTTTCACTCATATGCATGCAATACACAAATAAAGACAAGCATGCACACACATACATATACATACATGTGTATGCATGTACAATTAATGAATCCCCTGCAATGTTTGCAAAAATATTTGTTTATATTTTATAATTTGATGACAAATCTTATGCCTTCAGTACTATACAATGCTAGAAACAATAAACCTTAATCAGTGGGAAGCCATGTTGTTGTCAGATATAAGTATTTATACAGAATTTAACGATTCAACCAGTAAAAAAAAATTAAGAAAAAAATTTTTTTTTTCTTACTTAAAAAGTTTAACCTGCTTATGACTGAATCTTCAAACTACAAACTACAGTTACTAATTTAATTTATAGACAATTCTTTGACATATGGATGTAAACTAATCAAATAGATCATTCCTTAGTAAGGACTAACAATCAAGACAAAAAAATGTATAAATCAATAAATCTTTAAAGCGTTATTCACACATTAGACAATATTTTCTCTAAAAAAATTTAAAAAATTCATAACAGTATATTAGATTCATAAGATAATACAAGAATATAATTTATAAATCTATTTTCTGTTATGGGGATTTTATAATAACAATTTCCATGTGTAACTGTTCAAGGTAATTTTTTAATTGGCAAAAATAATTGTAAAATACTTATCTGCATTCTAAGTATGTTAGATATATAGTAATGTTTTAATATATTAGAAGTTGTTACTTATATAATTAAGTGAATGAGTTTTACAATAAATTCCAAAAGAATTTCAAATAACTATGTGATATTACACAGGTCAGCAGTTAGATGCTATTGAGTGAGTTTTTGCATTGTCACATTTACAGAAAATATGCATCAAGATTTGCTTGAAATCTGAAGATTTGTTTGTGGAAACTATCTGAATAATTAAAAAGGCATTTGGAGATGATCTAATAAGTGAAGCCCAGATAAAATGTTGGTACTAATACTTCAAAATTGGCCAGAAATCTGTTGAAAGCAATCCACATTGTCAGTATTTCCACAAACTCTGTGCAAATGGGTTGGAATCAAGGGAAATTGGTATTTAACAGTGCACAATTCCAAGATTTGGGGATTCTATTAACTGTCAGGAAAATATCCTGTCATTTTGAATATTCCTATTTTTGGAGAGTATTTTAGCAAAAACATCATGGCATGTCAAACCTAACCTCCAGAATCAGCTCTCTGCTACTATTAAAATTGTGATTTCAGATCAAGGACAAGATTACAGAGAATGACATAAGGTAGTTGATAGTAATCCCTAAAGATGACAGCAAATTTTTTTGAAAAGTGGAAAGGGTACTTTGAAGGAGACTAAGGTACCATCGCCCTCGGAAGTCTAGTTTTTGTTAATATTAAATGACTGAATTATTGTAACCTTGTACCTTTATTGAATAATATATTTACCATTTCATTCCACTCTAAAATTGCAAGATCTTTTCAGTAAACAATTGCTTAAGGTGTCATTTGCAATCTTCCAGTGATTTGTACCTTTTCATTAAGAAAGTTTCTGTTAAGGTTTCTGGAATAAATGATAATCTGATAAGTACACAAGATGAATGAAAACTTCCCATGCTATTTTTTTCTTATTATTTCTAGTAGCTTGCCAAATTACAAGCACTATACAGTTGTCCCTATCTTGTCAGCCTTTCTTTTCCTTTGACTCTCATTTCACATTTCTTACATCATCACACACAACTATATAAACTGTTTATGACTGAATCTTCAAATTACAATGTATGTACATATACATGTATGAGATACCATTACAAAAAAAAGGCATTAGTTGTGTACAAAAGTTAGCAATATCCTCTTTTTTAAAAACTAGATACTGTTTAACTGAAAGTTAGTTTTCAGTTTTCAGTATTCAATTTTGGTTTATCCTCAGTTGAGAAAATAATGACAAATGACTGTGGACAAGATACATGTGAAATACTCCTTTTCAAGTTGAGCAATAGAAGCAAAGGTGATTGATGTATGATTCTGTGTATAGTTTGCAAAGTTCAAGAAAGATCACTTGGAGAATACACCATGCACTGATAGACCACAAGAATTTGTAAACTTTTCTTGTAAACTCTTTTAAACACTTGATCAACATTGGAACAAATTTAAAAAAAACTTGTTGATCATTGAGCCAGTAAAATGTTTTCAACATAGAGATAAGACTAAAAATTCATGAAAATGACTTTCACATGAAATGTCAGAGTGAAAAATTAAACTGTACAATAACATCTGTTGAGGAGAAAAGAATTTGTGGAAAATTGTCACTTCATTATGATATGTATAAAAATCATAGATGATCACAAATCATATGTGGATTAAGTTTTTCAAAACTGAATCTTTTTTGTGGGATATAAAGGCATTCTATATTACAAATTGCTAAAACCAGGAGGAACTGCTTACAATCGTTACCTTTGAAGACAAAGGGCCATTTTGCAGGCTAGAGAAGCTGCTCCATGACTATGCGTGTCTGTATGTGGTTGTCAAACTCCAAAAAACATAATGGAGACTGGATTGAAAAATTTTCCTGAGACTGTAAATTCATCAGATGTGGCACCATTGGATTATCAGTTGTTTTGATCAATGTGATATTCCATATCTGATCCAAAATTGGATCAATGTCATTGATGCTCGAGAAAAGTTCAAAATTACAATGAGGATACAAAGGTATTATTTGGATTATTCAAAATTAAGAGAAAGAAATAAGTTTTTTCTCTACAGCTTACTCTCAAAATAAGCACAATTGTATCGTTTGTCGGTAAGTAATAGAACTGATCAACTGATTATGCTGATTATTTTATTGAAAATAAAGGATAATTATTCAGATCTGGTGACTAGGCTGGTTCCCAGTCAAAGAACAAACATCAATGCATTTGTGAAGCTAGTCTATTTTGCATATTTTGAATTAGAATGTGTCGATTAAGACAAGTTTTGGGTCACTTACATGATGTGAAAGCAGTGTGTTGAGAATTTATGGATGTGGATCAAGGGAACATGTGATAAGTTGGCATTTGGTATACCTATGATTTGGTGAGAGCCAAAATATCGTTGCACAGACTGTTACTTTTGTTTAATGAGAACTTTACCATATAAGAAGAAAAACAAATGTAAAATTGAGTATCCTGGTCTACCATCAGCTGTAAGTCCAGTTAATCATTGGGTGGATAGGAACTGACCTCAAACCTGTTGTTCCCAACATTCTACATGAGCCATTTGTTGACATAAAGAAAATTATGTTCACACATTGCACATGAAACTAGATCTCTTGATGCAATCTTTTAATGCATTGCCAATTGAAGGCAAGTGCCTCAAATACCATATTTTGGCATTTCCTGGCCTGTCAATTGAAAAAATCAAGGCCAATGTGTTTGATGGTCTACAGATTCTGGAAATTATCAAAGATGAGCATTTCATTGGGATAATGTCAGAACTCAAAAAGAATGCTTGGTTCTTGACAAGTTCTTTACCTTGTCAAGAAATTTCTTGGAAATGCATGAGCAATGAATTACACTGAAATTGGATAGCCACAAAATGCTTGATTGCAACATGAGCATCAAGTTCCATTTTCTGCATAGCCATCTTGCTAACTTGATGTGGTCAGCTATGAGCAAGATGAATGATTCCACCAAGATTCAAAATTCACGGAGGAATGGTATCAAAGTATATGGGGTGTAAACATTATGGCTGACTATGGAGCATAAAAGGGAATTGTCCACATATTGAACACTCTAGAAAAAACTATGCGTAAATTTTGACCTTAACTACTTTCACACAATTTGACTTACAGAAACAATATCCTTTGTAGGAACAAGACGAATTTGTAAAAACATTACAGTCAAGCATTTAAAAAAATTATTTTCCATTGTAAATTTTAAAAACATTCTATAAAATAAGCACAAATCTGTCATATGCAGTATTTTAATGGTTTTTGAGACTCGCCGAAGGTATCCTGCTACTTAAAAAGTTGATGTAATAGAGAAGAAATGGGGTCATCTTTGGATTCAGAGTCCAAAAGTTTGTCAAAAACAAGTGTCAGATCTAGATGAACAAAATTTGTGATGCCCAATGTAATGTTTTATTATTTCCCATTATATATACATTTTTAAAACCTTCCATAAAATAAGCAAAAATTTGTTAGATGCTGTATTTTTGCGGTTTTGGAGAAAAATCGAGGGTATTCCGTAGCTCAAAAAGTTGAAGTGATATAGAAAAACGGGGGTCATTTTTGGATTCAGTGGTAAAAAAATAGTCAAAAACAGGTGTCAGATCCAATTCAACAAAAATTGTGCTCCCCAGTGTTATATGATATGGCAAATGATAATAAAAAATGTATCGACCCCAAACAATAAAGATAGAACTATGATGCAAAAAGATCATTCAAAAACACTATTATAGTGTCTCTATGATATATAAGGTATATTTGTTTCAATTAGACCTCTCCTTCCCTCTTTCTTCCTCTCTCTCTCTCTCTATATATATATATATATATATATATATATATATATATATATATATATATATATATATATATAATGTGTGTGTGTGTGTGTGTGTTATTATATCTACTGTATCCAGGTCAAGCACCAGGCCACAATAATTTAGCATCCAGTGAGGAGCAAATTCATCAGATTCAAATTCATTCTTACCCTATGAATTTAGTACCACTAATATCCACTACATGGTTTGTAATAATACAAAAGAATATTGACATGTTACTCCTTAAATTAATTCATCACATTAATTGGTGCAACCACAAAATTAACTAACCAAAATATTATTTACTAATTAATAGTGAAAAACTATTCAAAATCAATGAAAATAATACAAATCTAAATGAACCTAAGAAAATGGTGATAATTTGTTAATATTGATTAACCTTTTATAATCAAATACAATCATTTGATAAACAGAAAACAGTAAAACATTTGAACAAATGAAACTAGACACAGACGATAATCATTATTCCAGAAACAATTATACAAAAATACTTGAAAATATATACCTGCTATAAAAAGCAATAAAACTTGCACTATATAAACTCCGCACATAAAAATAAATATAAAGCTTTTGATATAAATTAATAAAACAAACTATTAAAAAGTATACTGATCAAACAAAAAATCCTAATGATTTTAAATTATTAAAAGATATACATCATAAAAGACATACCTACAAGACTTGAAAAAACAAAGAATGAAATGCTAGTAATATAATAATTAAATGTATCATAATTTTACTGATGATATTTGATAAAATATTTTATTATCGCTTGTACTACTACTACTAATGAATATTAAAATGGTTGTATAGTTTATCCATAGGATAATGCTATTAAAATTTGACAGTCCAAATTTTCCAAGAGGTAACCTATGAAAAAGGATAGTCAATACTGATTGTAACAAATTAAAACAGTATCAGCACTAGTCAATTGTATTGATAAAGTAAAATGTTAACTATATTAACAAATGTAAGATGTGAACTGACACAATAAGAATAACAGTTATAGTATTAATATAATAACCAGCAACAATAAAGAAGTAACATATTCTTGATAAAAATGGTATTTGAATTATTAAATCTAATATGTTACTGTCCAATGAAAATTATATATTAAATATATTAACCTATAAAATATGGTAATTTGTGAATTAGAACAGAATTGTGTAATGTTTGTCATAATGAAAAATCATGTAATACTAATAACATTAGCCAATTAAATTAGTTTAAAATTCATTAATATTGACCAATCAAATATTATACGACGTTAGCTTCACTAATAAAATGAAAATAAAGATGGCACCTTACAGCCAGAGGCTTTCATTAATTCAACTATCTACTGTAGTTAGGCTAGCAGCAGTATTAGAAACATGGCAGGCTCACACTGTACACCTTTGAACTCTGATTATTACCCACAATGCATTGGTACTGTATTGTAAATCAGGTTTACCAGCATTAGCTATCCACATCAGCAGCAGTAGCATCACTGATAGCAGCAGAGAAGCAGTAGTGTTGCAAATAAAACAAATGTACATTTGACTACTGTGATTTCTATTACTACTGCTGCTGCAGTGGCAGCAGATTTAGCAACTTCAATTTACAACAAGTGTGTGCACTAGCTGATTCATTACTACTGCTATTACTGCTTTTACCCAAATTTTACTTACTGCTACTGCACTCTTCTCTACTGCTAAAATCTAAGAGAAGGTTGTTTTTTTTGCTCTCCAGTAAAATAACATTATGTGCTCTGAAGAATTCTTCAAAGATCTGGTAACAGTTTGTCAACTAGATGTCCATGACCTGATAGCTTTTATCATTTTCCTAAACTTTTGTTCATATGCTCCTATTTCAGTATTTTAAACATTTGTCCTTTGTATCTTAAATACATAATAATCAATCTTATTTCCTTTCTAAATTATTCTTAGATTTACTTGACATTCTAAATATTAAATTAAAAGAAAGCATTTATTTAAATTTCTCTCATATTTTCTCTTATTTTCAATATCTTCAATAATATTCTTTCAATAAAATATACTTGGATGGTTACATGATAACATGATTCCAAGCAGTTGCTGTAGTCATTTTACATTGCTATATGGTTTAATCTATGATTCAATCTTTTTTTCTTTTTTTTTTTTTTTTTTTGATAAATTTTAGAATTAAGCAAGAATCTTATTGGTTTATTTTTCACATTCAGAAACGTTATCAGTAATGTTCAACTATCCATCTATCAAGAAGAAACTATATTTCATTTCTTGGTAATTATTTTCTTTGAGATTGACCTGTAAATAAGACACATTTACTATCTGACAAATATTAGTAATTAGTAATTAAGTATCTTCCTACACCAGTAAAACTATTCCTTATCTACATTCCTGAACAAGCTTTATCTATAAAAGGGAAATCTGCATAACAGAAAACAAATTTACCTATTATGTTTCATATTATGAAGTTAAAATTGTTCTGAAAAGAATTGGTGTCTGTGGTGTATAGTGACATCATGAGACTATAGATTTACACCTGAATCTGTGTACAGGCCTGGGCAAGATTGTATGGAAGATTGTCAGTTTCCTATGCAATAAGTATCTCCTCTTATAACACTGAAGTTGTCTATGGGAACGGCAAGGGCTGATACAGCTTTGTATTAGTGCCATCTCAGGAATTACTAGATCAAGGTTGAAGGCAACATTCAATTGATAATTATGTAAATATTTTAACATAACTTGTATGAACATATAAACACAAATGAACATACAAATACATACACATAGATATAAATGAAATGTTAATGCAATAAAAGTGTAATATTTTTTGTTTGTTAAGAAAACTGTTAGAAATGGATATCCTTTTTCATTACTTCTCAAAATCCAAATAATTCGATATAATTATTTTACATATCTAGATTGAAGAACTAATCATAAACTTATAGTAATGTTTAATTTAATGTGGATAATTATTTTAGCTAGAAACTAATTTGTTAATTTTTTCATTGGAAGTTTGGAAATTTAAATTCTACATAATTAATTATGTTTTTCTCTGCTGATTATTGTTCACTGTAAAAGACTCTTGATATGAATCCCTCTTTGTTCATGGGGAAGGTTTTTACAAATTTTAAAATTTTGACCCATATCAAATAAATGTATGTATCAAATTTGATAGCTCTACATCAAACTGTTTGATTATTTATATAGGATAGATAAACAAACTATTCCTTGTTATTAATTTAGATTTTTAAGTGAAAGAAAATAAACTGAATGAATTATGAATGAACATTTATATCAAATCAACTTTACTCAAAGGAATCTACAATGGAAAATAAGTTCTTACTAATTAAACCTAATTAAATTTAAACATATCCACATTTTTTTTTGGTAGGGTGTCAGTTTTGAATTGCAGCTGCATAAGAAAATAATGTGTAACATATTTTGCATATTTTACATACTTCATTATCTTTTTATCTCTTCTTACAAAACAGAAAGAGAATATTTTGACATGTACCTTCATAAATTAATAAAGAATAAACACTAAACTTTGATTGCATTAAAATTACATATGTATGTATATTTGTGCATATATGTGTATTCATTTTTGTTTATCACTCACATATATTATAATGTTAATAAATATATACCTGTATCAACATTTAATTAATAAACCAGAGTAGATGATTGATTTTGTGAATATGTTAATATAATTCCTTACAAACAACTTTAGTTATGTTACTGTATATTCATATCATCTTTATATATTTCATTGTTTTGTTGATATGATTATTCGTAATTACTTATAATTTGGTGTTCATTTTATTTTGCTTTTATACTTTATTTTGTTTTTGATTGTTTGATTTCTGAATGATAAAAATGATGTAATGCAGATATATTAATAAACAGAAGACAAAGATTTCATGACAATGTTGACAATATGAAGTTTTGAATGATACACTTATATACACAAAAGCTTATATATAAGTAAAAAGGTTTTCATCCACCCATCAATACATTAATGAATTTGTAAAATATGAACAAATTGCATGATATAAAAAATTGAGATATTTGATTACCCATACCAGCATATATAACATGATTGAAATATCTGAAAGTATTTTGATAGAACCTCAAAGCTGATTTCTAGACCACAAAACTGAAAATGTTAGAACCTTATCAGCAAGAGATGGCTATAAATGATTAAAATATAAATTATTCAATGAACAGTAATTCATATCAAATTAAAAAAAATACCTTGAGAAAGATATTTAAATAAAATAATAAGTATTATTTCATGAATTATCATAATAAAATTAACATATTTCCTGTTAGATGCCTACATTCTGATAGTATCTGTCTACTGCTGAGGATCAAAATATTGCTCCCATCACTTTAGCTCAGGATCTGATTATTTTTTTCTCTTTCTAAGTATATGAATAAAATTATATTAACATTATAAAAGTAAAAAAAAAAAATTAAAAGGAAAGAAAACTGGACACTGATTCTTTTGTTTACAGTTACAAGCAATCATAAGAATGAAAGATAAATATTATTTATATAGGGGAAACAGAAGGTTTGTGGAAACCTAAGTTTTTTTTTAATGACAACACTTTATTTAAAAAAGATGCTATACCAACAGCATAACTTTAGAAAAATATGTATGGAAGGACAAAGGAAATAACAATATGTATGGAAGGACAAAGGAAATAACAATAAAACACTCAATGAAAGCTGATAAAAAAGACAGGGACATGTGGGACAGAATTGAGAAACTGTAGATTGTGTTTGGAGAAAAAATTTAAAATTATTAATTTCCCTGAGCAAAGTTATCTACTAAATAAGATATCTGAATTGACAATATGAATAAACATTTTTTTGGTTTATCAGCACCAGATTGAAAAAGAAATAGTTGATTGTTCATTACATTAGACTCAATACATTTATGTAGCAATAATTATATTTATATTTGTATTCTGTTGAGGATGTACACAACTGTCACCACCACGTTTATTGGTTTGACAGAATCAACGCTGATATAAACAGAAAGCAAATTCAGCTTTGAAAATCTCATAAATTTGACTGAAACATGTTTGGATATGAAATCCTTTATTGATTCATTTTAATCAATTTACCCGAATTTTGATATTGAGCATTGTATTGAGAGAAAACAAAGTAAGTTTGACATTTTACATTTACATTGTGTGCTTTGTTTAGAGTTTCTTTTTACTGGTTGCTTATAATTCCAATAAAAATAAAATCCTATTAAGAAAAAAAAGATAAAATAGGTGGAAATTATTTCTTCACTCCACTTCACTGGTTCTTTTATATAAAAAAAATAACTTAGATTTGTAATTATAATGAAGACATTGAAAGTAAATTTTCTTGAGATTTAACATTAAAAATTCTAACACATAAATGTATTAATATGATAAAGATATAATGTTGATGCGTACATATTCATCAAGTGAGGATTTATAATATTTATCTGTGTATCAGGTCAATGAATAAAATTTCATTTTTATTGATAAAATGAAAAAATTGCTCTAAAAATCAAAATCATATAAAGTCAATATAAAATTTTTGTAGTAAAAACTTTATCCCTTCTAAACAAAAATGTTTTTTGAGTGTTGTGTGATTTGGAGCATCATGTGAGAAAATATTGTGATAGAATAATGCATACGTATTGCAGCTGAGTGGAAAATATCCTACAGTATTTAATAAATTCTTTGTTTTATATGTCCAAATTTCAATAGTGAAAGAACACATCAATAGCCAAATTTCATCACTTTAATAAAAAAATGAAAAAATGAAAAAATGAAAAGTAATTTCCTTATCCAAATCAATAAAAAAAAATTCATAAGAAGTACTGAACAAAAGCAGATATTCAATTTATTCACAAATCAGTGACCAATCCATTAAATAAGAAAGTTTTATAGATTTTATTGGTATAAACATTTAAACAACATTAGTGTAATCTGATATTTTAAATTTAACAGAAAAAAAGTGCAATAAATTTAGAGCCTAGCATAGAGAAGTTCATTGTGTTATTATTGCACAATTAATCAATAACAAATAAAAGTTGTAAATGTGCACTGGCACAAGGCCACAAGTGTTTGGTACCCAGTAAGGATCAAATTCATTATGATATTAGTGATCTACAAAACTATATTGTTGATAAATTTTATCTTAAAATGGCATATATTAAATAGTTAAAAAGATAATGATCGTAATTTATCTTTTTAACTATTTAAACTATGACATTTTAAGATAAAATTTATCAACAATATAGTTTTTTAGATCACTAATACCATATTTCTGTTAAAGAAAATTAGCCAATGAATTCAATAAAATAATTATTGATATGCAATTGTAGAGGTAAACTCAAGTAAGATTTTTACATCACTTGAAATACATACTTAATAACATGCACAAAGGTCATTTTAATATCACAATAACAGTATTATCTATCTGTCCTTCTGTCAATTAATCCATTTATCAATATTTATGTATGTAGGCCAACTTTGTGGCTGAAACTAAAGCAAGTCTCTCTTTAATGTTTGGAGTCAAAGTTCAAGTAGAGGCCTATAATACATAGATACATAGTTTTTACTTTCTTCCTTTCTTTCTCTTTCCCTCTCTCTCCCCACTATCTCTCTCTCTCTCTCTCTCTCTCTCTCTCTATATATATATATATATATATATATATATATATATATATATATATATATATATAAAGAATTGGATAAGTGACCTATTATTGCTATCAGATGGACAGAGAAGGAGTCTATTCTCTTTTCTCTATTATTGGTTAAGAGAGATTCTTCTTACATTTAAAGTGGAGCACCACATCAACCATCAGTTTCCCACATTAGTTCACAGATCCAAGCTGTGCTACTCATGTACTGGGTTGGTGAGCAGTGGTATCAAACTTGGAAGCTTGTGGTTCCAACATGGATGCTCTACCAACTGAACTAAACTGGCCCCTTGATATAGATACATATGTATATATACATATATATACACACATAAATACATATTTATATATACACACACACACACACACACACACACACACACACACACACATATATATATATATATATATATATATATAGATAGATAGATAGATATACAAGGAAGCCTTTGTTGAGAAATGGACTCAGCAAACCAAGTTCAAATACTGGATGCTGTTTGCATTTCTCATAGTGCTAATGCCCTTGAGAAAGGTATGAATATTCTCTCCTGAGACTTCATGTGAATGACGTATCCAGTTTCCAGAAGTCTGAAATTTATTTATTTCAGTTATCTAAGTTAAATGTTTAAAAATACTTTTTGTAAAAATGTAAATAAATGAAGTCAGTAAACTAAAATAGTGAGAAAATAAAAAGTAGTTGCCAGTTTTGTTTTAATGTTAAATCGCAATTTTTTAAGGGTAAGTCATTAGTTCAATCATAAAATAAAATTGTTGTAAACAAGAAAAATGAATGAAGATATTTTTTGAACCAATTTGTTTTTATCAAGAAAATGTACCTAAAATTAGATAATAAGAATAATTAAAATAGTTCTTAATTTCAGTTTTTCTCTCCAAAATGTATTATCCAAGGACAAACAAATATGGATAGTTAATGCAATGATTTCTTTCACATTTTACCAAATTGTTAATAAATATGGAATTTATACATAGTTGACAATTTATTCATTAGTTTAATCATCAAGCTTAAATCTAAGTCATAAATTCTATGACTAAAGGTTAAAAACTGACTGTAGGACAATAATCGCTACTTTTTGATGTTGGCTATTGTTTTAAAATTTAAAATTTTAAAAAAAAATTACTACCTGCCTTGAGTAAAATTGCATTTATGCATTAATCATCATTACACAAGAGAATTAATGGTTTCCTTAGAAAGAAAAAATACTAAATTAAAAACTGAAACCAAACCAAAAAACTCAGTATCAAATGAAAAAAAACAAAATCAATACTGAAATCAAAAGTGCCATGTGTACATGTATATATATATATGATATATATGGACTCTCTCGTCGATTTTCGACGCATGAGTTTTAATCCAATGAACAACCAACACAGTGATTTGTTTATAGTGGTGAAGTGGTGTAGGACCATTCCACACTTTTTGGCACAGTCAATAGGAAAGAATTGGTGCATCAAAGGAATGCCACAAACCCAATCAACGACCGACCTCAGGAATTTTGGATTCAGAGTTATCCTTCTCCTAGACTGGTTACCTACCCAAGGTTAAAGTCTGCCCTACTATTTAACACATAGCTGGAGGGAGAATATATGGACTCATACCTTTCCTAAGGGTATTAGCACTATGTGAAATGCCAACAGCTTCGTCTAGGAATTGAACACGAATCGACGAGTCCATTTTCCACAACTCTAACCACTAGCCTACGCGCCTCCATATATGATATATATGCATACATATATACATATATAGATATATATACATGCATGTCAAGGAGCCATTTTTGGTGCAATCATTATCCTTATAGGAAATAGACTTGGTGACCTGAGTTCAAATTTAGGACAGCTGTTTGAATTTTATATAGTGTGCTAATACCCTTGGGAAAATGGACGCAAGTATTCTCTCTCTCTTTTTTTTTTTTTACTAACGATTGTTCTCATTTATTTACAGCAGACTATAAAAAAAATTACTGGAAGCAAATAAAAAAAGTCTGCTTCAGGTATGATTTTTCTTAAAAAAGATTGTGCTACAGTTTTTTAGGGTAATTAACTTAAACAGAAAAAAATGCCTTTTGGGACAATTTAATTGTTTAAAAGAGTATTAAAAATATTAGATATGTAATTTTAATTTGCTTTTTTTTTTTTTACTGGTGCCCATTATGTTACTACTTTTCGACTAAAACAAAAATCTAACCTTAAATTGAAAATAAGCCAACATTTTGGTGCATATCGCATAAATGCGTTCTGGCCTGCTGGCCTAAAAAAAAAACTTCTTAAAAGCTGACCAGTGCTACTTATGAACTCCCTTGCTGTTTGAAGGCGTTTTTCCTGAATATTTAATGCAATATGAAAGCGATATTTTGTGCCCTAAGTCTTTTTACGACAAGTAAATGTAAATATTTTACCCTCCCCCTTTTTCAAATATTTTTTTTATCGGATTGAAGGCGTTTTTATCGATAAATAACTTTTTAAGTGGCTTAAATGCGTTAAAAAGTAAACAACCTCCAGGTTTTTTTCATTGAGAAGCAAATGTATACCCCCCCTCCTTAAAAACATCTTTTTATTTTTTCGGTATTTTTATTTTATTTTAAATCAAAACAACTGTCAGGAATTTTACCGAGTTTCGCAAATAAGTTGATTTGAAATAATTCTCTGATTTAGATTATTAACAAAAAGCAAGTTTACTAATCATGAGACATTTTTTCTGAATTTTTATATATTCATTTTTTTTTTTTTTACAAACGATTTTTCTCATTTATTTACAGCAGACTACGGTAGAATATTTGCCTAGGTGCCTCACGGTTCCTGGTTTGATACTGGCCCGCGCCAACTCAGCATATGAGTAGCTCATGGATCTGTGTCGTAATGTGATGAGCTGATGGTAGGTGTGGCACTCCACCTCTGATGCTAAGAAAACAATCTCCTTGGTCTAGCACTAGTGAAAAGGGGATAGACTCCCTTGCTGTCTGGCTGATACTGACTTTAGGACGACTTTACTTTTTAAAAAAATGACTGGAAGCAAATAAATAAAAGTCGGTGTCAGCTATGATTAGAAAAAAAATTAAAAAAACATTTTAGGGGTTGGTGATTGAAAAATCATAGGAAAAAAGCCTTTAGGAAATAAAAGGTGTTTATCTCAGCTTTAGTATAATAATAGATATATACATCAGAAACTGTTACGGATACAGACTATGTATATGATATGCACCAATTGGACACTACTGAAGCGATTAAAAGCTAATTTTAAACTGTACAAAGATGCTACAGGCTGTCCTGGAAGTAGCACCCCACAAATGAACAGCTATATGGCCACTTGTCTCCTATCACAAAAACCATACCAGTGATCAGGACCTTCCAGAAGCAATGACCAGTAAGAACAGGTGGTGAGGAAGAGTCATAGAAAACTATGCTATAGGCCATTGTGATCAGGACACCATGTCCTGAAATGTGTCTTACTAGGGAAGACAGTTCATTATAATATGTGGCCATGTCTGTTCCATCACAGACATTTGTGGTTCATATCATTCTTGATTGGATTTTCTATATGCTGTTTAGTACTTTTACAAGATGAAGATGAAGAAGAATTCCTACACCTCCAATAGTGGCATTGATAGAGTTTTCCATGCAGATACCAACACTAAATAGAATTGGTTCTATTTACTATTTAACTCATAGCCTGGATATTCACATACATACAGTTTGTAAATTTGAATAAAAAACATTTAATTAGGGTGTTGTTTTTAAGGATAGGTCTTCAAAAGTATTAATTTTGTTAAAAAAGAGATCCCATAGATCAGCCTTCCTGGTAAAATATTGTCTGAACATGCATCAGAATCTGTAATAAATTGTTTATTGAAATGCTCCTGTGATTGTTTAAGAAAAATCTGATTTGTTTTTAAAATAGACATAACCTCCTTCATAAATCGTCTATTGAGCAATTTCACTATTTGTAAAGACATAATGCCTACGTTCTCAATCACTTCCATAAAATGGTGAATTGTTTGAAAGTGATTTTTGACAAATCATGAAACTGCAATAATTTGAAGCCTAGTAAAATACTCTATGTCAATTTTAACAAATTGTAGATATCTTTGTTTAACAAGAAATCTTAGGTTTAAAATATAGAATTACCTATATGAGATACTATTCAAATTGATATAATGGGTTAATCATTATAATTGCTAATATTTTTCTTCTGCTTTTACTTCTTAATGGTAAAAAAGATTTGTGTACAATACATGAAAAGAAAGAACCTTTTTCCAAACATATAGTCTGTATAGCTGAGGAAGGTTGAAACATGTATAGGATGAAATGATATGGAAATAACAAATGAATGACACTGAAACCATACTATGTGTATATATTATTATAACACTTTATATTCTATGTAAAGTTTACTAATGTTTTGACCATTTTATTTCTCTATCCTACTCTAAATCTTCCAATACAAGTTTCTTCTTAGTATTATCTGTGTTATTCAGACTATTGTCCTCATCTTCATTGTTATCTGTACAACATTTCGGCCAATGTGCCCCCTGGCCTTCTTCAGGTATTTCTTGTTGGACTCGGGAACCTTCTCGGACTTGGGAACCTTCTTTTCAGACCCAGGAACCTTCTTTTCAAACTCGGGGACCTTCTTTTCAAATTCGGGAACCTTCTTCGGGAACCTTCTTGTTGTAATCAGGAGCCATCATGGAACTTTGAACTTAACCCTTTATTCAGTCCATGGGGATATCCTGTTCTCATGCTGCTAATCATAGCTGGGGTAGAGGTGTTAAGCTGTGTTAATTATTATTCTATGTTATGGTGCCCTTGACCAGGATTGAACCTGCAGTCTAGAGATAACTGTCGCTTAGAACTGTCTTAAACTAACTTGTTTATCCACTATGCCATGTGTCCAATTGGACAAGAAGGTTCCTGAATACAAAAAGAAGGTTCCCAAGTCTGAGAAGGTTCCCAAGTCCAACAAGAAATACCTGAAGAAGGCCGGGGAGCAGATCGTCCAAAACGTTGTAGAGATAACAATGAAGATGAGGACAATAGTCCAAATAACACAGATAATACTAATCATCAAGCCTCATCTCAAACATTCAGAGAAAACGTTTCTTCTTATTTCTATTTATTTTCATAAAGTACTGTCCAAGATCCTATATAACTAAACTTATTATTTTCATTTCAATAGTATAAGATAGATATTTTCATTCAGCTGAAAAAGACTCTCTTTTTCCTGTGAGTTTCACTAATATGTTCCAAATGATATTATCCAATTCCATCATCAGCTGTTCTAGTTTGTATTTTTCTGTTAGGCTTTTAAGAAGTACATTTCTATTTCTTTTGAAAGTTTTTGTCCTGCTTAGTGGCACATTGCCCGCAGGCACAGTAAGTTATAACAGTGAACCTTTAATAGATGATGATCTAACAGGAATATCACAATACATATTTATTTTTTTGTGTCATTAGAATTAGGAAGATTACATTAAATTCAAAAACTGATACTATTTTTGGCACTTAAATCTATCTGGTAGTTTCCTATATTTCTATAGGGGCTATTTGTTGTTCATAACAATTGAATTTGAAAGACTAATGAAACTTAATAAGAATGCATAAAAAAGATTATACTTATTTGTATTTTAAATGATTTCTATATAAATTATAAATGATATTTATTCTTAGTTATTGAAAATTAGATTAAATTCAATTGAGAACACTAACAACTCTCTTGTGACCAAATTGTTTATGGTATCACACCAGCTTTATGAGAAAGCAGAGAAAAACTTATCATTTCTTTCTTTTTTTTTTTAAATGACTGATTAATTCTTTGTGTGTGTGTGTGTGTGTGTGTGTGTGTGTGTGTGTGTGTGGACATTTAGAAATGAATAATATTGATATTAAGCAGAGTAACAAAAATACATTTAAAATCATTTAAAATTAAATCATTATGGTAAACTTATTTGAAACCGATGGGAAGTAAATTAAAAATAGAATAGTTTAGGTGCTAACTCTTCTCATCACTTCTGTCTTTCATTGCTAAATTTTCCTATTTAACTAAATTAAGCAGAAGAGAATAACATTACAATTATTTCCTTTTGTTAATGCTTATCTTTATCAATGGGATCTTAGATTTATCAAAATAAAACCAAACAATTAGAAACCAATAATAAATAATACCAAGCAACTTTATCAAAATCAAATTTTAAAGATCAATATGCAAATTAGCTTTCACATTCACTCTGTCACATTCAGTTGTCTTATATCTAATTGCTATTGCTATTAGTATGTAGATAAGGCCAACAGTTTTTATAATATTTGATATTTTTCTAAATAATTGAGATTTAGATAAAAAATAAAATCATAGAGAATGTGACATAAATAACCAAGGGGATTGTGATGTTGGTGGTGATGTAGTTTCGTTTATAGACACATAATCTCAATTATAATAAGATATATATGACCTTTTAATGTATTTATTGTCACATCTATTTTTGTTGTGTTTGTATATAGATAAATTAATTTTTACTAAGTTCAAATCTACATATCTCATAAATTTATACATTATATACTAGTATGATTTCCTAAATTTAGCCCAGTATGACCACAAAGTAAAGATGACTTCATCACAGCAAAAATAATCTGCCAACCACATCATCATATATGTATAGAACAAATATGAAATACACAGTGTCTACAGAGTCTCAAATTCTAAGATATAAAAGTAAGATTTCTAGTCCATTGTAAAGTTGTAATATAATACACTAAATACAATTTCCATATATATATAAACTTCACTATATCTAGTTCACATGTTATGGACATTATTCCAAGCCATAATTGTTAACATAAAGGTAGAAAAAAAATGTCTGCTTTCTAAGAAAGTGGACAATGTAGGAACTCCCCATAGATTTGTTCCTCCTGGTCCAAGTGCTTTTGACTACATTGAGTACAATGAATGAGTGTCCAAAAATTTGGATGTCAACCACTAGAATTCTTAGTCAGGTGATTTATTTATAGAAACAGCCAGACTTTTTGCATGAGCTGATAACAAAATAATGGTGTACCAATTTTCTACAGATTCCCTGAAAACACTCATCTATCAGCTCATATCATTTCAAATCTGCCAAAAGTTTTTTGGATTTTCAAATTAATCATTTATTGAAAGAGTTACTGAATTATACAAAAGAGTACATGGCATCAAATCTTGTGCCTTGAAATAGAATGTTTAGTTCAGTATATCATTCACCTAGAGCAGATATAAATATGACCTTGATTTTCTAAACCAAAGGCATTACATGAGTTTGAAAATAGATCCATAATCTTTTGAATGTTAGGAAACCACACTCATTAACATACAAAAGATCTCAAATTAGATGGAAAAATCTGATTCTGAGAACACTTTATCTAAAATAGTAACTGAGCTGTTATATACCTCTCTCTTAGTCTTCCCATGTGCCACACTTTATCTAAATATTTGAACATTCTAATAAAATTAGTTCTTGTTTTTGTTTATTTTATCTATTTTTTCAGGTGGGGAAGTAGAATCATGAAGAGATACAAATATTTCTGTCTGTTAGAGTTTTACTACTTTTAGGAACTTGAATATTATTAGACCTCACTGTTTTCCTGGTGACAAATTTGAACTTTGCCCTTGAGACACCACACCTTCCCTCACTTGCCGTTGGGGTTGCTTCTCGTCTTCCCAGTGTTAATCAGATGGCTGTCTCTGGTCAATCGGTTAGTTGACTGGTCCTCTCACCCTTGGGGTCATCGATCCTGGTTGGTGATTCAACCTACAACCAACCCTCCACCTGCCATGTAGTGCTTTTGATCTCAGGTAGTTGGCTTGGTCAGGTTCGTGTCCGGACTAAGATTCACTGTCAAAGGGTTGAAGTGGTCTCAAAACAAAATCAGTTACCATTTAAAAAGAATAAGGACAGGTGGTTAAATTGTATACACAATGTTATATATAACAAAAAATTAACAATACAGTATTATAATTCCCATCCCTTTTGAGTTCCAAAGTGATGCAAATTAGTATTAGTGATTGGATATGCTTGGATTGGGCGAAGAAGAATTCTGGTCAGGGTCTATGAGGGGATTCTCAACTTTGTGACGACTAAGTTCTGCTTTCGTCAACTTAAACACTCAATGGAAGATAACTCTCACCAACTGACTCAGCAATTGTTTTTGGAACTGACGCTCAAGAACTCTGCCAGCTACTTATTTTATTTACTTTGCTCAGGAACTAACTAGGAATTAATTAATATCAAAAAATGCTTTGCTTAAATAAAATTTTCTCTTCTGACTGTAATTCGGTTTTCATGACCACTTTACCCAAAAGTAGTTCTCAAGAAATTAGTTCCCTTCCTAATTTGGGAATTATCTCTGCCCTTTTTTCTCCAACTCAATGTGGTTGTCATCTATTACTGACACTCACTATAGGGGTTCATCTGGTGTGACCCTCATAACTGGGTTTTTCCAAAACAAAATGTTCAATTCTCATATCTTATCACTATTCAAAGACTTCTGCCAACACTGTCCAAATATGTCTGTCAATGACTTTTCATAACCTTTGGACACAAATAATCTTTTTGAGTCACTTCCATTGTTCTTCGCATTTTAGATTTTTCATAACTCGTGTGAAATTGTACTTTATAAGTTAATTCGGGGTGGTTTAACCCTGCAAAGACTAATGGGTTACCCAGTCACTATATTACACCCTAACAATGTTGTAATCAGTCCAGCATTTAGCTCTTTGCAGGACTTGAACACGAGAGATTTTGAATGTCATGCTTAGGAATGCTGTAATGAAATCAACCATGTGACCCGATTTTGAATACAGATAATCTTAGGAGATTTTAGGGATCAATCTTTAATAGAATAGTGTGTTTCAATCCAGAACAAAGTTGTAAAACTCAATGACCATTTGCATTCATCTTTCCAATGTCAAAAGGATCTACATTTGACCAGATTTGACAATCCTTACCCATTATTGCATTAAATCACTAAAATAAACAATTTTGTCTTCAACAGTGATTGACAGAATTTGATTTCAAATTTGTTTGAACTTGTAATTATTGTCTACAAATATAGCACTTTCATTAACACAAAAATATACAAGAATTCTCTTGCTCAATATAAAACACTTGTTTTACTGTTAATATTTTAAGAACATACTATGTTTTACTTGGAGATAGGTTTCAAAAAAGTTATTTTATATTAATCATTACAAACTAAATCAACTAGAATGATAATTGATAAAGCAAATGCTTCATCTAAGAAATATATATATAAACATTTAGCTCATTTTCTACTCATAACTTAGTCCAGTACAAGGCCAAATAGTGAGAAAATTAAAGGAAAGATTGTGTTAATCAATACAGGCATGTCCATCTCATTTAAGATCCTTGAAATATTGGGGTAAAATGGCAGATAGAAAGAGAAAAGGTTAAAAATGGACATTTCAAAGAAAAAATAGGGAAATAAAAGAGGAAATAGTCTTTGAGGAAGTGATCATAAAAAGGTAGTTTCAGAATCAATTTTTATTTTAGAAAAGAAACAAAGAAAATTATTCTTAAGAAAACTAGTCCTAATAAAGTCAGTGAGAATATCACTAAATTCCAGATAAAAAGTGGATTAAAAGCTTTCAGAAATAGTGAAAGTAACATAGGAGATATTAGCAGAAATTTGATTAAGGAAATGGCAGAAATGGTCGGCAAAGCAAATGAAAATAATAACAAAGAGAAATATTCAAGCACAACATTAAAATTGATGAAAAAAAGCAAAATATGGAAATAAAAGAGACAAAATTGACAGAAAATAACTAAACAAACTGACCAATAAAAGAATGAGAGAAAAATGAAGAAAAAAATAGAAGAAAAGTAGGGAAGAGATATACTTTGAAAATAGAAATATCACCGACAGTCACTCTCATAAACACTATTGAAGTTTGATAAATCCAAAAGAAATATTGAAGTGTGCATGTGTATTTTTGTGTGCATGTGTGTGTCTGTATGTATGTGTGTATTTGTTAATAAAAATACATTAAAAGACAACACAAGGCAGACTTGAATTAAACCTTTTTTTAATATATATATATATATATATATATATATATATATATATGGTACTACAATTATCAGACTACAAAAAGACACAAATAAGATTGATATAAGAATAAGGCAATGGGAGACAATTTCACCTAAATAATTTACTGCCTGTCTTGAGAGTGTATTCTAGAAAATGAACCAGCAAAGTATGGAAGTAAATATAAATGGTTAATATTTCACCTTTATAGATATTCTAACAATATAATACTAATATCAGAATCATTGGCCAAGTTCAAAATAATGCAAAATGATCTGAATAGGATGAGTATGAAAATAGGTTTGAAGATTAACCGAAATAAGAGGAAAGTAATGTTTAATTATAAAATCTCAAAAACAATCATAAAAATAGTAGATGAAGTTCAAGAAGGAGTTACAAAATATGGCTCTTTAGGACAGATGATAAAATTAGAGGAAGATCATGCTAATAAAATAAAAAGACATATAAAGATAAGTTGAAATGTATTCAGTAAGAACTGCAATATTAAAGCATAAAGTACACAATCACTCTATGATACCAACTATAACTTAGTTGTGAACCAAGGAAATTGACTACATTATTAGAAAAGAAACTTATGCAAAGATCAATGTAAAGCACAATCCTAGATATAACTCTTAATGATAAGTAATAAATATAGATCAGAGATATATAGATTATAAAACAAAAATTAGCTAAAAGAGGTATAACATATTATGCAAAAAGTTAATAGGATGGTGCTCAAGAAATAAGAAATGCAATCAGAAAATACCTGAAAAAATGGAGAGATGAGATATTAGAGTCTGCTGGTAAGTCATGGCAAAGACACAATCAATGGTGTCATGGAAGAAATTGAGAAAGGCTTTTATCCAGTAGTGGACTCAAAATAATTGCTAATCAAATATCTGTATACAAATGTGAACATATTTTCCCTTTAGTTATTTATTTGTCCTCTTTTATTAAGCAGGTAGGACAAGTTTTAATTCATTTATATTCACACATCAAACAAACACCACAAATACATATAACAACAGATATATGAACTTATATGTTGATTTGGCTTTAGAGCTATCTTTAGTAAATTAATTTTGCAGAGGATAGATTAATATAGTAAGTTTGATTCTCATACAAATCAGTTCAGTTCAAGAAAAAAAAATCAAATTAATATACTCTTGCCAAATCATGTATATCTAATCAAAAGATAAATGAAAAGGTTAGTTTTCATACAAAATAAATACATATTTTTCTTGAAATTTATCACACTTCTGTTGAAATAAAAGCATGTTTTTATTTTATTCTATTTTAGATTTCATTACACTGGAGAACAATTTTGGACATAATTTCTGTTGAATTTGATTTTTCATATTAGACAAAAATTGGCATGCTGATTTCAAAATTGCAGCCTGTTTTCTTCTATCTCATCGAGTTCTACTGCTCACTCTTCAAATAATTACAATTGTATTGTTTGTTTGTAAGTAATAAGACTGGTCAACTGATTGCGTTGATTATTTTATTGAAAAGGAAGGAGAATTTTTCCGATCTGGTGACTAGGTTGATTTCCAGTCAAAGAGCAAACATCAGCGCATTGGTGAATTTGCATATTTTAAATTAAAACTTGGTGATTAAGACAAGACATTACAAGATGTGCAAGCAGTGTGTTGAGAGTTTACAGATGTGGATCAAGGTTAATGGGATAAGGTGGCATTTGGTACACCTATGATTTGTTGAAAGCCAAAATATCATTGCACAGACTATTACTTTTGTTTAATGAAAACCTCACCATATGACTAGAAAATCAAATGTAAAATTGAATATCCTAGTCTACTATCAGCTATACATCCAGTGCTTCATTCGGCTGAAATCCCAGTGCTAGTTTTTGTTCAAACACCATCCCCACACCCCACCCACCCTGTCTTGAAAATCTCAATTATGATGAAGAACCCATCAGTTGAATGATTTCACACAAGTTTCAGGAGTATCAAAAAAGGCTTCAGAATTCCTAGCATCAAGAAGATTTTAGAACATCATTTTTAAAAGTAAAATTATTAAACAATGCAGCCCAAAGTATCACTGAAATATGTAAGTAGATCTTTTTAAAAGTCTTATACATTAATGATTAGTTTGTAATGATTATTATTTATTATTTGTTTATTGTATAAAACCCACACATTATAACAGTAAATGCATTATAATAGTATTCTTAAATTCATGAGAGTGCCATAATGATAGAAGTCTACTGTATATGCATGTTTGTATTTTAAGCAATAATTGGAGGCACTCGTGGCACAAGGGTTAATGTCATTGAAAATGGACTCTGTGAAGCATGTTTAAATCCAGGACAAGGCTGGTTGCATTTCACATAGAGCTAATACAATTGTGAAAGGTATATATACAACTATTCTCCCTCCAGCTATGGGTAAATCGTTGGGTAGACTGGGCACTTTAACTTTGGTTTGGCAACCAGTCTAGGAAATGGAAAACTCTACATTGAAACTTGTTAAATGCTTAAAGAATTGACTTTGTATCACATCCTACTTATGTGGAGGGGTTGGTATATTCCTATATATACATATATATACTCAGTTGATATATACATATATACAATTTTATTTTCAAAATGGAATGTAAATAGAAATAATTGTTTTTATTGTATTGTCAATTTCTTACTGTTTCCCCCCCCCACATATATATATATATATATATATATATATATATATATATATATATATATAACCCAGTAGAGCTCTCTAGGACCGATTTTAATAGACTTTCATCGCTAGCGTAGTAAAGCAATGATTGTCTGTTGTTTACAGATCTGATCTCTCTGGTGGCCGAGGTTAAGGAACCAGACTGATGAAAAGTCAGTCAGGTTTTGCTCCTTGTCAGAAGTAGTTGCTGTGTCTAGCCATACTCATGGGATGTGAAATGTTAAAACACATTGTCTATGGATGACTCTTTCTAAATTACTAAAACTAGTTGTCTCTGGTTAATTTTTTAATCTACCAAAAGGTCTATTGATCTATTTCTCTTTGTCTTTCTCTCATGTCATCCATCTTAATATTATCATTTTTAACTTTCTGCTTATTCCTATATATCTATGTCTGTGTATATCTCAATATATACTGTTCTATCAATCAATCTATCTTTATACTCTGACCCTATTTTATTTCTCTGGGCATAAGTATTTATCTTTCTATCAAGCAAAGTATTATGTAATATCTGTTTATTCACATCAAAATATTTACTGAATATGATAAAGAGTCGTTTTGTTGTCATGCAATGTCATTCATATCATTATGCCCCTCTAGCATTAGTAATAATTGTTCAAGTTCAAATAAAAGTCAAAATGGCAAAGTGTGACTTTCAAGCTAATCAACTCCTTCATACTTGAAACACAATCTTTACAACCATAGTATTTCTTTTAAGAAGCTGCCATACCAACTTCTATCTAGATTGGCAACCCTTTGTTAGTAAGATCGATTCTCACTAGGTGCCCCATACTTCTGGAATTAGTTGTGGAGCACCCACAACTAAGTTAAGGTTAGTAAAAAACTATATTTTGTTTTTTTGGAAAATCAGAAAAATATCTATTGAGAAGTCTGCATGCTTTTTTTATTAAAATCATTTAGTGCATTTTTGGTTTATACAAGAAATTCTTAAGTACAAGGGCGAGTCAAAAAGTAATGCAATTTTGTTTAGGACAGTTATAATTACCAACACAGGAACATGTATCATACACCAAAATGAAGCTGGTCCTCTATAGATCACATCCCTACACCTTCACATTGTCACTGTTTCTCTCAATAGCAATGTTCCTCTTTTGAATGAGAGCATGTATCCCTGCCCTGTAAAATTCTGCTGACTGTTCTTTCAGCCACTTCTTCACTACAGATTTCACTTCCTCTTCACTAGAATAATGTTTGCCTCAGACCCTCGTTCACGGGGCCAAACTGATGATAGTCTCAAGATGCTAAATCTGGTGAGTAAAGTGGAGGATGTGGTAAAGTTGTCCAACCAAATGAGGCAATTTTCCCCCTTGTCCTGATATTTGTGTGTGGTTGAGCATTGTTATGCAGAAGGAGAACATTGCTGATTGGCAAGTTGGGTTTTACTTGTTGGATACTTGCTCTAAGCCTCGTTAGGGTCTCAATGTAGGCCTTAGTTTTATAAAAAAGCTTAACATGAAATAAAGAAAATGGCATTACTTTTTGACTCACCCTATATATATATATGGGAGTAAAAAGAGGAGATCAATCCGACAGTATGCGGAAAAAGTAGACAAACATGGGATGTTATACGTCTACTTCCACCCCAAACATTCACACCAAATCCACTACATGACCCCATACACACCATCACCACAGCAACAACCACATAAAAGCCCTACTACCTTCCCAAACATTCACTCCACATCATCAGCAGACTCCTAACCTCTTCCCAATTATGACCACAAGACACTTGTTAGTAAGAGAACTGAATTTTTCAATACAAGAACTCATGTCCTGAAGAAGGTTTGAAAGATTGAAATGTTATAGCGTGAATATCACCACCAGTAATAAACTTCCATCCAGTATAACATCCTGTGTTTGTCTACTTTTCTCCATATATATATATTTATTTATCTATTTGTTTATTTATTTAATGGTTGGTTGATGGATTTTAATGTCATGTCAACCCATCTGGGATTATTTTATGCCAAGAGGTGAAAGAATAATTTACGTTGTATTTCTAGATTTACACTTTTGTAGTTAATGGTGTTAACGATATGTTAGCTTCATCAAGAATTATGTTGAGGGGGATTAACTACATGCATATGAATAAATTGGTAGAAATAATTTTCATTAACTTCAAATAGTTTAAAGGTAAATATTTGTTTGGTTTGGTTTTATAAACTGGTAAAAATAATTTTCATTAACTTCATGTCTATTAATAAATTGGTAGAAATCATTTTCATGTTAGATTTTCATGCATATCAATAAAATGGAAGAAATCATTTTCATTAACTGATCAAGTTAATGAAAATTATTTCTTCCATTTTATTTGACAGATCTATTGGATCCATAGATGGGACTCTAATAGGTACTACCATTTTGGGTCAGAGTGGATCTGGGAGTAATGGCAATGAAGAGGTAATCCACACTCCTCAGAGTTTCAGAATTAGAACCTCACCATTAGATGTAAATAAGCATCATACCCAGGACACTAAATAGATAGAAATAATTTTCATGATAGATTTTTTATTAATTTCATGTTTCAACAAGTAGAAATAATTTTCATTAACTTCATGTGTGTCAACAAATTAAAATAACTTAATATTTATTTATAAACTGGTGGTTGACCTTCAGTCACATCCTTCTAGCACATATATGGGAGTTTGCTATAAAAGCAATTTGAAGAATTCGGTCAGGACAATCATATAGGTGCTAGAGACATGACCAGCCAATTGATCAGATCTGGCTTCCTTGACTACTCATCTACCCCAAGTAAGTGATGGTGTGTTGCATGTCATGGACCACTTCATACCTGGTTCGCAGACTGCTCAGCCACAGTGATCCTGTCCTCAGACATTATGGGTTGCTTCGCATGGCCAAAATGACCTTACTGGATAGGCATTATCTCTCTGCAGAGGTGCTGTTGGTATATTCTACAGCTTTAGTCAACAGGGCAGTATATTAAATGATTATATTGTATTTGTATGAATATATATATATATATATATATATATATATATATATATATGTGTGTGTGTGTGTGTGTGTGTGTGTGTGTGTGTGAATATACTTATTTGTTTAAATGATATATATTGTGTATACAATAAAGGATTAGATATAGAGGATGAATTTTGATCTGTCATCACAGAGTGATAAAAAACTAACAAAGTTTGTTATTATTAGAAGAGAGTGATGGGGAGCTAGTTGTAATAATTCTGCCTGATCCCAGACTCATAATTAGCTACACAGATGTTTGCTTTTTTCAGCAGCATGTGTGTATATATATATACATGGTGCTAACATATCTCCTTATAGGACTCCAGCTACAATGTCAAAGACATCTGTGTCACAATCAGGTGAAAAAAACATTGCTTTCATGCCATTTCTAATGAAGGCAAAAGGTTTCACACTAAAAAAGCAAGTAGCAGATGATATACCAGAGAAACTATTACAAATGCAGATGAAGCAGATGAAGACTTAATGCTTCTCACAAATACACCAGCACAAGCTGAATCACTGCTAGAGAAAGCAACAAGAGGCATTGGCCCCTATGGGAACTCAGATAAAATGGAGTTCATGTGTTTTTAAAAAAATGGAGACATTTTCACAATGGAGGGCAAGACTGAAATTAGTAAACCAGTTCACATACCTAGGTAGTAATATCTTATCTACAGAAAGAAATGTCAATATATTCATAGGAAAGGCATGGACCACTATAGACAATAATCTGTCTATAGCAATCCATGCCTTTCCTACGCATATGGAAATCTCTCTGATAGGATAGAGTGAGAATTCTTCCAAGGTGTAGTTGTTTTGACAAAACGCTTGGAGAAAAAGCTATAACTACACAGCTGCATGCTGTCTTGAACAAGTCCTGGAAGCAGCACACCACAAAAAAGCAGCTGCACACCCACTTACTTTGTATCACACCAACTGTCCATGTAAGACAAACACTGCCGGAAAAGTAAAGACAAATTCATGTGATGTTCTCCTGTGGACACCAATACATGGACATGCCAGTGTAATCTAACCAACAAAAACTTACATTGATCAGCTCTGTGCGGAAACTGAATGCTGTGTGCAGTGGACTTGCCGAGAGCGATGATCAGTAGGGATTCTGTCAGCATGACGATGATATATATACATATATATATATATATGTGTGTGTGTGTGTGTGTGTGTGAAAAAGGAATGACTTACCGGTGAAATTAGTCTCAATATTTAGATGATACAAGTTTGACCAAGATAAGTCAGCGTTATAACAAATATAAAGTGCTCAACAGTTAGCTGTAATTAATCAATATCTTGATTAAGTCAGTGGATTTAACTCTGAAGATCCTTATGGTGAAACTCGAGTAGGTTATTTCTGTACATACTATAATAATAATAATAATAATATATATATATATATATATATATATATATATATATATATATAAAGTTCTGCAATGTTATCAGAGATATCTACTATCTTTGTTTAACCTGACACAACAAGATCACAATAGTGAACTTATAAACAATAGCTTTTGAGTCTAGCTTGCTAACCACTGCATTACAACCAGCACTTTTATTTGAATTTATAAACTTTGATACTGAATATTAAGAGTAAGATATAAATTGAAAAATTTCATAAGCTTTGTCAAACCTGACACAAGACAACTATAATGAGGATAAAATTCACTATTAATGTTTATCAATGAGTAAGGAACTTGTTATCCATTTATTCTACAATGGGAACTCTCTTTGCATTAATATTTGTTTGTGTGTGTGTCTATGTGAGTTTTAGTATTTGTGTTAATGAGGACTTTTATGCAGTATATATTTATAGCTGTTATATATACAAGCATTCATGTAACTATTGCTTATTTATATTCTTGCTAATCATGAATATGAATACTGGTTTGTGTTTCAGTAAATAAGTGGAAATGTATGTATTCTTCAATGAATGTCTTTTTTAGTGCATTGTCTTATTTAGTAGTCGTAGGAGCTCAATAAATTTGGCCTTAAATAATACTTTGTAAAATACCAGTCAATAAAAGCAATACATATATTGTGAAAAGAGAAAAAGAAAATACCGTATTTCATGAGCACATTGGCACAAAAGTTTTTGATTTCAGTAAAAATATTCAGAAAATACTAATTCTGGGAGAAAAAGCTAAATATTGGTTTATATTAGTAAGCATGGTAAGTTTCAGATTAATTACAGTAATTATATCAATGATAATAATAGTGATGATAAACCCCTATTCTGCTCCTAGATCTTTCATCTACACAATAGAAATCTACAGCAAATAATAAAATATCTTTAAAATGTAGGTGCAATAAATGTATTCTCCTTCCCAAAGTAAGAAATGCTTATAATCAATATTACCATAAAAATGGGGCCATAGTTGGGAATTTTTAAAAATCTCATAAAGTTTGTGCATTCAGAAAATAGAATTGATTTTTTCTAATCATTTCAACAATCTAACCCATTCTATTGTTATGATTTCAAGTTTCATAAACTGAGACAAAAATAATTGTCTTTCTATGGATTGTTTTCACGTCACGTATCCGTTGTTCACGTGAGAATTTAACTCCTTCAAATTTTCTCTTTTTGTCCCTGTTCTTTGAACCGCTAAGATCTATCTTATTAATCTTCAATCGTGAAGTAAAAAGGACAGGTTTTCATTTCATTGTAATAATTATTATATGTAATTTATATATATGTATTAAATACCACATATACTTATTGTTCATATGAGTTCGTTTTTGTCTTCCCATACCGCCTATTCAGTGTTAGTGTACCACTGCATACACTAATTTATTATTAGGACCTAGCATTGGTTATTGTTTATATGATTTCGTTTTTGCCTTTCTATACCGCCTATTCAGTGTTGGTGTATCACTGGATACACTAATGCATTATAAGAACCTAGTGTCGGTTATATACCGATAATTCCTCGTTCTTATATGACCATATATTTATTTATTTTGCTTTATATCGTAACAATAAACTCAGGCATGTCACCAAATTTTGTTTTTGAATTATAAGCTAATAAACGTCATGTAAAAACTGGCGTTAATGGCTACTACAAATGTAAACATAATAACGTGATTTTTTTTAAATACTAATCTTTCAGTAATAAGAAAAAAATCATAGGGAAAAAATATGGAAGAAAGTTCATAACTTTGCTTTCTGGAAAGTAAATGATCACAATTTACTGGAGTCGACTGTAAAGTTCATAGACTGAACACTCTCATGGAATGTGACCAAATGAAGTTTATTTTTCAGAATAGTTCACTTTGTGATTCCCATACTTTTTCCATCGGTGTTGCATTTCTTGGATCTCATCTGTCAAAAACGTTATCAATAGCAGATTGGGCGTCATTATATCGACTTTTCTACCAATGAACGTTTAAATCCACCCGCGTATATTGTTAAACAAAAACATAAAGATTCTGTTTAGCCAACCTGGCGTACACGAAATGCATATTCGTTATGAATAGGCATGTGCAAACCGCGGACAAACCGCGAGCTTTCAAAATGTCTGCATAATTGTTAAAAAAATATTTTAAAACATCAATAAAAAATGGAAAATTAACTTTTTAATGTTTTCTTTTACGTTTAATATAAAGAAAAATTCCAAGTTTATGTGTTATAAAAAAGAAAAAAAAAAATATTTCTCTTACATAAAACTTAAATTTTTGCATTTAAAAGTAAATTCCCGTAAATTCTTAATCTTTGTTGACAGTTATCGCATCTTGACGTGTGCACTATTTCTTAGTATGGAGGATTATTATACGTATAATAATTTCTTTTCTGAAGCAAAAACAAATTACTAATTTAGCATTTCCTTAATGCCTGACGATTTAACTCTTAATGTTACTGAAAAAGTTGTTGGGAAAATCAAAATTAGAATGTTAGAAATTATTTATAATAAAATTTTGATAATAGCATTTTGACTGAACGGTAATATCTGCTTTCTGGATATAAACCGGAGAATTATTTGTTTCCAAATAAAATAATAAATTTCTTCAAACACTGTTTGAGTTTTACAGAGTATAATTATACAAGCGTCACGGATTTGAACCTATTAACTTATGTACCCAGAACACACCAGTGAAAACAATAACAACAACAGTTTTCCCCAAAACCCAGAGTTTTTATTACTCTTAGATGCATCCGTAATAAGAATGACGACAATTTTTAATTCAAACATTATTTTCAAAAATTTATAAAATAAAAACCGACATATATTCTGTCATTATTTTTAGCAAGATATATTTTATACAATATTTTCTTTGATTAAATAAATACGATTTTGCTGTACATTAAACAAAAGCATTTATGTTACATTTTATAAATTTTTAAAAATCCCTGAAAAATAAAATAACAATGTAGACAATAGGAACTTTTAATATAAAATTCTTTTGAAAATATAGATTATATTATATTATATTATATTTAAAAAAAAAAAGGTACATATTTTTTCTTATTTACGAGATTTAAGTTTCAATGTTTAAGATGCCCTATTTCCAAAACCGATTTAGTAGCGAATTATCTTATTTTACATATGTTCCGTCATTAAATTGTCTTTCCAAAAATGTAAAATATATTTATGTACAAAAAAAAAATTACTAAGATCTTTGTATGGGGCATCAATGCGCGAAACAACAACTAACGAAAAAAATTATTAACCTTTTTAATTTAGTAAACATTTATTTACAATAAAAGTTCGTCTTTTATTACTTCATATACCGAAAGTTTTATTAAAATCGGATAGTTAGTTTATTTTATATGATTTTTAGAAGAATTTTCTGTGATCACCCTTTTTTTTAGAGCCAGCGATAATTTGCACATCCCTAGTTATGAACATAAAATTTTCAAAAACTAATGTTCTAAAAACATACAATGGAAAAGTTCAAAGTTGCTCTAGCTATCGTCAAGTCGATGAGACATAAAAAGACGTGAATTATAGTAAAAGATAATAATAAGATTTTGTTCTTTTTTAAAGGAAAAACTAGTAGAGATGGAAAATATGACTGTAATAGATGGAACGGAAAACACAGAGAAAGCTATGTAAAAAAGAGTGAGAAAATTGAAACTTTGAAAGAAAAATGGAAGTAAAATAAAAATAAAAATTATACATTTTTAGATTTTTATGAAGAAACTTTGTATATATTTAATTACATGTCGAACTCACATCCAAATAAATAATTTTGTTTATACAAGCCATTTTCCAATCTTCAGAAAACTTCCGAATTTGCACTTCAAAAATTCATAAATGAATTAAGTATGAATTAGATACTAGGAGATTGATTGTAATCAATGTTTTAAAGTTTTATAAATAGTGCTGGTACTTGTGGTTTATGAGCTCCCCCAATCTATGCTACATGTCAATTTTTATTAAGTAACATGCAAATTTATTTGCTATGTCAAATGTTCATGAATAAAAGTGATGAAATTGACTGGGGCCCTAAGACGCGGCTGAAGCCCAAACAACACAGTTGATTTGAGGCCCCCAATAGATCGTTTGGGAGTAATTATCACCACCACTTAACCTAAGACTGACATCTTTGAAGGGTTAGGGTTCCAAATAATCACCTCAGTTGTCGGACAATCGGATTTTGCACTTGCGAATTTCTGTCATAAAAATACACGTTTTGCTTTTAAATGCAAAGGAAAAAAGAAAGAAAGAATAAAGCAGCTAAATCCTTTGGGCCACTCCCTCTGTCATTAAAAAAAACAACAAAAAAAACAAAAAACAAAAACAAAACAAAAACATTAAGTCGAATTAGCCTTTAGAATAAATTATAATCCGACAAAAGACTTTTGTTTCACGCAAATAATCAAATAAATTAATTAATGCAAATAAATAGAGATAGAGACGAAATATTTACGAAAGCAAGCATGCATTCATTTAAAAAAAAAAGAGTCTCTATCTGAAGAGAGGTATGCTTGTACACCACGTAGACGTGTATGAAAACCAGCGAAACAAACATTCACATATATCTCAAGTGTAACTATTTGATTTAAAACGTTATCTTAGGTTATTTGCTAAAAATAGGATTAATTAAATGAAGTGTTTACGAAGGGGTAACCTAAATTCAATAAACAATTTGGTCTTGAGAATCGAAATATGAAAAACTTGGAGGATCAAGACAATTACTAATACTTGGAACTCTGATCAAGACCTTTTCTAATTGTATGATTGCGCCGCTTATAATAATAGTGAAATAAACGTTATTTGCATAATCTTACTTTCGCAAAATCAAATTATGATATGGACCACCAATTTTGACGCCATAGACGTATTTCACAAAATCAGTTTAACCTCCCTAATTGATAAAAAAAAATGAATGGCGCGAACGGTAATGTTTATTTTAAAGAATTTTGATTTATTTCCATTGGATCAGTTTTATTGAAACAATTCGGAAATTAGAAAAAAGAATTCATTAATTAATAAGTCAACACTGCAAACTTCATTAAAATCAGATAATTCCTTTATTTTTAGTAATTTCTTGGTTATCAATATGGGTTAGTTGGTTAGCTACTTAGAGGATACCGTAGACGCGGGCATATCACGCTAAACTTGTTTGCCTACAAAAGGTTCCCCTACTAAAGGTAAACAAGTTTTGCGGACTGCGTGTTTGGAATAGAAAAAAAATTATATTACATTTAAATGAATATGAAGAGGTTAGTAATTTTTATATTATAGTGTATTTAATGTTTTTTTGTTTTGTTTTTATGTAATTAATTTCTAAGAAGAAACTTTTAAAACTGTTTTAAACTATTGATAAGAGGGTTGTTTTGAGTGCATAATATATCTTCACTTAGCCCTTTTTGGGGGTGAATTTAATTGTTTAAAATGTATTAAAAATAAATTGCATATGTAATATTTTTTTTTTTTTTTTTTTTTTACTGATGTTACTCCTTTCCGACTTAAACAAAAATTTTACCTTAAATAATCGATTTAATTCCTTTTAATTCGTTTTTAAAGTGAAAGTCTGCATCCATTTTGGTGGTACTTAGATTATGATAACTGATAAAATATTGCTCGGTATCGTTCTTACTGTTTATATATAAATGCTAATAATTTATCAATAAATGTATGTATGTGTGTGTGTGTGTGTGTGTGTGTGTGTGTGTGTGTGTGTGTGTGTGTGTGTTCATGCTGATATAGATTTACTTAATGAATAAAAATTATATTTCCCTGCAGCCGAGCATAAAAAGAAAGAACAATAGATAATAATATAGAAAAAAGCCAGAATAGATATCCAGCGGGAAATAAATATTAACTCACCAAGCAAATAAATTAGATTTTATAAATTTTCATATATCTTAAAACTCTAGAGCAGACGACTATTTTCAACAAGCATAGAAATTCCTTATAGACTTGGATTCAATTTCAATATTTGGTCAATGGGGTAAATATCGTCTGAGTAAGGGTCGATTTAGTGGAGAATTTATTTACTGGCCTTTTTCTAATATAGAACGCCGACCTTTTTAATGGTAAGCGTTTTGCTGCGAAGGGGTCGATGAAAACAAGAGGTTTTATGCATTTATACATTATCAGTAACCAGTAAAACATCATTTTTTTTACTCGTAAGTGACATTTCATTACGAGCACCATGACACTGTTATCATTTTATTATATAACAGAGTAGAGTGATCTCTTTCTCTCTCTCTCTCTCTCTCTTTCTCACTCTCTCTCTCTCTCTCTCTCTCTCTCTCTCTCTCTATATATATATATATATATATATATATATATATATATATATATATATATATATATATATATATATATCGTGAGTCCTTTATAAATAAAAATGACTTGATTTGTCATTATATGACCCGAAAAGTGTTGATATGTCGTAAAACAAAACAACAGTAACAACAACAACAACAACAACAACAACAATAATAATAATAATAATAATAATAATAATTATATTATTATTATTATTATTATTATTATTATTATTATTATTATTATTATTATTATTATGTGAGTTTTTCACTCCAGCGTTAGCTGATGGTCTTTCACTGGTGTCTGAGTGACAACATGTCTCCCCAGATCTCCAGGACTCATCTGGATATTCGAGCCGATCTTAACAATATTGTTATCTGGATGGTCTTGATTCTTCCTCTGATTTCTAATTCCCCTAGTCTTTTTGTGTAGTATTGTCAAAGTCTAATTTCTTGCGCAATTCCCAGTGGATCGCCTTTCCCGTGCTTTCTTGCGAATTTTTCAAATTAGCGTCAGTGGTGGTCTTTCACTTGAGTCTGAATGACTACAAATCTCCTCAGATCTCCAGGACTCTTCTGAGTATTCAAGCTGATCTTAACAATGATGTTGTTTCAATTCTTCCTCTGATTTCAAATTATTATTATTATTATTTGCTCCTTTTGAGTTTTCACATCAGCGTTAGCTGATGGTCTTTCACTGGAGTCTCAGTGACAGCAAGTCTCCTCAGGTCTCCAGGACTCTTCTGAGTATTCTGGCAGATTGCAGCAGTGCAGTGTTCTGAATGGTTTCAACCCTTCCTCTGATTTCCAAACATTCCAGACCATTTTCCAATCCTTTTGGGACTGTTCCAAGTGCACCAACTACAATTGGTATCACCTTCACTCATATTCCATAACTTTTTTAGTTCTCTGGCATGGTCCAGATATTTGTCTATTTTTTTTTTCCTTTAGCTTCACCCTGTGGTCTGCTGGCACTGCAAAATCCACCAGTTGACAAGTTCTTTCTTTTTTGTTTATCAACACTAGGTCTGGTCTTCTTGCTGGGATAAGGTGATCCGTTTTTATTTCAAAGTCCCAGAGAATGTTATGCGTTTCGTTCTCAAGAACAGATTCTGGTTTATGCATATACCATTTTGTTGCATGGTCAAAATTAAATTTTTGCATAATTCCCAGTGAATCACCTTCCCAACCCAGTCGTGTCTATTTTTGTATTCTTGTTGTGCTAGTTTGCTATATTCGCAGAATATATGGTTTACAGTCTCATCTCTGTTCCCGCAAAGTCTACATTTACTATTTTGTTGGGTTATTATTATTATTATTTTATTATTATTATTATTATTATTATTATTATTTTCACTCCTTTTCAGTTTTTCACATCAGCGTTAGCTTATTTGTATTTCGCCGAAGTCTGAGTGACAAGTCTCCTCAGGTCTCCAAGACTCTTCTGAGTATTCTAGCCGATTGCAGCAGTGCAGTAGTCTGGATGGTCTTAATTCTGCCTCTGATTTCTTTTTCCAAGTTTATTGGGACCGTTCCAATTGCATCAACTACAATTGGTATCACTTTCACTCTCATATTACACAGCTTTTTGAATTCTCTGGCAAGATCCAGGTATTTATCCATCTTTATATTTTCCTTCAACTTCACTCTGTGTTCTGCTGGAATCGCAAAGTCCACTAGTTGACACTTCTCTTTTCTTTTTTTCTTTTTTTTTTCTAATCAACACTAGGTCTGGTTGGGCAAGTGGCTGTCCAAAGTGAGTAAGAAAAGTCTTTAAAAAGGATCGATGCTCTAATAAGCAGAATGGATTTAAAATTTAAAATATTAAATTGTCCCATTATTAAATACTACACATAACTCGTACGATAGATTTGTGCAATCATCAGATGGATAACGGCACTGAGTGTGGCAGTTTAATTTTATAGTAATTTTTAACTGGGAACATGTGTGAAACAAAGAAAGGAATGGTATAGAAGGAAAGTAAAAAGGGAAAATAAAAGAATAGAGGAATGAGGATATACGTCTCCTTCTACTACTACTCCTACCCCTCCTCACTCTCTTTCTTTGTTTATTCATTTCAATGCCATATTTTTGCAGTGAATTATGCAAATTAGTCTGACACATGCAATCTGTTCAGAAATTACCATAAAAAAGAAAAGAGCCTCACTCAATACATTGTTATCCATCTGATGATCGTACAACTGCACAGAAAACTCTGAGACAACATGGGCAGTTCCTTTTGATATTTTAAAACACACA
>CM042160.1:22150564-22178064 GCA_023376005.1 Doryteuthis pealeii | reverse complement strand
GATCACAGCCTCAATCGTGCTCCGGAACCTGGAACAAGCTGATGTTACAGTTTCCCTGGCAAGCGTTTCAAAAACTATCTTAATTCTGTCGATTAACTGGGGTTTTGTAGTACTGGCACGGCGATTGGTGTTTTTATCAACAGCGCCACGTACATTATAATCCATGGGGTTAAAATCTGGGGAGTTCGGAGGCCAAACATTAGGACTGGTGTAGTAAAAATTCGCCGACAACCATTTTTAACATTGTCGCAGGGGGCCGAATCTTGCTGCCATACATATGGCCTACAATTGGCTACCCTTGCTATCCAGCGCTTGACTACAGTGTTTAGCAACTCCACGTAGGCATCTGGATTCAACCTGATAACATCTCTGAAAAAAATGCTGTAAGAACGCAATCAGATCGTCTGTTATGTTGCTTTCTTCTAGCCACAGCCTAGTAGTCTCCATTGCAATTCTCCAGTTCATGTCTGATTGTTTTCCCGGTGTTCAGGGAGCATTGGGTAGCAACCATAATCTCCTTATTTTGATTGGCCAGCGCAGATCATCCTGATACAAGTTATTCTCTTCCATGATTCAGGTGGGTTCCAGTCATCCATTCTATATGTCATCACGTATGACAATGATGTGTAGTGTGCATCAATACCTCCAACCTTCTGAGAAAAATAACCAAATATGAATATGTCAAATTTATCCAGAACACCTGTATATATATATATATATATATATATATATATATATATATATATATATATATATATTGTTTCACCATGGATGCACCATTCTAGGAAAATGATATATATATATATATATATATATATATATATATATATATATATATATTAATCTGAATCCAAAATGAATAGGGGTACTTCTACTGCGCACGTATGTATGAGCACATGAAGGCACACAAATATAATGACACGAAAGAACACGTCATAAAATCAAGATATGTGAATCTTTTCGTCGAACTGATGATATTAGTAGACGCTACTGCTTCTGTATATAAATTCCCGACTTCATTTTAAGCTATCAAAACACGTGACAGTAGTTTCATTATGCAAAGCAAAATGACGTCATAATCGGTAGAATGGTTTGGAGCTCGCATCTACTCATTTCTCTCACTTCATTCACCCCACTGTATCTATTTTACTAGCTAGTTTTCTTCGAGGTTGCTGTTCGATGACCTGTAATAATTTCGAATTGTGATTTTCAAACAGATATGCAGATACTTTTAACTTGAGATATGTAACATAACATTTATATTTTACCAACTTCGCATAGTCATATACTTGTAAATCTATCTACATCCGTGTTTCCTGTTTTACTGCTTTTAAAAAATATACCTGATTATTTTCTCGCATGTTTTGTGTTGATGAATATTGAGTGTGTTTGCAAACACACGTCTGTGTGTGTATGTATGTGTGCATGCGTGTGCATTCACACGCATAAATACTAGCAAATAAATAATTGTATTTTTTATATTTTTGATTGATATCAATCTCTTTCATTGTTGACAGGATATTTTTAGCACGTATACACCCAAGGACGATGTCTATCAAGTTTGACTATTGTTAGTAAGTTTGATTCTCATGAAGTCGCCCAATATTGTGGCCCTGTGTCAGACTAATTTTGATTTTCTACTGACACATACCTGCACATATCATTTGATCGCAGATGTAAGGATTTTAATGAACCTAATAATTTGTGATCACGAACACAAATACGTGCATGTAATCATAAAATATTTTGAATACAAGAGGTGGGCCCACAATGGTCACTTTTAAAACAACTCTCAGGTAGATGTGTTGAAAGAACATTTAACTTAACAGAAATTAGACGTTTTCTACTTAATTTGAAATCGCACACAATTCTTGTCATTTCTCATTCAGGTAAATCTTATTCCAAATTATGTAGAGAAACACTAAAAGTGTTTCACTTGTAATTTTTGCAATATACAAAAAATATTTCTGCGACAAAAAAATAAAAAAATTAAAAATGTACAAACAAAAATGTTTCTTCGCTTAGTTAAAAGAGAACATGCTGGTTTTATGGAAAATTTGCTTTTCTTACTAGATCCAAGTGAAGTTGCTTCCGATAGAATCTGATAATATTTTGATACTTTATAAATTAAGGTACTTTTGTGATGATTTACTGACAGTAAATAAATGTACAGTATTTTAAATAAACGTTAATTTCTATTATTATTAAATAAACGTTAATTTCTATTATTTCATTATTCGTTACCGTCTCTTGATTGTATCTACGTTACGTAGTAGTTTACTCTTTTTCCAAGACCATTAACCAGTATTGGGGAAATTAATAAAGATGATAAACCTGAATAATACACTGAGATTTCCTTTTTTCATTAATTACAAATAATATCTTTGCAATCATTATCAGTGCCATTTTAGAATTATCTAAACATGCCGATACTGTTAATATGAATGTTTGAATTAAAGTTGAAGAAAATGTTTGTGCTGAAGAAGATAGATGTCTTAAAATGTATTAATATAAAAGGAAATGCCATTTGATATCAAAAAGTATAATTATATACATATATATATTTAATGCCTTTATATGGGGATCTTGAAATTGTTTGTTTATAATGACATCTAAATTATAAAAGTTTGCAATGAAATTAAGCATACATTTCTTTTTTATAATTGGACAATTTCCCTTCTTTATTTTCTTTTTATTCATAACTCTTCGGTCGTATATCATCCAGACTTCTCTTGGTAGTTTGGATTTCAACTAGTGTTATTCGTAAATAAAAAAGCGCAAAAATGAGGGAAACAGTTAAAAGAAAAATATATGAATGAAAAGCAATTAACTACTATTTAAAAGTCACTATTTTAAGAACGTATTTATTTTTAAACTTGAAAAAATCCCTTTTGTATTATACAATTTACGACAAATACTGTGCTTCTTAGATTTTTCTTAAACCTTAATTTAAACATGTATATTATATCATAGGCCAATTCGCTTTGTGAGTCAGTTCTTTACTTGGTACCCAGCTATTATGAGCTTGAACCAAACTAAGCTTAACTTAGGAGTAATACACCCAGTAAGGTTTTACTAAGTATATATGCTGATGAAGAGGACCTCTAGTACAGCTAGGTGTAAGTCGATGCTAGTACGTCAAAATAGTGAACATAGAGAGGTTATATGCTGCGGCACAAACAAGATAACGAAGGGCGAGTTTTGATTGCTCGGTGGATCAGAGCAGTCCAAGTTATTGGCGCGGATAACAGAGGGAATATGGTGGTTTACTCTAACCCCCGATCTTTGGGTAGTGCGCCCGATGTAGCAAACATCGCATTTGCATTGAAATTTATAAATAATACATTTCATTCCTTACCCCTTTTGAGTCATACCTTTATTAATCCCACCACCAATAATACCACGTGAAGAAAAGATATATATATATATATATATATATATATATTATATATATATATATATGTGTGTGTGTGTGTGTGTGTGTGTGTGTGTGTGTTTCATCATACCGCTAACTTTATTAAAAATAGTACACAGATAATACATGAGGCTTTTATATATTTTTTTCTGGTGACCCCTGTGATGATATCGGGTTTCAGTTCATCCCATCTTTTTAGTGGTTGCGTTTATGACCTGGAAGTCGTGGAAGGTGTTTATCTGGGTAGTTTAGTGCACTCAATCAGCAGAGAAGAGGTACAGTTGGTACCTTATTGTCTGCTCTGTTGGATTAAAAAAACACTCCGACTGGTTATTTTTAGTTCAAACTTTTATTTTATTTTTTTCATTTTTTTATTCTTTTATTCTCATGTTTCTTATTTTGTAGCCTCATCAATTCTAATCCTTTTTACATAGCATTCATTAAACAAAAAAGCGTGCCTATTTTGAACACACTAAAACTGAGCATCCTCTTGCCTATGATATACATTAGAATTACTAATTGGATAAGTTCCCAAATTTTAATCAAGGAAATCAAATAACTAGATAAATAAAAATTTAAGATATATAAAAACACAAACATAACAAGAAATAAACTAATCAGTTCATCTCCTATATAAGTGATGGAGCAATCTATGGCCGCCTTTACATACAAAGCGATGTGTGCATTAAAACAGTTAAAACCCCCTTCGCATTCTATAGGTGATGACAGCCTGGCGGTTAAGGTGATTGACTGACACTGAACCGATCGGATTTCAATCCCGACTGTAGGTAGCTTACAAATGTCTAGCCACACTGAAGAGACTTGATAAGTCGAAACACGTGTCTGTGGATGACTATATATATATATATATATATATATTTATGCATATGTATGAACTCATATGCGTATATATATATATACGCATATGAGTTCATACATATGCATAAACATACATACATATGAATAAATATTTTTACTATTTGATATATCCCTACGTATATTTCTTCCCATTACATTTATGAACACTGATACATATCTAGACATCTATATAAAGTCATATTTGAAAGCTTTTGTTTCAGTTTCCTAATTTTTATCATCACATTAAACAGAATACCTATCCTTACTAATTCAAATTCCGAATTTCCTAATATGGATTTTTGTAACCAAATTAATTTACTTTTTAAATTTAAAGGTGTGAAAAATGGCGGTAAATGCTAAATAACTTTATTCTTAAGAGTTTATCGTTAGAATTAATAAAACATAAAATCAACTCTACTTACATTCTGATTTGAATTTTAAATTCATCCCAGCACCTATGTATATTCTTGAATGTTTTCTACATATTAATTTTATGGGGGGATGGGAGAGGGGAAGGGGAAACATGGAAGGCTGCTGTTAGTGTCGCCACAGTTTCGTTTCACTCATTTAACAGTGTATCTCTTTCTTTATATATATATATATATATATATAAATTAATAGAAAGGAAATGAATCCGACGGTATATATATATATATATATATATATATATATATATAATATAAGATGAAAAAAGGTAAAACATGTGTATGTATGTGTGTGTGTGTGTGTGTGTGTGTGTGTGTGTTGCGTGCGTGTTCTTAATAGTTCAGTAATATTATTCTTTTACAAAGAACGAGTCTACTGGGAACACCTAATGAAATTCGCAATACGCCAAGAAAATGTTTGTGCACGAAATCTTTGTTTTTATTGACGGTTTTTAACGGGTTGTTAATATTTTACACACACACACACACACACACACACACACACACACACACACACACACACACACAATTTTAAAAATTGCGGCATATTTTCATGAATTTTAACATTGTAGAAGGAAGGAATAAGCGGAATTTTTCTGCTCATTATGCCTTTTTGATTGTGAGAAAGGTAAAAACACACCACAAAGGCAAAACCAAAAAAACTTTCCGCTCTTCATAGAGAATGGAAATGATGAAATATGTTACAAGAAGTTTATAACATTTTGTGCTAGAGATATTTCACTGAATCATTTACTACAGACGAATAAATATAAGCAATGTTATACAGCATTTTATTCTAAAAGCATGCGTTCATTTGATGTGGATTTTCAAAAATTAACTTATTAGATCGTATCCCCGTGTACAATGTGTTACTTAAACGTGTAAAAAAAAAAGTGGAAAGAGATTGTAGAGCAAGTGAAATGGTTTACAACTAAGTGCAACAGAAGATCGGTCTTCATGAAAACAAGGTGATGCTAATATAGGCAACAATTTAGCCGCTGATTTTTACATAAAAAACGAATTCAAAAAACGAATTCAAATTAATTAAATCGATTATATAAGGCCAAGCTTTTGTTTTAATCGAAAAATAGTAACATAATAAGGAAAATAATATGACATATATAATTAAATTTTTATTTACGAAATCCGACGTTGTTAATTAATAAAACACGTTATTAAAGGTTTTTTTTAAACCTTATAACAGTTTATTCTTAGAAATCAATAACACAAAACATTAAATACACTACGTACAGAAAAATTACTACTTGCTGATATTCTATTTAAATGAAATATATTTTTGCAAACACCCAGAAAAATTAAAGTGCGCTAAAAAAAAAAACTCTTACGTTTTTTGTTTACAAATATCAACGGGAAGTATGTTAAAAACTATGATGGCCGCAGATTGATAAACATAAAAAAAATACCAGAAATCAGGGAATTATCTGATTTTAATCAAATTTGCAGTTTTGACTTTATTAATCAATGAATTCTTTCTTTTAAATTTTTGAATTATTTCAACTGATTCAATGGAAATAAATGGAAATTCTTTAAAATAGAAATTACCGTTTGCTCCATCCATAACAACCTATAGAGCAACAATTTATATACCTAATTAATAGATACAATTTATTTAAAATATGATGCGCATAATCTTGAGTTTAAAAAATCATATTTTGAGATTCTAAAAACAAATATTTATCTAATAATAAGTAGGATGATGTAATAATTCATAGAGAAATCTCACTCTTTAAGCAGAACAAATATATCGATGTAAATTTTTTTCACTGTTAATCTAAATAGTTGTTTCATTTTATATTTATTCATTTAAAATAAATATTTTGGGCTATGGTATTAGAATTCCCCTCGTGATTTCTGCCTTTAATAGTCTTCTGCCACAAAATGTTTACCGGTTACCGGCATAAAAATGTACCTGCTTAGAAATTTACGGTTGCATTCTTTCTCTTTTGGCTCACGAGTCCGACAAGTAATACCTGAAGAAGTCCGGAGGGCAAACCGGCCGAAACGCCGTACAGATAACAATAAAGATTGAGGACAATAGTCAGAATAATTCAAATAATACTAATTATCAAACCTTATCTCAAAAATTCAGAGAAATTGAGTGAAAATATATTAAAATCAGATTATCATTTATTCCCGCATTTACAGAATTCTGTTAATGAATAAAAATTCTGGAAAAATGCAAAAACATGAGTAATTGAGGTAGATAAAAGATTCTTATAGAATACAATCATTAAGGTGCCTGAAAGACGACAGAATATAATGGAACAGAACAGTAAATAAGATTCAAATGTCAAAATTAATTTGTCTACTCTTAATAAACTGAATTTTAAAAAAATCGTACTAAATATTATAAGAATTGCTAATTCATTTCCCTAGTTTAAAAAATGGTATCGAACCCAATGCCACAAGCATTATACATAATAAAACGTATGTGATAAAATATGGAATACATGGAATAAAAAATGTTTACTAAAATGATAAATGTATGAACATGATAGAATATTTTCGTTGAATCAACAAGATAGAATTTGTAAGATCCCTGTAATGCCACACACACACACACACACACACACACATTCTCTCTCTCTCTCTCTCTCTCTCTCTCTCTCTCTCTCTCTCTCTCTCTCTCTCTCTCTCTCTCATTCCGTGTCTCTGTCTGTTTCTGTCTGTCTGTCTGTGTCTGTCTGTCGGTCTCTCTCTCTCTCTCTCTCTCTCTCTCTCTCTCTCTCTCTCTCTCTCTCTCTCTATATATATATATATATATATATATATATATATATATATATATATATATTAGAGTAGGGTGGACATGAAGCCAACGGTACTCGCTTACTGGGAGTTTCTCGACTATCTTATTCTTATTTTATATATATATATATATATATATATATATATATATATATATATATATATATATATATGTGTGTGTGTGTGTGTGTGTGTATGTATGTATGTATGTATGTAGTATTACAAAGGTCTTACTAATTTTATCTTGTTGATTCAAGGAAAATAATCCATACATTTTTTACTCTATGTATTCCATGTTTTTTCGCATACATTTTATTATATATATATATATATATATATATATATATATATATATATATATATATATATATATATATATATATCCGGTAGAGCTCTTTAGGGGTGACTTTAATAAACTTTCACCGCCAGCATAACGCAATGATCATCTGTTTACAGATTTGATCTCTCTAGTGATCGTAAAGTATATACACCGCTCCTTAAACGGCAGCAGGCAATGCCCTAAAGGTTAACGGATCGGACAGGCGTAAAGTCGGTGGGGGTTCGCTTCTGTTCGGAGTTAGTTGTTGTGTCTAGCCACACTGAAGAAGCGTGAAACACCGAAATACGGTGTCTGTGCATGACATATATATATATATATATATATATATATATATATATATATATAATTATTGCACTGAATGTTATTGGAAAATAGTATTAAAAAAACTAAAAATTAAAAAAGAATACAGAACAGAAAAAATAGAATATGAAAATGAAAAATAAATTTGAAAACATACCTTTGAATTCCAAACAATATGTATTCTTTAAAGAGGCTCAGACGATGGAATTAAAACTATTTTTTTAAATGTACATGCACAAATAAAAAATATTAAAACAACAACAACAAACAACAACAACAACAATAATAATAATAATAATAATAATAATAATAATAATACTTGAGAATCTTTTTTGAGGATGAAATGCATAAAATTTTCTGTGATTTTGAGACTAAGGCGGATTACCTTATCCCAACTAGAAGAGCAGACCTGGTATTGATTAACAAAAAAAAAATGGCATCTGGTAGATTTTACAGTTCCAGCAGATCACAGGGTGAAGATGAAGGAAAAAGAAAAGATAGACAAATACCTTGACCTTGCCAGGGAATTGAAAAACATGTGGAATATGAGGGTCATGATGATAGCAGTTGTAGTTGTTACACTACGAATGGTCCGCAAAAGAACTGGAAAAAAGACTGGAAGAACTGGAAATCAGAGTAAGAATTGAGACCGTCAAGAAAACAGCTTTTCTGAAATGGAGACCCATGGTGACTTGTTGCAAATCAGACTCCAACGAAAGATCATCAGCTCATGCTGATGTGAAAAACTCATATGGGTGTTCATAATAATAATAATAATAATAATAATAATAATAATAATAATAATAATAATAAAGACTTGGACATGGTTAAGAAGAGGAAATCTCAAGAGAGAAACTGAATCACTAATAATTGCTGCACAAAATAAGGCCATAAAAACAAATTATATCAAAGCAAAAATTGATAAGACACAACCAAACAGTAAATGTCGACTGTGCAATGACAGAGATGAGACTGTAAACCATGTACTAAGCGAATGAAGCAAACTAGCACAACGGGAATACAAAACTAGGCACGCCTGGATTGGGAAGGTGACCACTGAGAAATATGCAAAAAATCAAATTTTGACCATAAACAAAATGGTATATGCATAAACTAGAATCTGTTCTTGAGAATTAAACACATAACATTCTCTTTGACTTCGAGATAAAGACGTATTACGCTATCCCAGACCTAGTATTGATTAACAAAAAAATGAGAAATTGTCAACTGGTGAACTTTGCGATTCCAACAGATCACAAGGTGAAGGTGAAGGAAAATAAAAATATGGACAAATAACTGAATTTTGCAAGAGAATTGAAAGAGCTGTGGAATATGAGGGTCAAAGTAATAGCAATTGTAGTTGGGGCACTAGGAACAGTCCCAAAAAGCTTAGAAAAAAGACTGGAGGATTTGGGAATCAGAGGAAGAATTGAGATCATCCAGACTACTGCATTGCCAGAGAACTGAGGAAGCTGTGGAACATGCAGGTGAAAGTCGTACCAATTGTAATTGGTGCCCTTGGAACAATCTCCAAAGCTCTGGAAAAGAATTTGTGTGAACTGCAAATCAGAGGAAGAACCGAGGCCATCCAGCTACAGCACTGTTGGGATCAGCTAGAATACTCAGAAAAGTCCTAGAGACCCGAGGAGACTTGCTGTCACTCAGCCTCCAGTGAACTACCAGCTACAGTAGGTGTGAAAAACAACAACAAAAACAACAACAATAACAACAACAACAATAATAATAATAATAATAATAAATAATAATAATAATAATAATTTATCAGTGCGAAAAAGTATATAAATTTTTATGTAGGCATGCATCAAATGAAAACCTAATTTACTTATAAAACTATTAATGGTTTGTAATATTACAATATCATGAATTCTTAGAAGTATCATCAATGGATGAGAGAACCAGATATTCTAACAAACTATTCCACGGACGGACAACTTATAAGAATCCTTATATGTAATCTACATCTGTTTACTTTAACAATATGCTCTTGACCAGGTATGTCAGACATGCGGACGGCGAGCCACATAACGATACTCAGAAAGCACAGTTCCAGCCCGCGCACAGACTGCCCTCTCATACGGCGCTTTTACAGTACATCAAGTTTTTTAAAGTTTTTTTTCCAAAAATTAATGGGAAAAAAACTGTCATTTATTTTCATTAGGGCAAAGTGTTGTTAAGAAACAAAGTCTCTTTTCAATGCATTGTCTCTCACACCCTCCTTTAGGTTGCAGAAAGAGGAGGCTATCAGTCAATGAAATGAAATGGATCTTTTCTCTTGCCTTCTCCTGCTTTCAATGAACACATTGCTCTAATTGAAAATGACAGTGATACTTGCACGTTTTATTATTTGAACTCGGTCAGTAATATTCTTTTTACTTTTCTTTTTAACAAAATATTTTTTATTGGCTTTAAGTTGATAATAAATAAATCAATAATAGCAATCATCACTTTGTTCTGTTAATGTAGAAGAAGGATTTAAAGACATGTTGTCGTGTGCGGCCCTCATGACAGACATGTATAATACATGCGGCCCTAGGGGCTATTCAATTTAACATGCCTACTTTTGACCAGTAAAGAAAACATGGCGTTTGATTGATTCAAAATCACACATAATTGTAATCATTTACATAATTGTAAATATTTTTGTTAAGTCAAACAAAATCTCCCACTTAAAGAAAAAGAACCACAATCCTCTTTCTTTATCTTCTCCTGTCGCGAAATCATTTTATCTTTTATATTATCTTTCTATCACACGCCTCTCTTAACTTTACTTTTATTACTTTCTATATTTGTTTCTTCCAAATGTATTTCTTCTCTCTCTCTCTCTCTCTCTCTCTCTCTCTCTCTCTCTCTCTCTCTCTCTCTCTCTCTCTCTCTCTCTCTCTATCCCCCTCTCTCTCTCATTTGTATCTATCTGTGACACTTCATCCAATCACAAATAAAAACAGCGCATATGCATATGAGTGCATAAAACACACTTTTCTGCTTCCTACCTAAGAAATAATACTTTTTAACACACTTAGTATGAGTAAACTTTATTTTCTGGATAAGCATTAGACCAGAAAGGTATACATTTTTGTTAAATTATTTTCACCTTATTTCACGTCCAAACCGATTCATTGGCATTAGTGAGTGCTTAAAAGAAATGCATCAGAATAAATAGCCCAACGGTTGGCTGATTTGTCTCCTATTACCCGAATGTCAATTCTATTAATGCCCATTGTTGCGATAAGCCATACACTTTATATGCAAGAGACTCAAACATCCTCAATACTTATACATAAACCTTACGTCATATAATCTACAAGCTCCGCTAAGAGAACATATTCAGCTGTATTGGTAAGCAACAAAAATAAGTTGCATCTATTGATACTCATGATTGACAAAAAATGTGACGACGACGTCACATAGGCATATTAACTCGTGGTTATATTTTCTGTCAAGAAAACTATTAGTTCTATCGTTGTCAGTATTAACATCTTTTAAATCAAGTGAAGCTCTTGCACAGATAAAGATTTTTTTGCCTAGCTTTCTACCCATACAAATCTTTCGACTGATTGAGAAATTAACCAACTCTGCTTTGCTTTATAAATCCAAAGCTATGCTTTCAGGAGGATACATAAACCCTGTAGATGACTATTTAATCGGTGCTTTGAAAGATATATAGGTATATTTGCTAGGGAAACCCTAAATTCAACTGATATTGTTATGACTTTATTGTCAATTTAGATTTAGCGTGGTATGTATTGTTATCGGCCTTACATTCTTCAGATATTGTTGTTCCTTTTTCTTTTTCTTCTTTAAAATAAAAAGTGATGCCATTTCCTGTATCAAGATGGTAAAACATTAGATAATATGTTAGAATGAATTAAGTTAAAATTTTCTAGGCAAGAAGGACCTTCCAAATGGAATGGAATGAATTGGGTAAATTATTGCTCCACTCGCGGCCATTTGACTAAACAAATATGAATATATCGAAATTAATATCTGAAGAAGTATATATTTGTCTGGGACTCTTCAAATTACACGATATAAAAAACTAGAAAACGCACATATGTTGTATTATCATAATAAATTATGTATTCTTTTTCCTGTTGCATCCTTGTAATCTTTGAATGTCATTTAATAGGTATATATATATATATATATATATATATATATATATATATATATATATATATATATATATTAAAAATAAGTGTATTTTGGCAGCATTTTTTCTTTTATACAAGTTTTGTTGAACTGTACAGACAATTCCTGTCGGTCAAGTTTTTGGTTGATCCTTTCTAATTTTCGGGCCATCTTTTTGGTGTTGAAGTGTAACTGGTGTAACAGTCCACCAAAGGTTTCGATACGAGCGCTTTCGGCAATACAGTTTGCCATCATCAGGTAGGAAACGATGGTATGGTTTCGTGTCTCGTTTTTAACGAGAACAAGTATTAGCAAGGAATTAGAAGTGGGAGGTAATAACAATTGGTAGTGTGAGGTTGTAGGAATAGTAGTGGTTCGAGCGAGCGATGCAGTAGTGATTTTTTGTGGGAGAGGGGGCACAAGTTGTGATAATGAATTCCCCAACTATTTTGTTGATGAATAAATCCGAAAAACCCTCCATAATATTTACCATAATGAAAACAATAGCACACTCAATAGCCCTAACCAAAACATATATTATTGTAATCAGATGCACCAAAATTATAAACTGGATGAAAATGCGTTAAAAAATTAATACGTAACAATGTCTCTTCCACCGACACTAAGAAAAAAGTCAATCTGATCATTTATTACAAAAAATTTAAAACTATAAATCTCATCACATGTAACAACTCCTCCCGCAAAACTCCTCATCTTAATGAGACCAATGTTGTGTATGAATTCAAAAGTGTGGTAGGAGATTGTCTCTCCAAAATTAATAACACATATATTGGCAACACGACGACTACATTATCACGCAGATTAACATTACACTTATCTGATTCCAGCTCCATTAATCAACACCTTAAAACACATTCATGCCTCCCCTCTACCTACCGCAAAATTCTCACCGAAAATACACGTACACAGAAAAAAAGAAAAAAAAAAAAAAAAACTTCAAATAATCGAAGCTTTATATATCAAACAAAAAAACCTACCTTAAACAAAATAAACTTTGAAATAAGTCAACATGTTCTCAAATGCTTATAATTTCCCGCCTATCCTCCTTCCACTATACCCCTCCCCTTCTCACAACTTGTGCCCCCCATCCCACAAAAAAATCACTACTGCATCGCTCGCTCGAACCACTACTATTCCTACAACCTCCCACTACCAATTGTTATTACTTCCCACTTCTAATTCCTTGCTACTACTCGTTCTCGTTAAAAACGAGACACGAAACCATACCATCGTTTCCTACCTGATGATGGCAAACTGTATTGCCGAAAGCGCTCGTTTTGAAACCTTTGGTGGACTGTTACACCAGTTACACGCCGACACCAAAAAGATGGCCCGAAAATTAGAAAGGATCAACCAAAAACTTGTCCGACAAGAATTGTCTGTACAGTTCAACAAAACTTATATATATATATATATATATATATATATATATATATATATATATATATATATGAATTGGGTGATATTTTTCATTCACAGTCATACGTAGATGAGTGTAGGGATGTCCTACTGCCGTGTTAAATTTAAACCCCCCCCCCCATATTTAACCCAATTAAACTTGAATAACGGTTAATATTATCTTCAAAATCTTTGAACAATTCAAATGAAGAAACATTTAAAAAACTCCTGATGATTTGTTTTATAATTTTCCGCATACGGAAATAATGAAAATTATGAACAATGTTTACATTTTCGCACCATGAAATCTATTAAAATTTAACTTAGCCAAAAACAAGTTATGACAACCGGCTTTTTAAAAAATTCTATGAAAAATCAACTAACAGTAAAATTTTCACGGACATTTCGGTAATTATTCATCTGCTGATGAAATTATGTTTAAAATAGTTTTTTTTATTATATAAGGAGAAATACTTTTTACGAGGTCTCTCCCCAACCCCCTATTTTATTTTATGAAATCTGAAAAAATGAACCGATAAAAAACGATTTTTAATTTTTTTTTTCTATAAAGATGAGAGCATGAATAATTATATCAGAAGATTTTCATAAGTTTCTATACGGAATTCTTTTAGTAAAAGAACCATGAATACTGAATTCTGCTAAAAAATTTCATAATATTGACATTTGTTTTTGGCTACGTTGAATTTCAATTGATTTAATGGTAAACATTATTTTCGTTCATAATTTTTATTATTTCCGTAAGCTGAAATTTTGCTTTAAAAATCGTCAGGGGATTTTTTAGTGTTTCTTCTTGTGAATGTTTTAAAAATGTTAAAGATAATATTAACCTTTATTCAAGTTTCATTGTGTTAAATATAGAAGGGGGGTGTAAATTTGACACGGCAGATTGGACATCACTAATGAGCAGTTACACAAGTGGTATTTGTTGTATTTCGTATAGACTGAGACTGCCAAGTATCTTGTTAATGTGTTTAACTGTCCATTTCTTGAGCATACTCATTGTTCCACTATTACTTGCACGATAGTAGTTAAAGGTGCCTCATTTTTTTTTTCAATTTCTATTTCCAGCTCTTTGTATTATTTATCATACTCTTTGACTGATATGTTATCTGTATTTTCTTTAACAGTCCTTAACCACTGTATCTGGTATATTGCTCTTTATTTTTATATCGGTTTTGAGAGTAAAGTCCCAGCGAATACTTTTTTTTTTACTTCTGTTATTGGTTGTGGTTGGTGTTTTATACAATGTTTCACATTTCAATTTATCACAGTATTTGCAGATTTTCCAATGACAATGTCTTATTTCATCATGTATTATTATTATTATTATTATTATTATTATTATTATTATTATTATTATTATTATTATTATTATTATTATTTTCCGCCTCACTAGCGTCTGAGTGACAGCGAGCCTCCTTAAGTCTCCAGAATTCATTTACGTATCCTGGTTAATTTCTCTAGTGCTCTGGTCTGGATGGCTTCAATTCTTCCTCTAATCTCCAGTTCATCCAGTCTCTTTACCAGGTTCGTAGGAACTATTTCAAGTGCCCCAACAACAATTTGTATCACCGTCTCCTTCATTTTTACCACTTTTCCAGTTCCCTGGTAAGATCCAGGTATTGTTCCCGTATTTCGCCTTCTTTCACTTTCACTCTGTGCTAGAACGGTAACATCCGCCAGATGACAAGTTTTTTTCTTCTTGTTAATTAAAACAAGGTCTGATATTCTTGCCTGAATTGGAAGATCCGATTGAATCCAAAGGCCCAGAGAATTTTATTTTCAAGAACAGATACTGATTTGCGAACATACAATTTATCGGTATTTTTGGACAATTCCCAGGGTATCACTTTCTCCATACAGTCGTCCCTGTTTTTGAATTCCTTCATTTACTTATTATGTGAATAACCGCTTCATCTCTATCCCCTCATAGCCTACACTTGCTATTCTTCTGCGTACTACCCATTTTTGCTTTGACCTTCTTATTCTATTATTTTCGAGTAAAACCGATCAAAATTTTGAACTAGAATTGCATCTTATTTATATAATTCATATTCAATTATTGCAAATAAATAGATAGATAAATGTTAATGCTCCGTAAAAAAAAAACAAATTATAATTATATCCTTTGATAAATTGTAATTGTCAAAATGTTTGTCAAAATAGTTTCACATTATTATCAAGTTTCAAATTGAATTGAAAATTGCTTTATTCTCGAACATTTTTAAAGCCATTGCATTAACAAAAATCGCACTTGTTATTTTTGCTGTTTTACTGGAACATATGTTTCAATTGAATTCAATACAGCTTTATATTTCTGGCACTTGTATGCTCCCATCAAATTTCTTGTGGTTATTGTTGGTTAAGAAGTTTTCTCAAATCTTCAGCACATGTTTCAGTTATCACCGGATAATCCTAACTAATCCGTTAATCTTAATTCTAATTCTCATTAAAGACTTTTCACACAGTTTCCATTGCATGTCTCTAACCCTAATATTTAACATTTTTCTTAGTTTCCAGACAGATTTCTGCTATTTTCATTAATTTACACTCTTTTTCGTTTTAGTGCTGTGGTCTAATGTTACAACCACATATATAATCTAAAATATCCGCTTTCCCTTGTTAGTATCAAGATGATTTTCTATTTTTTTGTCCTCTACGACAGCCTCTGTTTTTCATTGATTCATTTACTTGTACGCTCGAAACAAAATCATTTGCACAGTTCCCCGTGTATGACTGTCCTTAATTTGTCGTACCTGTTTCAATATTCTCATATCGTAAACATAGTACATTCACTTATGATTTTGTCTACCTTTTGATCTTTTCCCCCACGGAGGTTGCATTTACTTTTTTTTAAAAGTACATTTCCGTGGTGCATTTGTTCTAAGTTTTAACAATAGCATATTTCTTTTTAGGTGTCCTTTACGTTACTACATACATTATTATTCGACTTCTATCGTTTATTTGGATTATTCGGTCTATTGCCTACATCTTCATTTTTATCTGTACAATGTTTCGACCGATGTACCCTCCGGCCTTCTTCAGGTATTTCTTGTCGGACTTGAGAGCTTTCTTTTCAAACTCGGGAACCTTCTTGTCGTAATCGGGAGCCATCACAGAACTTTGAACCCAACCCTTTATTCAAGCTGGGGTACAGGTGTTAAGCTGTGTTAATCATTATTCTATGTTACTGTCACCCTTGACCAGGATTGAACCATAACTGTCACTTAGAACTGTCTTAAGCCTACGCCTTTATCCACTACGCCATGTGTCTAATTGGTTGGTTTTTAACTAGTTTGGGTTAATACTCAATACCTAAGGAAAAATACATAACTAGATTTTATCAGTAAAATCTTTGTGTTTGTCATTAGAAAGATTGAAGAAAATTCTGCCATAAAAACATTTGTGTACATTTTTCAGAACTAAAGATGTGAAAAGTGAACATTTGTCAAGTTATTCACCTGTAAATATATACTTTTTTAATTAAAAAAAAAAACAGTCTGTATAAGATTTTTTAATCACTTGTAGCGAACATACACATACTTACCCTAAGAGCAACACTCAAGAAAATAGCAAACTAGAAAACACCAGGCCATGATGGTATACATGGATTCTGGTTTAAAAATCACTTCCATCTACGAGAGACTGGCCTAACAACTGAACAGATGCCTACAAGAATCAAACGTACCCGAATGGATGATAAAAGGAAAAACTATCCTAATCCAGAAAGACCCACAAAAAGAACCATCCCTAGCGATTATCGATCGATAACTTGTCTACCCATGATATGGAAAATACTGACTGCGGTAATAAAACAAGAAATATATTTCTCACTAAATTGGTGCAAACTCTTTCCAGAAGAACAGAAAGGATGGCACGGAGGCAAAAGGAGAACATGACTTACTTTATATAGATCAACACATCCTCAAAGAAGTTAAAACTAGGCGCAAATTATCGCAGTGGCATGGATCGATTAAAAAAAGGTCCCACATACTTGGATTATCGAATGTTTAAAAATGTACAAAATATCCAACAACATCGTAAAAAGGTCATGGAAAACTAGAAATTGAAAAATGTGCCATGCTAGTGATGAAAAAGTGGGGAAAGAAAATTAATGGACGGATACAACTACCAAATCAGGTCAATATAAAAACACTTGGGAAAAAAAGAAAGTTACAAATACTTAGGAAGAGGACACCATCCAACAAACAGAGATTAAAGAAAAAGTTAAAAACGTATACCTCAGGAGAACAAGAAAACTCCTTGAAACCAAGCTCTGCAACAGAAATCTCATCAAGGAAATAAATACCTGCGTCGTCCCCATTATAGGTATCCTATAATGGGGACGAACCAGGTATTTATCTGGACCATTCTTAAAATGGACAAGAGGAACTAGATTAATTATTAATGACAATGCACCAGGCTTTACACCCAAGAGACAATAGAGATAGGCTATATCTATCTAGAAATGAAGGTGGAAGAGGTCTTGCCAACATAGAGGATTTTGTAAATGCCACAATCCTAGGACTCGAAGAATACACAAAAAAGAGCAAAGAATGATTACTTATGATAGTCAATAACAGCAGATGCAACATATGGACAAACAGAAAAACAAAAACAAGAAAACAGAACTGGGAAGAAAAACAATAAATACAGACATTTTCATGTGCAACCTCCCCAATTTGTCGTTTGAAGTATCCATATAAGGATACTTCAAACGACAAATCGGGGAGGTTGCACATGAAAAGAACTGGACGTGGTTAAGAAGAGAAAACATCAAGAAAGAAACCGAGTTGCTAATAATTGCTGCACAAAACAATGCCATAAGAACAAATTATATCGAAGCAAAAATTGATAAGTCACAACAAAACAGCACATGTAAAGTTTGTGAGATGAGATCATAAACCATGTATTAAGCGAATGCAGCAAACTAACACAACATAATACAAAGCTAGGGACGGCTGGGTTGGAAAGGTGATCCCCAGGGAATTATGCAAAAAAACTACTTTTTGATCATACATCAAAATGGTATATGCATAAACCAGAATCTGTTCTTGAGAATGAAATGCATAACATTCTCTGGGACTTTGAGATAAAGACAGATCGCCTTATTCCAACCAGGAGACTAGACCTAGTATCGATTAACAAGAAAAAGAGAACTTGTCATCTGATAGATTTTGCAGTTCCAGCAGTTCCAGCAGATCACAGGATGAAAGCAAACGAAAAGATAGGCAAATATTTGGACCTTGCTAGAGAATTGAAAAAGCTGTGGAATATGAAGGTGAATTGTGATACCAATTGTAGTTGGTACACTTGGAAAATCAAGGGAAGAATTAAGACCATCTAGACCAGAGATCATCAAACTTTTTCACTGCGGGCCGGATAATTGAAAAAATAACAAGCACGGGCCGGATAATTGAAAAAATAACGAGCGCGGGACACATTATTATTGTGTTCAATAATTGCTGGCCAGAATGAAAGCTATGAGAAAAAGATGTAAAACAAAATTTATGTTTTTCATGTTATATTCATGAATGAGTGGCGTGAGATGTACAAAAACAAATTTAACCAACATATTTATTTTCAAAACATTATCAAAGAACGCAACATTAGCATAAAGGTTTAGTGAGATTTGTGAAACTGAAGTTTGCCTTTCAAGATATCGTCAATGTTTGGTTTGGAATTGTACATCCAATCAAGAGAATTGCTTTTGAATGTTTATCAGTCAATTTTGTTCGATGGGTTAAGTCCATGAAGATTTAGTAAGCTTAACATTATATCTAAATTTAAATGGTATCAGAAAGTCTTGCGTTCCGTACGTTTTAACAAACAAAATCAAGTACCATCGGCGGGCCAGATAAAATGCCTTCGCGGGCCGGATCTGCCCTGCAGACCGTAGTTTGGTGACCTCTGATCTAGACAATAGCATTGTTGAAATCGGCTAGATTACTAAGAAGAGTCCTGGAAACCTGAGGAGACTTGTTGTCACCCAGACTCCAGTGAAAGACCATCAGATAACGCTAATGTGAAAAACACACACGGAGTGAAATAATAAAAATAATAATAGAGAGATTGCACACGAGAAAATCTGGACAGGAAGGGAAAACGAAGGATAGAAACTAAATCTCTAATAATAGCAGCATAAAACAATGCTATAAGAACCACTTATATCAAAGTAACAATAGATAATATGCAATAAAATAGCAAGTGTGGAATGTGTGGAGACAGAGACGAAACTGTTAATCACATGTCAAGGCGGCAACATAGCATAAAGGAGTTACAAGGCTAGATACGACTGGGTAGGAAAAGTGATCCTCTTGGAATTGTGCAAAAAATCAAACTTTGACTATACTACAAAATGGTATACACACAAACCAGAATCCGTCCTTGAGAATGAGACGCATGAAATTCTCTGGGATTTTGAGATACAAACGAATCACCGAGGGAAAATGAAAGAAAACGAAAAAAATAAACAAATAAACAAGAGAACTGAATAATCAGCCGAACATGAAGATGACAGCATTTGGGCGGGGGGGGGGTCCCTAAAGGTTTGGAAAAAAAATCTGGAGGAACTGGAAATTAGAGGAAAAAATCGAGACCATCCAAACAACAGCATTGTTAAGATCGGCTAGAATGCTCAGAAGAGTCTTGGAGACATGGGGGAGAGCTTTATTTTATCTTTATTATTTTTTAAAGCGAACCAAGAACAAAACAACGGTTCTATATTGTAACTTTGTTTTTTTTCTGTTTTTGTCACTTTTTAAAAATGCCCTATGCTTCCTGATATCACGGAAAACGTTCGCAAGAAGAAATTGATATACAACTAAATTCATATACATTATTTACATTATATATATATATTCATATATATATTCATTATATATATTATCTATCTATCACTTCTCTCTCTCTCTCTCTCTCTCTCTCTCTCTCTCTCTCTCTCTCTCTCTCTCTCTCTCTCTCTAATCTTTTTCTAGTTAAATTTTGTATTCTTTCTTCATTATTATTTAGCACATTCTTTTTCTTATCTTTCGTTCCTCACAAGCAAAACGGAATGTCCTATTATTTATCTGAGGTGACGACAGTGCGTGTCACACGGAGGTAAAAGCGCATTAATATAGAGATAATAAGTGAAAAGATCAACAAATACTTGGATCCTGCTAGAGAGCTAAAAAAAATTTAAAAAAACAGTGGAACTTTAAGGTGTCAGTGATATAAATCATAGTTAGTATGTTACTGGAGGATTTGGAGAAAAAAACTAAAGGAATCAGAATTGAGACAACCGCTGTAGCATCGTTGAGATCAGGTAGAATAATACTCACTCAGAAGAGTCCTGGCGACTTGAGGAGACGATATCACTTAGACCCCAGTGAAAGGTCATCAGTTAAAACTAATGGGAAAACCTCACAAGAAGCGAATTATTATTATTATTATTAATTATTATTATTAGTTTTTCACACCTGCCGTAGCTGGTAGTTCACTGGAAGCTGAGTGACAGCAAGTCTCCTCAGGTCTCCAGGACTCTTCTGAGTATTCTAGCCGATCTCAACAATGCTGTATTTTGGATGGTCTCGATTCTTCCTCTGATTTCCAGTTCACTCAAATTCTTTTCCAGAGCTTTGGGGATTGTTTCAAGGGCACCAATTACAATTGGTATTACCTTCACCTTTATGTTCCACAGCTTCCTCAGTTCTCTGGCAAGGTCTAAGTATTTGTCTATCTTTTCGCTTTCTTTCATTTTCACTCGGTGGTCGGCTGGATTTTGCTAATCCACGAGATTACAGGTTCTCTTTTTCTTGTCAATCAATACCAGGTCGGGTCTCCCGGCCGGGATTAGGTGATCCGTCTGTACCTCGAAGTCCCAGAATATTTTTTGCGTGTCATTCTCTAGGAAAGGTTTAGGTTTGTGCATGTACCATTTGGTTGAATGGTGAAGATTGAATTTCTTACACAGTTCCCAGTGGATTACCTTTCCGTGCCTAGTCTTGTATTCTCTTTGTGCTAGTTTGCTACATTCGCTTATTATATGATTGACTGTTTCATCTTTATTTCCACACATTCTGCACTTGCTGTTTTACTATGTCTTATCTATTTTTGCCTTTATATAGTTTGTTCTAATGGCATTGTCTTGTGCTGCGATTATAAGGGATTCGGTTTCTCTTTTGAGGTTTCCTTTTCTTAGCCATGTCCATGTCTTCTGATGTGATATTTCATTAGTTTGGCGCTTAAAATACCCATGTAGTTGTTTTTCTTCCCATTTTTGTTTTTTGGTTTTTTATGTATTTCTGTTTGTCACTGTGTTGTATTATTATTATTATCATTATCATCATCATCATTATTATTATTATTATTATTATTATTATTATTATTATTATCGGAAAGGAAAGGAAATGAGTACATTAATGCATTTTTTTAATTAAAAAAGGTGTAAAACTAATAATGTATTTATACAGCTTTAAACTGACAAATTTTTTACTAAAGATTAATAATAAAAATAAAAATAATAATAATAATAATAATAATAATAATGTGTGGTCACAGAGGTGAGACCATAAACCATGTATTAAGCAAATATAGTAAACTAGCACAACGGGGATACAAAGCTAGGCACGTATGGGCTGAAAAGGTGATCCTCTGAGAATTATGCAAAAAACTAAAATTTGACCACACAAAAAAAAAAAAATGGTATACGCATAAACCAGAATCTGTTCTTGAGAATGAAATGCATAACATTCTCTGGGACTTCGAGATAAAAACGGATCGCTTTATCCCAGCCAGGAGACCAGACCTAGTATTGAGTAACAGAAAGAGAGAGAGAGAGAGAGAGAGAGAGAGAGAGAGAGAGAGAGAGAGAGAGAGAGAGAGAGAACTTTGCAGTTCCAGCAGATCACAGGGTTAAGATGAAAGAAAACGAAAAGATAAACAAATACTTGGACCTTGCTAGAGAATTGAAAAAGCCGTGGAACATGAGAGTGAAAGTGATACCAATTGTAGTTGGTGCACTTGGAACGGTCCCAAAAAGCTCGGAAAAAAGACAGGAGGAACTGGAAATCAGAGGAAGAATTGAGACTATCCACACAACTGCTTTGCTGCAATCGGCTAGTATACTCAGAAGGAGACATTGTCACTCAGACTCCAGTGAAAGATCATCAGTTAACTATGGTGTGAAAAACTCTATAATAATAATCATAAGTGTTTAAAAATGTACAAAATATCCGATAAGATCGTAAATTTCATAAAAAAAAGCCATTGAAAACTGGAAAATTCAAATTAAAAGCAAGAGGGCAATCTCTGACAGAAGTAAAAACCCAGGGAAGCAGTTTCCAAGGAGACTCGCTATCACCACAACTATGTATTAGATCAGATGTTACCAAACTACGGCCTGTGGGCCGGATCCGGCACGCAAAGGCATTTTTTCAGGCCCGCCGACGGCACTTGATTTTGTTTCTTAAAACGTACGGAACGCGAGACGTTCTGATACCATTTCCATTTAGATATAATGTTAAGCTTACTAAATCTTCATGGACTTGACTACAGAATCAACCCATCGAACAAAATTGACTGATAAACATTTAAAAGCAATTCTTTTGATTGGATGTACAATTCCAAACCAAACATTGACGATATCTTGATAGGCAAACTTCAGTTTCACAAATCTCACTAAACCTTTCTGCTAAATATGTTGGTTAAATTTGTTTTTGTACATCTCACGCCACTCATTCATGAATATAACATGAAAAACATAAATTTTGTTTTACATCTTTTTCTCATAGCTTTCGTTCTGGCTAGCAAGTATTGAACCCAATAATAATGTGGCCCGCGCTCGTTATTTTTTCAATTATCCGACCCACCGTGAAGAAGATTTAGTTGTCCCTGTATTAGAGCAATTGTGCCACTCAATTATATACTTAAAAATGTACTGGGGGCTACAAATTCATGAACTCATAGAAAAAAATAAAGCACCTTATGTACATGGATGGTATAAAGATTTGTGTCACAAAAACTTAGATGAAAAGACTGGAGGAACTGGAAATCAAAAGTTTAATTGAGACCACCAAGCCAACAGCATTGTTGAAATCGGCTAGAATACCCAGAAAAGTCATGAACTTGTTGTCACTCAGACTCCCATGAAAGACCATCAGCTAACGCTGGTGTTAAAACACACACACGGAGGGATACATGAAATACAGATGATTAAGAAATTACAAATTTGGTGTAAATAAGTGAGCACACTCCACAAGTAGTGACTGAATTAACCGTGACGAACAATGGTAAACAACGATTGTCTGTATATATATATATATATTCATATATATATTATACTATATATATATATATATATATATATATATATATGCTCGTGTGAATGATTTTTTGCCGATGGAAGAAAGTTTTAGTTAATGAGAAAATGCTAGTTGGAGTTGATTGAAAAGAATTAATCCCAGTGGAAAATTTATAAGCTATGTTGACGGGAACTTTATTACCAGTTACCATTAGTTTATTTTGATTTCAGCCAATTCGTAAATATCAACAATGATAAAAATACTGTTGATTCTGCTCTTGATGACGATGGTATTGATAGTGACTAAAAAATCAAATGCATCTCTCGTATTTCTTATATTCCGAATAACATAACTACACATAATAGTGCATGTCCATAGTAGTAGCAATAGTTCGTGCATACAGGCGCATGCGTCCACACATGCTCAGATATATACATTATAATACGTCATTTAAAATGCATTGGTGAATAGAAAAAAATAGAAGAAACAGTTTTATGTTGATTTTATAAGTGAACAATTTTTTTCTAGATTAACTTAGGTATCCTTTTCTGTATTTTTTTGTAGAGACACCAAATTAAACCCACATTTTATTTTTTGTGGTTTTTGGTTTTTGTTTTGTTTGTTTTTGTTTTTGTTGTAAATGATATATTTTACTTGCGATCTTTTTTAAAATTCAATTACAGATATTTGGAAAGATTCTTCTTTGAAATTTACCTGAAAATAGAACCATCACAAATAAAAATCAAATTACGCACAAAACGATCTCAAACTTTATCGAAGATTTTAACTTTTTCAAGAGGATTTAAGACGTGGAATGTCAATTATGAAAACAAACAATGAGGAAGGAGAAGGGGGATAGGGAGACCTAAACTTACCTTTAGGGTCTCATACAGCCGTACGATGTTTGGATGACGTAATTGTCCAAGTATCCTAGCTTCACGATGTAAGTTAGTCCGCATATATTCCTCTTTAAGTTTCCTAGTATCAATGATTTTTATAGCCACCTATAAAAATAAAAACACGAAAGAGAAAATAGTAACAGGCGGCTGAATAGAAATGTTAGAGAAAGCCTTTGTATAAAAGTAAGAAAACAATAAAAATTATACTTATTGAATAGATAAAAACGGAAAGAAAAGAAAAATATTTATTCATTGAAATATCAGTTGAAAAATTAACATTAAAAATGCAGGACATAGAATCAAAATTTAAAATACTTTCTTTGTTGATTGTTGATGTTATATAAAACAAACACGAATAATATCAAACAATCACCTTTGGTTTTTCATTAAGAACATTTTATTTTATTCCGTTTTATTATATTTATCTACTACTTTTTTGACTTTATATCTTAATTATTATACATCTATCAATTAGTCCTGGTTTCTTCTCTCTCTCTCTCTCTTTCTCTCTCTCTCTCTTCTCTCTCTCTCTCTCTCTATATATAATATATATATATATATATATATATATATATATAGAGAGAGAGAGAGAGAGAGAGAGATACAAACCCTCTACACGAGTAGGATGTGACACATGGGCAATTTTTAAGCGGAGTTTAACAGGTTTGAATTCAGAGTTTTCCTTCTTCTAGACTGCCTAACCAAGATTAAAAACCCAACTATTCTATCCGTGGCTGCTGGGAGAATAGATGGAGCCATATATTTCCCAAATGTATTAGCGCTATGTGAAATGTAAAAAGCCAAGTACAAGAATTTAAATTGTCTCCGAGTTCATTTTCTACGACAATAGACCGGTTCTCGTACCTAGGTAGTAATATCTCATCAACAGAAAGCAATATTAATGCACGTATAAGGAAGACATGGATTGCTATAAGCAAATTATCAATGATATGAAAATCTGATCTCAATGATAAGTTAAAGTGACAATTATTCCAAAATGTAGTTGTATCCGTACGGCTACACCACTTGGACCCTAACGAAGCGCCTAGATAATAAGTTTGGTGGGAGTTGCACAATAATTGTGCGTGCGGTCTTAAATAAAAATCGTGGAAACAACATCCCATAAGAAAGCAGCTATACGGCCACTATCACACAACCCATCCACTTAAAATGAATAAGATATGCAGGACACTGCTGGAGAAGCAAATACAAATTCATAAGTGATATTCTACTGTGGAAACCTTCATATGGGCATGCTAGTGTGGGTCAGCCAGCAAGGACCTACACCGATCAGCTCTGCGTGGATTCTGGATGCTGCAGAGAACGTTCCGGGGGCGATGACGGATAGGAATGGTTGGCAAGAGATTGTCATGGATATATGTGTTGCCAGCACGACATGATAATGATGATGATAATGATGAATATATATATTATATATATATATATATATATGTGTGTGTGTGTGTGTGTGTGTGTGGTTGTGTGTGTGTGTGTGTGTGTGTGTGTGTGTGTGTGTTTATATATGTATATATACTTCCAAAATTGCCTGTAATTAATCAATATCTTGATTAATTCATTACAATTAACCCTGATGATCCTTTATGGGGAAACTTGAGTATGTTCTTTCTATATACACCTTTATACTAAATCCGCTCTTCTAATGTATTGAGCACTTTATATTCTTTATAACCCCGACTTATTCGGTTGATATTTGTATTGACTGTCGATATTGCGATTAACTCGATATTCTATTTCCCCGGTAAGTCATCTTCGTTCTCTCTCTCTCTCTCTCTCTCTCTCTCTCTCTCTCTATATATATATATATATATATATATATATATATATATATAGAGAGAGAGAGAAGAGAGAGAGAGAGAGAGAGAGAGAGATCCGTTTATATTTATCTCAACCGATTCCTGAGTTTATATTTCTTCAAATCTTGCTGTTTTCTGTTTCTTAATGTATGCCTATTTTGAGTTTTACTTCCATAAAAACACCTAATGTCATATTACATTTTATGTCAGCAGATTCAATCATAACTGTCAGCTAATTATAACCGTAATTCCAATGGTGAGAGAAAATCGGCTTCGATTTATGGTTGTCTATCTGAAATTGTATGAGTAAAATCAATTTGTGCTCCCCGAAGATTTTTGTTCGCTGAAGCGAATAAGTTAAAAATTAAGGAATGCACAAAAAATGAAAAAGAAAAGAAAAAAGGACCCTAGAAAGACACTCTATTGTTAATACACTGTAGTCGGACATTCTACACTGAAGCAAATAAGCCCAAATGTAATGTCCGTTACCCTATCAGTTATTTCATTGTTCTACACATTTGTTTCAAGTAATTGCATTTTTTGTTTTCGTTTTTATCACTAAATTTTCTTCGTCTTCTAATTTAATTTGCCAGGTTTGAAAGAAAATGGGGTTGTTCATCCCAACATACTTCTTTACTTTCTGAATCCTAAATATTCAGCTGCAGTAGCAACAGCAGCAGCAGCAGCAGTAGCAGCAGAACGACAGCAAAGACTATAACAACAACATCTACAACTACAATAAGAGCAACTACAATAGATTGTGATGTAGTTTTATATATATATATATATATATATATATATATATATA
>CM042160.1:22138064-22148064 GCA_023376005.1 Doryteuthis pealeii | reverse complement strand
ACACTTTATGTGTGCAAGTATGAGAGCATATTAGCTTCAAGTAGATTGTTATAAATTGGCATTCTAAGTTCTAAGCTGAAGATCGCTATGTACGAAGATTTATGTTCTTGAGTAACAGAAATAGCATTTTCACCAAATAATCATGAAGATTCGAACTGAAAGAATTTCAGAAATTGTTTTCAAAATAAAAGCGTTATTTTTCATATATCTGAAAATTCAACTATCATGGATCCTCCTTCCCTGTGAAGGAGAACCAGATTACAATTGATTGCAGATTGGGAACAGAAAAGTAGAAAGAAAAAAATTAAAAGGAAGACTAATGGAAAATAAAGAGTAAAATTAGAAAGATGAGACTTATTAGGAGAGAAGGGAAAGGCAGAGAAAGACTATTTTTACGAAATAGTCAATTTATTTTGTTATCATATTTTTATGTTAGAAAGAAAAAGTATGTTGTATGAACATTCATGACTAGAAGCTACAAAGTTAGAGCTAAAATAATACCATTTTTTGATATTTTCTCGATAATAACCTTTCTTTGTTTCAGATGCACATAACAGAAAACGTTTAATTGTAAACATCTTGCTTTTATTAGTTCTGTTAGCAAGCCGTTTCGTTCAAATTTATTGGAACAAATAACGTTAATTACAAAAATATTTATAAATTAATAATTAATAATCTATTTTTGTTATATTTCCACGTGTCTTCTGATGATCATAAGAATATTTTGAGTTTAACATGGTGAATATAAATAAAACTTTTAGACGTAATTCCTTTTTATTGAATTAACTGTAACCAAAAGCATATTTACTCCCGTATACATATATAAATATTAATTAAGCTAAGTGTATTTCAACAAAAAGCCATTCTGTATATATATATATATATATATATATATATATATAGGCGGTACGAAACAAACTTGCAAGTACTATAAAATACAAAAGTTATTCTATATAAGTTATATATTATACAAAGACAAATTGGCACAAGATCATAATCATGAAGCACCTATTGAGCCATAAATTCAGTGTCAGTTGTTCAAACCAAGAATGTTAACCACTGTACTTCCCGGTATAAATGAATATTTTCTTGCTTATATCTTCTTTTTTTCCCATGTTTAATACTTTTTATTTTGATAGAATTGTTTAAAACATGCTAATTAATTGAGTGTAACAGTTCTAACTCTAAATAATTTGAGTGTCCAAAAGGGAGAATTAGTTACGACAAGACTGACGTCATAGCGTTGGGTATAGTAGATACGTTCTCTAAATGGCGGCTAGTCTAAATTTGACCCAGGTAATCCTTATATTTTGTACTTCTGAGTATTATTTTCTTCAATGCTTTTCTGTTTTGTGTTTAATGATATCGGCTTAAAAGTTTCACAAACAACTGATATATTTCAAGGATTCGGAAAAAAACTCAACAAGTCTAAAAGAGAATTGTGGCAGTAATAGAGATATCATTTGTAGAAAAAATAGAAGTGGCTACGATGTATAATTACTAAAAATTACAAATACCCCAAAATAATGTAAATATATGTAGCTGCGATGTTTAAAAATTATAATAATATATAAGATTTTCAGTGAAAGATATTTTCTTTTATGCAAAACTAATTCTACATTTACTAATGTAGAATTAGTTTTACTCGTGTTTTCTTTATTTCTTTAAAAATATATTTTAATGAAAACCTAAAATTCTATTCTAACCTTGAATTTGTTTGTTCATAAAAGATTTCATAGTTATTCTGGTTGGCATTTTATTGTGTCTGTTTTATTAATTAAAAAAATAATCTATTAGGAAAATGATATGAACAGAAAAGGAGTTCAACGGGTGTTTGTTATCAGAATATCAGATCCACTAAATTAGTTACAATATTGTAAGTTTTATCGAATAGGTGCTACATCTATGAAATACCTACTGGATTCTAACCAAGAACGTATTCATTTAACGATAGAATAGAGCGATTATTTTTCTGTGAAATCTTAGTATATTATCATAGCCTGACAACCACTGGATATTTATTGCAGATTAAATATAATTATAATATATATAATTAAAATACAATGACATTATAAAGTTTCAATAAGTAGTTGTGTAGGTGTATTTATCTGTGTGTACGCCAGTTTTTTTATGTATATAAGTCTGTTCATCTGTTGATATTTACTACAAATTGTGTAAATAATTAGATAAGTATTAATCTTGCTATTGGTAATTACCTCCCTTTACAATGTAGATAAAAAGGGGACACGCTGAACCATTAGAGAAGAGTGTGCAAAAATAAAAATCAGGTCATTTGCTATAATGAAAAGTGAAATATTTTATACCTATTTAAAAATAAGAAGAAAGACCCAATAAACGCAGATTTTTGTTTTATCTAAATGGATTAGGATCGTAATTTCATTAAATAAAAGAAGATTATTTTTCGAGCGCCTTTCAAGTAGAAAGGATTTGCCTGCTTTAAAAACAGCATTCGAAATCCTCGTTTTAAAGTAGACTCAAATATCGACTAATGGCGCTGGAAGCTACCAGTTAAACTCAGTTAAATATTTCGTTATTTTTGTCATCAGATATATATTGATGGATTTTAAAAAAATAGATAGATCTCAATATTTCGGTAAATGTTCTTTAAGCACATACATGAATGGGCATATAAGTAAATATATAATCTGTTAGATATATTGATAGGAAACCTAGTTCATTTAATACACGTATGTATGTGCATGCATGCACAACATGTTTATGGATGTACACAGCTTAAATTTGTTCGATATAGAACAATGTGAAAAGTAAAAATTAATTTGTAAGCAAAAGTATCCTATCTAGTAAATTAACATTCAAAATCTTGCCTGTTAACTAAGGTCGAACACTGACCACTGGCTTAAAAAAGAAATAGGAATTGCCTTAATAATTGAGGGGGCCTATGTATGAACAACAAGCATTATATATATAAACACATTTTTATAAAGAAATTTATCTACGTCGAAATGAACCTTCTTGATTATGTTTATGATTTATCTACCTATTTACACATACACACATGCATATACTCTTCGTGTCCTAGGTGACTAATCGTCATCTGTAGCATTATACCAGAATAATCTTTAGTAAATATGTATGTGGATAATGTATATACACAAGAAGATGCAATAGTCTTGCTGCTACTACTTGGGTGAAAAGCCTAATATTACCTTGTAAGTTAATATAACAAACCATTGCGACTGGGAAATGATTACAGGGCATCCCATACATGTGACCTTGGGTCAGACTAAGGTAAATTTCGTAAATAGACGTAGGAAACAAATGTGCCATATTTGTGTGTGCATACACACACATTCACATACACATATGCATATATATATATGCATATACTCACACTCACTGTTAGATACACGCATCACCTCTGGAGATGAAGTTACCAATGTGTACCTGGTAATTTGAACATATCTACATTTTATTCGTAGAAGCGCAATACATATATTGAAAATGACAAAAGTTCTTGCATAAATCGTGATCGGTATTTCATGAACTACTAGTATCAAATTAACTATTGTTTAAAAAATTGACAGTTTTAACACAACGTTTCTGTCCGTTTTTGGCAATTGCCGTTATATAGAAACCATTTGCATCAGTATTTTACCATTTCTGTAAAATCTCTATGTCGAATCACAAAAATTACAAAATACTGACTGAATGTTTTTGAAATAAGAATAAGAATGAATCATTTGATCTGAGTCTCCTTTTCGTCTATATTTGATATGTGTTGTTTGAAAGTGTGCATTATAGACATAGAAAAGCTGCATTCGAATATTCTTTCCAAATAAATGTTATGTAACAAACAAGTGACATTTGTAACTAGTAAGGTAATTCAACATGTCAAAACTAGTTTAAACTAATTGAGATAAGATAGCAGCAACAAGAAACTCGTTACATAATCATTATTTCATACCCGTAATTAAATAGAGGGAAAAATACCAATTCTCGCAGTTGTAGTGCTGATGATGGTGTTAAAAAAGACGGTTTTATATGTATATTTACACTACATTGTTATTATTATTATTATTATTATTATTATTAGTAGTAGTAGTAGTAGTAGTAGTAGTAGTAGTAGTAGTTGTAGTGGTAACTTAACAAATCTCCTGGGATCAGAGAAATATGCAACTACTTCAATCCCCAAATAAGCCCATAAATAAAAGGATATAAATCAAATTGATGCTACCATAATTTGGATTGCAGTTAGGGTACGAAGAATGTCTATTGTTTTCATCAGCAAAAAATAAGATTTTTTTTTTTGAAAATTAAAAATTACGCAAACTATTGCTTTCGTCGTATGAATATATTAAAAAGACTCAACTCAAGATTTTGTATACATTTTTCAATCATCATTTTTAGAAATATTTCACCAAAGCAAAACTCTCATGCCTATACGCAAAGGCTCTAGTTTTATGTGGTGAGTTCGCAGGAAAGTAAGGGTATCGATTCATTAATCAATCGATAAAAATGGTAAATCAAATCAGCTAGATTAGGAGGAAATCTAAATGGAGGATTTAACTAAATTCTAGCTCGAGAACATTAATGTCAAGAACATTAAAATCAGTGTCGTAGATGATTACAATACAAAACGATAGAAAAATAACAAGTTATAGAAAAACAATAAAGAGAGAGAGAGAGAGAGAGAGAGAGAGAGAGAGAAGAGAGAGAGAGAGAGAGAGAGAGAGAGTGAGAGTAATGATGAATCCATGATAACGAGTTATTAATAAATATAGCAGTGGTTTTGTCGTTCGTTTTTTTTTTTAGAAGAAACATTTTTTTTTGTTTTCTCTTCTGTGTATAATGGTTGAAAAAATCAGTCTAAATATCTATTCTAATACCGGGAATAGTCGATGGTAGAAATTATAAAATGAACAATGTTTATTCCTGATGTTTTGTATAGAGCAATTATTATGACAATTCTATGAAAGGAAACAACAACAACAACAACAACAACAATAATAATAATAATAATAATAATAATTCAAGGATAAATTGAAAGTATTCAAGCTACATCATTGTTGAAACCGACAAGATTACTGAGTGCTAAAGTATTGAGAAAATCTGCTGCCATTTGATGTTGAATGAAATCCACCAGATACGATTGGTGTGGAAATTAGAATTTAGATCAAAAACATAATTCAATCCAAGAAACCTGATCTTGCCATCGTAAATAAATAAAAATAAATTTTTAGGATCTTCTTATGTCGTTGTCGATGCCACAGAAATTGAAAAAATTGATAAAAAGGGAAACGTTTTAAAAATACCTGGACCATGCCAATGAATTATAAAAAGTGGAATATGATGGTGACAATTAAAACCATGATAATTTTAGCGTTTGGAAAGCCCTATAAAAATATTCAAATCATTGAAAATCTGAGGGAGAAATTAAACAACCCAGAAAACGACAGTTGTAAAATTGCTAAACATTGAAAAGATGCTATCACTCGATTTAATAATAAGACGACGACGACGACGACGACGAAGAAGAAGAAGAAGAAGAAGAAGAAGAAGAAGAAGAAGAAGAAGAAGAAGAAGAAGAAGAAGAAGAAGAAGAAGAAGAAGAAGAAGAAGAAGAAACAAGTCAGTGACAATCTAGTACATTTTGATGTTTTGCATTCTAAAAATAAAGAAAGAAAGAAAAAGAAATAAAAGAAAAAAGGGTGACAATGACAATGATAATGATGATTAAGCTAAGAATATTGTCATTTATAAGAAGAATTGGCAGTTTTGAAGGTGCAAGTTTTCAAGATGGTTTGAATGGATATCTCATCCAAAATTATTCTGTAAAATGTTCTTATAGTTAAATTCTACAACAACAATTCTAATAATTGGTCGTATATAATATGAAACCAGAAAGAACAAATGCGATCCGAGTTGAGATCTGTTAAAGAACTAATTATAAACGTGGCTGATTAAATTAGATAAAAAATATTGCGATGCCATTTGTACATAGACTAATATAAAACAGCTCAAAAAGGAATGTATGACCTATTAATAATCATTGATAAAGGAAGTTACAGAATAACAATAAGTTAAAGATGAATTTTTGAAAAAGTAAATTTTTGGCAATCAGAAAAAAGAGCATGAAGCAAAAAGATTTTCTGTTAATTAGTCTATTGAAGACCTCATCATAGATCAAATCACTTCAATCGTATATAAATTGTTATGTTGATATACAAAAAAATGTATTTGGATACTTCTTAGCTAAAGGTCTTGGAAATAAGTCAAACTGAAACATCACGGCCCAGCAAATTAAAGGATGAAAAAAGAATTACAATCAACTATTTCGACATATTTTAAGAAGTTAAGAAATTCCTTGACATATACATACTCTCTTAACTAAGGGTGTTCCATTGTGGTGTAATGGTTAGTAAGTTAGTCTCGCAGATCTATTACTAATGAATAGTTAGTCCAATCCTCAAGCCTCATACTTGTGACCTTGTGTCACATTCTACCCGGGTTGGGTAAATACCTACACATTTTCTTAATTAGTGCAGATAAAAATATGACAACCTTAGATTATAATACGAAAAATGAGTAAAGGAGTGAATAGAGCAAAAACAATGAACTTTTATAAAATCAAAATCAACAATAATGAGTTGTTCAACAACAACAACAACAACAGTAATAACAGCAGCAACAACAGCAATATGGTAACCGATGATATAAAGGATATATTAGATAAAGATTGCTAAAGAAACCCAGTCTCTAAGAAAATGTTATAGTCTGATTATAATAACGACGTGAAATAAACATTAGATTCAGAAAATACAGGCCTAAATATATAATATTTCATTGTACCTGCTCAGTAGGGGAAAACACGTGAAAAGCAAAACTAATTTCATGTTTGAAAAATATTGAAATGATGTCACAAAAATATGCATGAATGTTTTCGGTGAAATTCTATAAAACAATTTGGGAGACCCCAAAAAAGTTGAAATTACATAATTACATAATCATAATGAATAAAAATACTAATTAGAATTTGGAAGATATGCTAAGATAATTATAATCTAAAATCATCGAAAATGACTGAACATGAGAGAAGAATAGTCAAGGGAATTACTGAGAAATATTTTATTTTTTTAGAATTTGGAGCTAAAGTAGCTTTATAGCAATATATTATTAAAACTCGTTATGTATACATGTATTTATGTATGTAACCATAACCCACAGTATTTCATAACGACATTTTTTCTTATTAGAGCAATACATCTAAAATGCTCCGATTTCGAGATTAAGACAATTTCCAATCCAATTTGCAATTGAATTATAACTTTTGGGGGCCTGTATCCGTGTTGAATGTCATTTTTTAATCACCTAAGCCTAATTAAAATCCTTCACTCTTTCCTGTAGAGAAGCATCAACATCATCATGGACCACTGCTATATCGGGAACCTAGTGGGTTTACAAGACGTCTATGTTATAGGGTAGCTGAAAGAAATGAGAGGTTTTCATAGAAATAATTGCTAAACTTTTTGTAATGAAATACTACTACTACTACTATTACTTACTACTACTACTACTACTACTACTACTAATAATAATAATAATAATAATAATAATAATAATAATAATAATAATAATAATAATAATTCCCATAAATGATATTAGCACAAACCAGAAAAAATAAAAAATATTTGAGAATCAAAGAGAATAGACCATCGAAAAGGACCATACGTAGATACTATGAACAAAGAAAGAGTTTACCTATTGTATTTGTATAAGGTTCAGTGAACTATTTTGCGAAAATGGAGGAGCGCGTAAATATAGAAACGTATCAATAGAGGAGGCCATTAAGTAAATATGCTGTGAAACATGAAGGTGATGCCCATACACATAATAGCCCATGCTTTGAAACTAGTTTTAAAGACCATAGCAGAGACGGTGTTGGTAATGGTGATCTGAAGATTTGAGATTATTCAGAGCACAGCAGGTTTGAAAACGGCGAAAATACGGAGGAGATTATAGAAGACTTGTTGTCACGCGATTCGCAGCAATAACTTGCAGATAGACTTAGTGCTAATGTTGTTAATGATAATAAGAAGGAGAAGGAATCGACAACGATAATGATGTTAATTAGATTTTATAATTCTGGAAGGATGCATATTTTGAGAGGGTAAAATATCACCACTCTAGAAGTAATAACTTAGAATGATTTCGATGGCGAAATAAGCTTTCCAAATTTTCAAAAAGAAATATTACAATATAATAGTTTCCTGTTTAATTTGATTACTTTATTGTTGAGTGTGTCTCTAGATATACAAATGCGTAACTAAAAATATTCTATTTAAATAGTCCGTTACATGTGAGTTTCTGTATAACGAAATAAGAGCAAAACTCGCAGCAATAGTCACAGGAACATGACACTAAATAAATAAGTAAGGATGCTTCTAAGATATAGTATTTCTGAAAATAGTTATAAACGTGGCATTTCTATAAATTATGTTTCTGCTGAAAAATTCAAAATCGATTATTTAAACGTTTAAAAACAAACAAACAAACAAACAAACAAACAACATCAACAATAACAACAACAAGAACAAGAACAATAATAATAATAATAATGATAATAATAATAATAATGATAATAATAATAATAATAATAATAATTCATATGGACAAACAATTAATAGATGAATAATATTAAACATTTTCTCACCTTGCAGGCAGTGATACTATGGCTTGCTAATTCCACGCGTGCAAATGTACCTTTGCCTAACGTTTGTCCTTCCATAACGTAGCGACCAATGCACTGGATCTTTTTGCCCATGGCTGTATATTATTTAAACTGGCAACCGCTGTGTTCCACTACAGAGAGAAGTATCCATGTTGTCCACCAGTTTAAAAGCTGAATGTGCAAGTAATAGCATTTAACCTCCGAGCCCATCTGCCGCATCAGTTGCGACAGGGCTTCGGAACCCGTCAAAATATTCCTTGTTTTCATTCACCATGATGGCCGACAACATATGAGATCACCGCCCCCCTGGAAAAAACATTTTGCTTTTTGGAAGTTGGCTACATGCCGACAGTGTTTGCTGTGCGTGTGACAGGCATATTTAGGACCATTGTTGATTGTGTAGTAATTATGATCTCGTCATTATGTGTTTTTTTCCCCTTTTGATTAACTTTATAATATTCACCCAATTCGTTTGTACCTTTGTGTTGAGTATTGATTGTATGAATGTAATGTCTGTGTGTGTGAATATGTGCGTGTATTTGTGTAGGTGTGTTTGCTCGTGCACGCGCGTGCGAGCGCGTGAATCTGTACGTGTGCGTGATGTGTGTGTTTTAAGGGATGTTTCTTACTTCTTTTTTTTCTTCTCGTTTTGTTACCACAATTGAATAAAACGAACAAAACTCGACAGAGAAAAAATGGTGGAATTGTAAAACCCGAAATGCTTGTTTCACCTTTGACGATGTCGACACAGCCTCACACTCGCGCAGGAGCGTAGAGGTATCGCGAGGCTCATCCTTGTAACTTGCCAGTAAATCCGACTCATTTCAAACGTATTACACTGTAACGTTATTCCCGGGCGAAAAACGCGACAGATACATCGGTAGAAACCATTAAAATACGAGGCAGAGCCCCGAACAGTAGAAGATCGTGAACATAATTTTCTCTTTCTCTCTTTTTAGCCAAAATAGAAAATCGACGTTAAAGTCGTTGCACCCGGTGGAGTTGCAGAGGCTGAATTCATAATTTTTTTCTGCTACAATAGAGAGAGAGAGAGAGAGAGAGAGAGAGAGAGAGAGAGAGAGAGAGAGAGAGAGAGAGAGAGAGATAACCACGGAGAGAGAGGAATGGATTAAAAGACAATGAAACAAGAAGAGGGGATGAAGGGGAGAGACAGACGTGGAAATGAGAATGACACAGAGAAAGGTGAAAGAGAAGCTCTAATGGCGGGCAATAAAAGTCGAGCTCTGAATTTGATTCGAATCAGTAGGCGAACGAACGGATACAAGTGAA
>CM042160.1:21925564-22133064 GCA_023376005.1 Doryteuthis pealeii | reverse complement strand
CTCCAAGTATTACCATTTTTTAAATTATACTTATACCTGCCACAATTACATCCATTATCATAACTGTAGTTTGGATATATGTGAATCATTATTTCTATTAAATTATATCATGTTACTACGCTTTAACCTCAGTGGAACATTTTTTCATTGTTTAATTCTGTTACTGGTTGCTACTACTAATGCGTTTTAGTGTATTTAAGCTGCACTTTATACTGTTTATTGTTTTGTAATATATGAGCAGTAGGAATGTCCAATCTGCCTTGTCAAATTTACCCCCCCCCCATATTTAACACAATGAAACATGAATCAAGGTTAATATTATCTTCAACATTTTTAAATCATTCAAAAGATACACTAAAATAAAAAAAATTCTATGACTACCGGCTTTTAAATCAACTATCAGTCAACTAACAGTCAAATTTTCACAACAATTTCGTTAATTATTCACCTATTGATGAAATTATATTTAAAATAGTTTTTTTTCTCAAATATATCAGGGAATTTTTTTACGAAATTTTATTTTATGAAATCTGAAAAATGAACTGATAAAAAACGATTTTTAATTTTTTTTTATCTATAAAAATAAGAACCTAAATAATTATATCCGAAGATTTTTAGAAGTTTCTATACGGGATTTCTTTAGTAAAAAACAAAACAAAAAAACATGAATTCTGCTAAAAAAATGTCAATATTATGATATTTTTAGCAGAATTCAGAATTCATGTTTTTTGTTTTTGTTTTTGCTTTTTTACTAAAGAATTATGTATAGAAACTTATAAAAATCTTGTGATGGTCTCGTAGCGAGGAAAGAGGAAGAGAAATTCGAATCAGCCGCTTAAATATCATACGTCCCCTGGTGGGAACAAGCGACAACAAGCCGGGCAGATAACTCCTCCATGCCAAGGGAAGATAATCCCCTACAATATAATTATTTAGGCTCTTATCTTTATTGAAAAAAATTAAAGATTGTTTTTTATCGGTTCATTTTTCAGATTTCATAAAACAAAATAGGGGGAGGGAGACCTCATAAAATATTTTCCATAATATATTTTTAGAAAAAAACTATTTTAAACATAATTTAATCAATAGGTGAATAATTAACGAAATTGTCGTGAAAATTTGACTGTTAGTTGATTTTTCATTTTTTTTTTTAAAAGCCTGTAGTCATAACTTGTTTTTGTCTACGTTAAATTTCACTTGATTTGATGGTGCGAAAATATAAACATTGTTTTCGTTCTTAATTTTCATTATTTCCGTAAGCTGAATTTAAAAAAAAAATCATCAGGAGTGGTTTTTGTGTTTCTTTTTTTGAATGGTTTAAAAATGTTGAAGATAATATTAACCTTGATTCATGTTTCATTGTGGGGGTGGGGGTAAATTTGACACGGCAGATTGGACATCACTAATGAGCATCAACGCTAGATTTACAGCTGTTCCTACTACAGCAAAAACAGCAACAACAAAAACTGGATATAATAATAATAATAATAATAATAATAATAATAATAATAATAATAATAATAATAATTAAAAGCACCCAACAGAATGGCAAGGGTTATAATAATAATATAAAAACTGGATATAATAATAATAATAATAATAATAATAATAATAATAATAATAATAATAATAATAATAATAATAAAAAGCACCCAACAGAATGACAAATGTAGAATGTGTGGAGAAAAAGAAGAAACAATCAATCATATAATAAGCGAATGTAACACAAAGTACAAGACTAGGCACGACTGGGTGGGAAAGATGATTCACTGGGAATTGTGCAATAAATTCAATTTTCACCATTCACCTAAATGGTATACACAAAAACCTGAATCTGTGCTGGAGAATGAAACGCACAACATTTCCTGAGACTTTGAGGTACAGACAGATCACATAACCCCGGCCAGGATACCAGACCTAGTGTTGATTAACAAAAAGAAAACTAGCCGTCTCGTGGAAGTGAAAGAAAGCGAAAAGATAAACAAATACTTGGACCTTGCCAGAGAACTAAGAAAAATGTGGAACATGAAAATAAAGGTTGTGCCAATTGAAATTGGTGCCCTTGGAACGATCCCCAAGGGTCTGGAAAAGAGTTTGGATGAACTGGAAATCAAAGGAAGAATCGAGACCATCCAGACTACAGTACTATTGATATTGATTAGAATACTTATAAGAGTACTGGAAACCTGGGGAGACTTGCTGTCATGTGATCCACCGGCAAAAAACTCGAATAGAGTAAAATAATAATAATAATAATAATAATAATAATAATAATAATAATAATATGAACATGAGAATTGTCGTGTTTCTCATTGAAAACGATAACACTGGTGTTGATTTAAGCCTTTATTCCCATTTTTAGGGTACACGCTGTCTTAGCCCCGCGTGGCGGAAGTGCCCGGTGAGCCATGATTTTTTGTACCCTGTGTAAATATATACATTACATCTCCCCCCTCAAGATTCTTTAGATGAAGAATGGTCTGGGTAGACTACCCTTATGACCATTTTATATGGCCGAGGATTATTCTGCCTCTATTTGGCCATTGTGTAAATAAGAAGCTTCTTGATTTTTTTATTTTCTTTTACATCATTGGGAGTTTTTTGTCCGTCCAGTTGGTCGTGGAATGCATGTCAATGTAATGGCGGGCAGTTCACCGTCAGGTAGACTTTCCCTAATTACCTCTTGGGGTGCTGCGTCTGAGAGTATCCTTAGTTCCGCCTCTCCATGATCTAAGTTGTTTTCCACTTGGGACTGGGGTGTTATAGTGGTTCAAGGGCGAGACCTGACTTGATCCTGGTGACGACGGACAATCCGGCCATCCTCCAATTTGATTAGGAAGAATAAAGGTGATATCATGTCCACAATATGATCAGCCAGCCTTGACCAAAGTTCTGTACAAAGACTGCTTGTTCTCTACTAAAGGAATGCATCTGAGCAGTTCTGTCATGCTGAAATTTCTGGTCTTCTTGACTGTTGTATACAGTGGTTGAAGTAGCAGGCTTCACGCGGTCCAGATTTGTTCGCAATCTTCGCTTCATCAGCAAAGGTCTGGAACTCGTGGCCACAAAAGGCAGGGACATTGTCTGGTGGACCGCGTTCACAGAAGACTGATCTCAACTGTCGTATGACGGTAGATGCATCTTGGCGAGCCAGTGGGCGCCATATGGTGAACTGCGTTGGGCCGCAATGGGTCTACTGTCTGACACTCCTCACACGCGTGTATGGCCGACTTAACGGCCGCTCTAGTAATTGAGGGACTTTTCGAACGAAATATGTTGTCCGCCGAATTACAGGATGTCCACTCTGACAATGTATGGCTCGGATACGATCAGGTGCCAGTTGCTCAGTTACGACAGCACATAACACCAAAGAGTCAAATCCTTGCTTCATCATGTCAAACCACCTTTTCGGTACTCTTGTTAATTCATCGGCTAGATTTTGCTCTGATGGAATTAAGGTGGCATCAACCTTCAAACTATATTCTTCAACCAGCCGTTGTATGATTGCCAATCTCCTTCGCACCAACATCTCAGGTGCAGCTTTGGTCTTCACTCTGGCTTTACTCGTCAGGGTATCGGTCAACCAGTGGTACACGCACAGAGAATCTGTGTGGAGATGCACTACCTCAGCGTGCCACTGCAGCACAAGATTAAGTCCTTTCAGTGTGGCGTCGAGTTCCGCCAAATTTATGTGCTGGGCGTCGTTTGTCGGACGAAGCCAGCATGCGTCCTCTACAATAGTACCATCTCTTTCTAATACCACGCCCGTTCCTAAAGAGCTTGCATCCACCCATGCGTTCAACTCTCGTTCGGCCACGCACCAATCACCTCGGGTGGGATCATCTTGGCACACATTGGTAACTACTTTAGCCACCATCCGCTTAAGAGGAACGTCATCCACTGTATCGTCCCATTTTCTCGTGACTGCGCTAACCCATCTCTTGATTACTCCGGTTGCTGCACGGAACCACTTGTAGACCGGAAAGTATCCCACCAGCTTCCCGCAGACAGAAAATATGATACGCCGGGTTAACATATCTGGGATTTCTGGGACTGCACCCCCTCGTTTCCAACGCAGGGTGCCGTGCTCCCCCAAAACCTCAAGTCCTAACACTATAGCCCCATTCCTTAGACGCTTGGGGTCCTTGCTTGTCAAACCGAAAGTTTCCAGTTTCCTCCTGACTTTATCTGCTGACATTACATCCTCGTTTACATAAATATCGTCTACGTAAGCTGATGTGGCTTTCCTCATCGGCTCCTCTTGCGTCAACACTGCCTTTACGATGGTTTTCATAATAAGCGGTGCCACATTAAGACCAAACTCTAACCGTGTCAAGCAAATAGAAGCGCGACTGAAGGAGGCATTTACGGATTACCTTCCTGCTTGCTGGGATGCCGCTGTGCCCGTTCTTACGGCTGCTGCTACATCACGGTTTTCGTCCCTAGTAGTTAGCACTCTGGCTCGCGAAATCAAATATGCCATTGTTTGGGTCTCAACATTCGGTGCCAGTTGGAGCTCGACAGAGATATTATCTGGGAACCCCATGACAAAAGCCAATCTTGCAAGCCTATCAAGCTCCACTCCCTCGAATCCAGCTAATCCGACCAACTGCCTTATTCTATTTGCGTACACGTCAACGCATTCACCTTCCCACTTAACAAGGGTTAGCTTCCTATAAGCTAAAAATGCACCATCCGTAAATGCCTCCTTCAGTCGCGCTTCTATTTTATCTATATCCTGCTGATCCTTCTCTGGTATTTCCATATAAAGTGCAAGCGCGCCCCCTTCCAAATATAGTGGCAGCAAGCTGGCCACGTCATCCACCATCTGCAGTCTCGCCACAAGACGAACCTTCTTCAGCTATGCCACCACATCACCCTCACCAGTAAACGGCATTATTACGACACGGCTAAGTCGAATTTGTGCCATTGTATAAAACGCCGAAATAGCTTGTCTCTAACACTCTTTGCTCGCTCTAGTCTATCGACTGATGACGAGCAGGTTTTTGCCATTATAATCTGTAAAATCAACATCGACCCGATGCCACGGTTCCGCTGGCCACTCCCAGGGATGGAGTGGTGCCTTGGCAGGTAAACCTCTGGAATATTGGCATGGGTAGCAGTTTTTTTTCCTTTTTTCCGCATGGGAGTCAATTCGGGCTACCAAACGTAGTTACGGGCAAGGGCCTTCATCTTGACCATGCCAGGGTGGCATTGGCGAAACTATTCCAAAACTTTTTTGTCTGAGACGGTGGGGAACTATTACCCGTGAGTCCCACAGTAGGCAACCTCCTTCCACACTTAGCGCGTTCTGACGAGCACGAAATGGCAGATACGGAGTATCCTGTAGGATGTCCTGATTGTACAGCCTGAAGAACCTTGGACAGAACTGGATCCTTGCAGGTATAATTTAATCTATCCTTGGAATCCACCATAGAGTTGTTAAGGCGATCTGTTACATACGCCTATCGTTTCAACGCTATACAGCGCTTTCCATCAGAGATTACCAAAGAAAGATGAGAGAATACATGTAAGATTTGGCAATAAATAACAAAACAACATAGATATATTTATAACACAATATTTAATTCAAATTTGCAAGCTGGGAGGATCATAATATGGATGCCGATAGGCTAGTATTTATAATGTCATTTGGCGGAATTATTTCTTCAAATCGATTTACAAATGTTCATAACGAAAGAAATTTGCACTTATCTTTTTACGTGTTGATTCATCTTTTGTGTGAATGACTATTCCGGGTATTAGTTCTTTTATATGGCATTTTCAATCATGGTAACTTTCTTCTTGGGGGACATTCTTTTCTTTCCCTCCCCCACGAGATGTTCGCTGACCGGATCCCGATTATTAACTGCTGAAACTGCTACCAGGGATCGCATTCCCTTCCCCCAAATCGTGACGTCACCTGTCTCGGTATGTTTTGTGTACGTGGGTAAAGCAACGAGTGTAGTATCAGTTTTTCGTTTCCCTCCGCAAGGTCGGCTACGTGCTAATGACGAAGCGAAATTTTTCTTCCGGTGAGCTTTAGGGTCACATTCTGGGACCCCCCCCCTCTCCCGGCGTCAGCCAGTCTCTAAGAATATTCTAAAAAGTTCTAAATTGTTTATCATTTGATTAAACGTAACAAATCCATGAGGTGTATTACACAACCTGGTGTTGGGACGTCCAAAATTTCCTGTAGATGTATATGACTCATTGCATCAGCAGTGACAATACGCGAACCAGGCTTGTACTCAATTGTGTAGTCGTAGGCATTAATCAACAGTGACCACCGTATAATTCTTGGTGGTAGGGTGTCCAGTGTTGGCTTGGTTGGACTAAAGAGGCTGATAAGTGGTTTGGGATCTGTGATGATACGAATGGACGCCCGAAGAGATATTGATGGAATTTTTTTTTACTCCGAAGATGATGCTTAGACCTTCCTTGTCCAATTGACTGTAGTTCTTCTCAGCGGGTGTCAGCGTTCTGGAAGCGAAAGCAACAGGTTTTTCTGATCCATTGAGTAACACATGTGACAAAATGGCCCCAACGCCATACTGACTGGCATTGCGGGTCAATACCAGTTCCTTTTCAGGGTCATAATGCATTAAGACATTTACACTCTGCAACGAATCCTTTGCTCGTTGAAAAGCTGTTGATTGGGTAGCTCACCATTTCCAGAAGACACCTTTCCGCAGCAGATAATAGAGAGGGCCTAACTTATCTGCGACATTAGGAACGTATCTGGCATAAAACTGGAATAGACCCAGAGAAGTTTTGAGTTCTGTCTCATTGCGAGGGGCTGGTGCATCTCAGATGGCGCGGATCTTTTCTTCTGTAGAATGGAGACCTTCAGAGTCGATCCAATGCCCTAAGTACGTGACGGATGACGCCATGAACTTACATTTGTCGAGACGAACATTTGCCAATAAGTTGCCCATACAGTGCTGGTAGATACCCGGGTCTAACTTTAATCCGAAAAGGCGGTTGAATCTGTAGAGGCTTCGTTGTGTGTTAATTGTGAAAACTTCTTTTAGTTTTCCTCTAACGGCACCTATAGAAATGCTGATTGCAGGTCCAATTTTGTAAACTTTTGCCCACGCACCAACTTTGCATATAAGTCATCAATTCTTGGGATGGGGTACTGGTCGAGATTTGAGCATTTGTTTAATAATCATTTTGTAATCCCTACACAATCGAATTGATTGGTCTGTTTTAACACTACTACTATAAGAGCAGCCCATTCCGAATACTGTACGGGTTCAATAATGCCTTGAGAAACCAGTCGATCGAGTTCTGCGTCCACTTTTCACGCAAGGAAAAGGGTTTTGTCGTGAACCCTTTAGTGTGTATAATTCATCCTTAAAAACATCGGGATATTTCGCTATGATATCTTCGATGGCAGGTGTAGCATTTACGGATTTTAGCTGATGGATGCGTTTCCAGCTCAGTTGTACAACCTGTAGCCAGTTTCTGCTTAAAAAGCACCATGTACTGCTGCTTCTTCTCTTTGAATGTTGTGTGTTCTAGGGTTTCTGTTTTTCTCCACGTTTTCCGGGTCAAGCAGGCAGGTGAAATATGGCAGTTTTGTGGCAAAAACTGCTTCTTTTGTAGTGACAGGATTCTGGGAGTGTTTGCCGTTGCACCGAAAACAAATTTTTGGTTTTGGTTTTGAACTTTTCGAACGAAATATGTTGTCCGCCGAATTACAGGATGTCCACTCTGACAATGTATGGCTCGGATACGATCAGGTGCCAGTTGCTCAGTTACGACAGCACATAACACCAAAGAGTCAAATCCTTGCTTCATCATGTCAAACCACCTTTTCGGTACTCTTGTTAATTCATCGGCTAGATTTTGCTCTGATGGAATTAAAGTGGCATCAACCTTCAAACTATATTCTTCAACCAGCCGTTGTATGATTGCCAATCTCCTTCGCACCAACATCTCAGGTGCAGCTTTGGTCTTTACTCTGGCTTTACTCGTCAGGGTATCGGTCAACCAGTGGTACACGCACAGAGAATCTGTGTGGAGATGCACTACCCAGCGTGCCACTGCAGCACAAGATTAAGTCCTTTCAGTGTGGCGTCGAGTTCCGCCAAATTTATGTGCTGGGCGTCGTTTGTCGGACGAAGCCAGCATGCGTCCTCTACAATAGTACCATCTCTTTCTAATACCACGCCCGTTCCTAGAGCTTGCATCCACCCATGCGTTCAACTCTCGTTCGGCCACGCACCAATCACCTCGGGTGGGATCATCTTGGCACACATTGGTAACTACTTTAGCCACCATCCGCTTAAGAGGAACGTCATCCACTGTATCGTCCCATTTTCTCGTGACTGCGCTAACCCATCTCTTGATTACTCCGGTTGCTGCACGGAACCACTTGTAGACCGGAAAGTATCCCACCAGCTTCCCGCAGACAGAAAAATATGATACGCCGGGTTAACATATCTGGGATTTCTGGGACTGCACCCCCTCGTTTCCAACGCAGGGTGCCGTGCTCCCCCAAAACCTCAAGTCCTAACACTATAGCCCCATTCCTTAGACGCTTGGGGTCCTTGCTTGTCAAACCGAAAGTTTCCAGTTTCTCCTGACTTTATCTGCTGACATTACATCCTCGTTTACATAAATATCGTCTACGTAAGCTGATGTGGCTTTCCTCATCGGCTCCTCTTGCGTCAACACTGCCTTTACGATGGTTTTCATAATAAGCGGTGCCACATTAAGACCAAACTCTAACCGTGTCAAGCAAATAGAAGCGCGACTGAAGGAGGCATTTACGGATTACCTTCCTGCTTGCTGGGATGCCGCTGTGCCCGTTCTTACGGCTGTGCTACATCACGGTTTTCGTCCCTAGTAGTTAGCACTCTGGCTCGCGAAATCAAATATGCCATTGTTTGGGTCTCAACATTCGGTGCCAGTTGGAGCTCGACAGAGATATTATCTGGGAACCCCATGACAAAAGCCAATCTTGCAAGCCTATCAAGCTCCACTCCCTCGAATCCAGCTAATCCGACCAACTGCCTTATTCTATTTGCGTACACGTCAACGCATTCACCTTCCCACTTAACAAGGGTTAGCTTCCTATAAGCTAAAAATGCACCATCCTAAATGCCTCCTTCAGTCGCGCTTCATTTTATCTATATCCTGCTGATCCTTCTCTGGTATTTCCATATAAAGTGCAAGCGCGCCCCCTTCCAAATATAGTGGCAGCAAGCTGGCCACGTCATCCACCATCTGCAGTCTCGCCACAAGACGAACCTTCTTCAGCTATGCCACCACATCACCCTCACCAGTAAACGGCATTATTACGACACGGCTAAGTCGAATTTGTGCCATTGTATAAAACGCCGAAATAGCTTGTCTCTAACACTCTTTGCTCGCTCTAGTCTATCGACTGATGACGAGCAGGTTTTTGCCATTATAATCTGTAAAATCAACATCGACCCGATGCCACGGTTCCGCTGGCCACTCCCAGGGATGGAGTGGTGCCTTGGCAGGTAAACCTCTGGAATATTGGCATGGTAGCAGTTTTTTTTCCTTTTTCCGCATGGGAGTCAATTCCGGGCTACCAAACGTACTTTTTTACTAAAGAATTATGTATAGAAACTTATAAAATCTTGTGTGGTTCTCGTAGCGAGGAAAGAGGAAGAGAAATTCGAATCAGCCGCTTTAAATATCATACGTCCCCTGGTGGGAACAAGCGACAACAAGCCGGGCAGATAACTCCTCCATGCCAAGGGAAGATAATCCCCTACAATATAATTATTTAGGCTCTTATCTTTATTGAAAAAAATTAAAGATTGTTTTTTATCGGTTCATTTTTCAGATTTCATAAAACAAAATAGGGGGAGGGAGACCTCATAAATATTTTCCATAATATATTTTTAGAAAAAAACTATTTTAAACATAATTTAATCAATAGGTGAATAATTAACGAAATTGTCGTGAAAATTTGACTGTTAGTGATTTTTCATATTTTTTTTTAAAAGCCTGTAGTCATAACTTGTTTTTGTCTACGTTAAATTTCACTTGATTTGATGGTGCGAAATATAACATTGTTTTCGTTCTTAATTTTCATTATTTCCGTAAGCTGAATTTAAAAAAAAAATCATCAGGAGTGGTTTTTTGTGTTTCTTTTTTTGAATGGTTTAAAATGTTGAAGATAATATTAACCTTGATTCATGTTTCATTGTGGGGGTGGGGGTAAATTTGACACGGCAGATTGGACATCACTAATGAGCATCAACGCTAGATTTACAGCTGTTCCTACTACAGCAAAAACAGCAACAACAAAAACTGATATAATAATAATAATAATAATAATAATAATAATAATATATAATAATAATAATAATTAAAAGCACCCAACAGAATGGCAAGGGTTATAAATAATAATATAAAACTGGATATATATAATAATAATAATAATAATAATAATAATAATAATAATAAATAATAATAATAAAAAGCACCCAACAGAATGACAAATGTAGAATGTGTGGAGAAAAAGAAGAACAATCAATCATATAATAAGCGAATGTAACAACAAGTACAAGACTAGGCACGACTGGGTGGGAAAGATGATTCACTGGGAATTGTGCAATAAATTCAATTTTCACCATTCACCTAAATGGTATACACAAAAACCTGAATCTGTGCTGGAGAATGAAACGCACAACATTTCCTGAGACTTTGAGGTACAGACAGATCACATAACCCCGGCCAGGATACCAGACCTAGTGTTGATTAACAAAAAGAAAACTAGCCGTCTCGTGGAAGTGAAAGAAAGCGAAAAGATAAACAAATACTTGGACCTTGCCAGAGAACTAAGAAAAATGTGGAACATGAAATAAAGGTTGTGCCAATTGAAATTGGTGCCCTTGGAACGATCCCCAAGGGTCTGGAAAAGAGTTTGGATGAACTGGAAATCAAAGGAAGAATCGAGACCATCCAGACTACAGTACTATTGATATTGATTAGAATACTTATAAGAGTACTGGAAACCTGGGGAGACTTGCTGTCATGTGATCCACCGGCAAAAAACTCGAATAGAGTAAAAATAATAATAATAATAATAATAATAATAATAATAATAATAATAATATGAACATGAGAATTGTCGTGTTTCTCATTGAAAACGATAACACTGGTGTTGATTTAAGCCTTTATTCCCATTTTTAGGGTACACGCTGTCTTAGCCCGCGTGGCGGAAGTGCCCGGTGAGCCATGATTTTTTGTACCCTGTGTAATATATACATTACATCTCCCCCTCAAGATTCTTTAGATGAAGAATGGTCTGGGTAGACTACCCTTATGACCATTTTATATGGCCGAGGATTATTCTGCCTCTATTTGGCCATTGTGTAAATAAGAAGCTTCTTGATTTTTTTTATTTTCTTTTTACATCATTGGGAGTTTTTTGTCCGTCCAGTTGGTCGTGGAATGCATGTCAATGTAATGGCGGGCAGTTCCCGTCAGGTAGACTTTCCCTAATTACCTCTTGGGGTGCTGCGTCTGAGAGTATCCTTAGTTCCGCCTCTCCATGATCTAAGTTGTTTTCCACTTGGGACTGGGGTGTTATAGTGGTTCAAGGGCGAGACCTGACTTGATCCTGGTGACGACGGACAATCCGGCCATCCTCCAATTTGATTAGGAAGAATAAAGTGATATCATGTCCACAATATGATCAGCCAGCCTTGACCAAAGTTCTGTACAAAGACTGCTTGTTCTCTACTAAAGGAATGCATCTGAGCAGTTCTGTCATGCTGAAATTTCTGGTCTTCTTGACTGTTGTATACAGTGGTTGAAGTAGCAGGCTTCACGCGGTCCAGATTTGTTCGCAATCTTCGCTTCATCAGCAAAGGTCTGGAACTCGTGGCCACAAAAGGCAGGGACATTGTCTGGTGGACCGCGTTCACAGAAGACTGATCTCAACTGTCGTATGACGGTAGATGCATCTTGGCGAGCCAGTGGGCGCCATATGGTGAACTGCGTTGGGCCGCAATGGGTCTACTGTCTGACACTCCTCACCACGCGTGTATGGCCGACTTAACGGCCGCTCTAGTAATTGAGGGACTTTTCGAACGAAATATGTTGTCCGCCGAATTACAGGATGTCCACTCTGACAATGTATGGCTCGGATACGATCAGGTGCCAGTTGCTCAGTTACGACAGCACATAACACCAAAGAGTCAAATCCTTGCTTCATCATGTCAAACCACCTTTTCGGTACTCTTGTTAATTCATCGGCTAGATTTTGCTCTGATGGAATTAAGGTGGCATCAACCTTCAAACTATATTCTTCAACCAGCCGTTGTATGATTGCCAATCTCCTTCGCACCAACATCTCAGGTGCAGCTTTGGTCTTTACTCTGGCTTTACTCGTCAGGGTATCGGTCAACCAGTGGTACACGCACAGAGAATCTGTGTGGAGATGCACTACCTCAGCGTGCCACTGCAGCACAAGATTAAGTCCTTTCAGTGTGGCGTCGAGTTCCGCCAAATTTATGTGCTGGGCGTCGTTTGTCGGACGAAGCCAGCATGCGTCCTCTACAATAGTACCATCTCTTTCTAATACCACGCCCGTTCCTAGAGAGCTTGCATCCACCCATGCGTTCAACTCTCGTTCGGCCACGCACCAATCCTCGGGTGGGATCATCTTGGCACACATTGGTAACTACTTTAGCCACCATCCGCTTAAGAGGAACGTCATCCACTGTATCGTCCCATTTTCTCGTGACTGCGCTAACCCATCTCTTGATTACTCCGGTTGCTGCACGGAACCACTTGTAGACCGGAAAGTATCCCACCAGCTTCCCGCAGACAGAAAATATGATACGCCGGGTTAACATATCTGGGATTTCTGGGACTGCACCCCCTCGTTTCCAACGCAGGGTGCCGTGCTCCCCCAAAACCTCAAGTCCTAACACTATAGCCCCATTCCTTAGACGCTTGGGGTCCTTGCTTGTCAAACCGAAAGTTTCCAGTTTTCCTCCTGACTTTATCTGCTGACATTACATCCTCGTTTACATAAATATCGTCGTCTACGTAAGCTGATGTGGCTTTCCTCATCGGCTCCTCTTGCGTCAACACTGCCTTTACGATGGTTTTCATAATAAGCGGTGCCACATTAAGACCAAACTCTAACCGTGTCAAGCAAATAGAAGCGCGACTGAAGGAGGCATTTACGGATTACCTTCCTGCTTGCTGGATGCCGCTGTGCCCGTTCTTACGGCTGCTGCTACATCACGGTTTTCGTCCTAGTAGTTAGCACTCTGGCTCGCGAAATCAAATATGCCATTGTTTGGGTCTCAACATTCGGTGCCAGTTGGAGCTCGACAGAGATATTATCTGGGAACCCCATGACAAAAGCCAATCTTGCAAGCCTATCAAGCTCCACTCCCTCGAATCCAGCTAATCCGACCAACTGCCTTATTCTATTTGCGTACACGTCAACGCATTCACCTTTCCACTTAACAAGGGTTAGCTTCCTATAAGCTAAAAATGCACCATCCGTAAATGCTCCTTCAGTCGCGCTTCTATTTATCTATATCCTGCTGATCCTTCTCTGGTATTTCCATATAAAGTGCAAGCGCGCCCCCTTCCAAATATAGTGCAGCAAGCTGGCCACGTCATCCACCATCTGCAGTCTCGCCACAAGACGAACCTTCTTCAGCTATGCCACCACATCACCCTCACCAGTAAACGGCATTATTACGACACGGCTAAGTCGAATTTGTGCCATTGTATAAAACGCCGAAATAGCTTGTCTCTAACACTCTTTGCTCGCTCTAGTCTATCGACTGATGACGAGCAGGTTTTTGCCATTATAATCTGTAAAATCAACATCGACCCGATGCCACGGTTCCGCTGGCCACTCCCAGGGATGGAGTGGTGCCTTGGCAGGTAAACCTCTGGAATATTGGCATGGGTAGCAGTTTTTTTTCCTTTTTTCCGCATGGGAGTCAATTCCGGGCTACCAAACGTAGTTACGGGCAAGGGCCTTCATCTTGACCATGCCAGGGTGGCATTGGCGAAACTATTCCAAAACTTTTTGTCTGAGACGGTGGGGAACTATTACCCGTGAGCCCCACAGTAGGCAACCTCCTTCCACACTTAGCGCGTTCTGACGAGCACGAAATGGCAGATACGGAGTATCCTGTAGGATGTCCTGATTGTACAGCCTGAAGAACCTTGGACAGAACTGGATCCTTGCAGGTATAATTTAATCTATCCTTGGAATCCACCATAGAGTTGTTAAGGCGATCTGTTACATACGCCTATCGTTTCAACGCTATACAGCGCTTTCCATCAGAGATTACCAAAGAAAGATGAGAGAATACATGTAAGATTTGGCAATAAATAACAAAAAACATAGATATATTTTATAACACAATATTTAATTCAAATTTGCAAGCTGGGAGGATCATAATATGGATGCCGATAGGCTAGTATTTATAATGTCATTTGGCGGAATTATTTCTTCAAATCGATTTACAAATGTTCATAAAAGAAAGAAATTTGCACTTATCTTTTTACGTGTTGATTCATCTTTTGTGTGAATGACTACTCCGGGTATTAGTTCTTTTATATGGCATTTTCAATCATGGTAACTTTCTTCTTGGGGACATTCTTTTCTTTCCCTCCCCCACGAGATGTTCGCTGACCGGATCCCGATTATTAACTGCTGAAACTGCTACCAGGGATCGCATTCCTTCCCCCAAATCGTGACGTCACCTGTCTCGGTATGTTTTGTGTACGTGGGTAAAGCAACGAGTGTAGTATCAGTTTTTCGTTTCCCTCCGCAAGGTCGGCTACGTGCTAATGACGAAGCGAAATTTTTCTTCCGGTGAGCTTTAGGGTCACATTCTGGGACCCCCCCCCTCTCCCGGCGTCAGCCAGTCTCTAAGAATATTCTAAAAAGTTCTAAATTGTTTATCATTTGATTAAACGTAACAAATCCATGAGGTGTATTACACAACCTGGTGTTGGGACGTCCAAAATTTCCTGTAGATGTATACGACTCATTGCATCAGCAGTGACAATACGCGAACCAGGCTTGTACTCAATTGTGTAGTCGTAGGCATTAATCAACAGTGACCACCGTATAATTCTTGGTGGTAGGGTGTCCAGTGTTGGCTTGGTTGGACTAAAGAGGCTGATAAGTGGTTTGGGATCTGTGATGATACGAATGGACGCCCGAAGAGATATTGATGGAATTTTTTTTACTCCGAAGATGATGCTTAGACCTTCCTTGTCCAATTGACTGTAGTTCTTCTCAGCGGGTGTCAGCGTTCTGGAAGCGAAAGCAACAGGTTTTTCTGATCCATTGAGTAACACATGTGACAAATGGCCCCAACGCCATACTGACTGGCATTGCGGGTCAATACCAGTTCCTTTTCAGGGTCATAATGCATTAAGACATTTACACTCTGCAACGAATCCTTTGCTCGTTGAAAAGCTGTTGATTGGGTAGCTCACCATTTCCAGAAGACACCTTTCCGCAGCAGATAATAGAGAGGGCCTAACTTATCTGCGACATTAGGAACGTATCTGGCATAAAACTGGAATAGACCCAGAGAAGTTTTGAGTTCTGTCTCATTGCGAGGGGCTGGTGCATCTCAGATGGCGCGGATCTTTTCTTCTGTAGAATGGAGACCTTCAGAGTCGATCCAATGCCCTAAGTACGTGACGGATGACGCCATGAACTTACATTTGTCGAGACGAACATTTGCCAATAAGTTGCCCATACAGTGCTGGTAGATACCCGGGTCTAACTTTAATCCGAAAAGGCGGTTGAATCTGTAGAGGCTTCGTTGTGTGTTAATTGTGAAAACTTCTTTTAGTTTTCCTCTAACGGCACCTATAGAAATGCTGATTGCAGGTCCAATTTTGTAAACTTTTGCCCACGCACCAACTTTGCATATAAGTCATCAATTCTTGGGATGGGGTACTGGTCGAGATTTGAGCATTTGTTAATAATCATTTTGTAATCCCTACACAATCGAATTGATTGGTCTGTTTTAACAACTACTACTATAAGAGCAGCCCATTCCGAATACTGTACGGGTTCAATAATGCCTTGAGAAACCAGTCGATCGAGTTCTGCGTCCACCTTTTCACGCAAGGAAAAGGGTTTTGTCGTGAAACCCTTTAGTGTGTATAATTCATCCTTAAAAACATCGGGATATTTCGCTATGATATCTTCGATGGCAGGTGTAGCATTTACGGATTTTAGCTGATGGATGCGTTTCCAGCTCAGTTGTACAACCTGTAGCCAGTTTCTGCTTAAAAGCACCATGTACTGCTGCTTCTTCTCTTTGAATGTTGTGTGTTCTAGGGTTTCTGTTTTTCTCCACGTTTTCCGGGTCAAGCAGGCAGGTGAAATATGGCCAGTTTTGTGGCAAAAACTGCTTCTTTGTAGTGACAGGATTCTGGGAGTGTTTGCCGTTGCACCGAAAACAAATTTTTGGTTTTGGTTTTGATTTCTAAAACTGAGTGGGTTGTCCCACCTGGTTCACATTTTTTTGTGATATGCTATGTTGCAGCTGTTGCACAGGCTTCAATGTCGCTAGCAAAGATGCTAGCGCTTTCCATAGCCAGTGATATATCCAGGGCGTTGGCAAATGTCAGTTTCCTTTCGGATTGCAGACGTCTGCGGGTGCGTTCGTTAGTAATTCCCACAACTATCAGGTCTCTCAGCATATATTTCAATGTGTCCCCAAATTCACAATGTTTTGTTATTTTTTTCAAATGGGCTATGAAATCAGAAATTGACTGACCTTGTTTTGGGCGACTCATATAGAAGTTGAATCTCTCAATTATGACCGATGGTGTGGGGTTACAGTGTTCCCTCAGTGTCTGCGACAGTTCCTCATAGCCTTTGTCTTTCAAGCTATACATCATTACGAGGTCCTTAAGGAGTGAGAAAGTGTTGGCTCCAGCGACTGAAAGAAGTACGGCTTTCTTTTTACGCTATTAGCTTCAAAATAGTATTCCAGTCTCTCTGCATATGTGTCCCAATCACCACCTGCTGGAGAGAATTCGTCGATACGTCCAAACGACGTCATTATGAGAGCTGCCTTATGTTTTATTTTTTTATTTTTTTGCTTTCGCGCGTGGAGCGTGGACTGTCTCCCGTTAATGGTAGGGATACATTGTTTTTTTCTTCTTTTAAAGTGTTCCATTTAAACACTTACATTTGTGAAATGTAATTCATTTTTCGTCGCCATGTGTTTCTCATTGAAACCGATAACACTGGTGTTGATTTAAACCTTTATTCCCATTTTTAGGGTATACGCTACCTTAGCCCCGCGTGGCGGAAGTGCCCGGTGAGCCATGAGTTTTTGTACCCTGTGTAGATACATACATTGCAAGAATGATGCCAATGATTATTAGAATACGAGATAACAGAATCATTACAGTTCATTACTAAATGTAGTGAAGATACTGGAACATACACTAGAACCCTGAAGGGTCCCCCCTATGACACTTGGTATCCCCCAAAATATGTCAAAATTCTTAGATAAGAAAAGGCAAGGAAGAATAGAAATTATCTCTCTGTTATCTTTATTTTCCTTTTTCATGACAATGAACTAGGATGGAAAATAAAGCTAATATATTATTGTTTGCATTGTGCCAACAGAAAATATTATTTTACCACTTTGGTTGTAGTTGAAGTGATATTAATCCTCAACTTTCAAGCCATTTTCTCAATATCCTTGCAATCTTCAGTATATCTATAATTTGCGTAATTTCCATTCGTTCATTTCGTATTTGAAAATCTTCTTGTTGTTATCAAGAAATATACCTAAAAATGCTGCATACCTGTATTATCAGTGATTTATTGTAAGATCATATACGTCATATAACATTGTTTATTATAACTTTTTTCTATTATATAACTGGTACATTGCCTTCCAGTTTTCACAATTATCGATGGAGAAACACGAGGAAAACAGCAACCAAGGAAAATTACTGATCGGACTAAGTCATTCAAAGCAACGGGTGTAACACAGACAACTCCATATTTGATACGCAAAATTGCTATCCAATTAATTATTTCCCCGGCAAAAAAAAAAAAAAAAAAAGAAAAAAAGAAGATTTTGTTAAATTCCATACCGGATTAAGTTAACGTTCGTTGCTCCTTTCTATTTTATTTCTTAGCTGTTATCAGTTCACCTAAAACGTGTGTCTGATCCCACACAAGGCAAGTGGACTACACATGTGATATATTTATAGTGGTGAACACTATAAACAAATCACCTGTATAGTTAATTTGCTAAGCTTCGTCTTAGTTAACTGTCGTTGTTGATACCGATGGACGAACATTATTTATTAGTGCGAAGTAAAGGCAAACAGCCTCAGCAGGAATTTCAACTCACCACTTACAATTTCTGCACTGAAAACCATCACACCACCCTATCTATATATAAGATTTCCCTATCTTATATAAGTATGACATTCATGTGTGGCTGGTTTCTCCTTTCTATTTCATTTCAGTTTTGATGTTATAAATTCAGTCTTTTGTCATCCACTCATAAGGAATGAGATCTTGCTCTTGAAAATCTCCCTGATGCTATAATGTACACAAAACCTCTGGATTTGTTAAGGTGTATCTATTAAAATTTGTAGTTTTATTCTCCGTTACAAATGTTATAAGATTCGAGTGGCGTCGAAGAAAATGGACAATTATGAACGAGATCATCTGCGTTTCTCGGCACGCTAATGGCCTTCACCCCCAGCTATGGATAAATAGTAAATTAGAGTAGGCTTTCTAGCTTTCGTAAAGGCAACCATTCTAAGAGAAGGAAAATTCAAAATTCAAATCATCTATCAGTGTGGCAGGGTAACTTGCCACAGAATGGCAAAACCAGGAGCTGGAGTTCTTAAAACACGCAAGTACATATTTATTTGATATGTAAATAAAGAATACATTTTAAAAAGCAAGTTTAGTGTTTTTTCCATAGTGAACTGTAGAAATGATTCACTTAGTATTTAACAGAACTTGTACAGCTTCCTGGTGGTATCGTCAAAATATTTAATTCAGATTTCAACGAAGTAGTTTCAAGGGGTTAAATAATGTGACTTTGTTAAAGATCATCTTGTATCATTTGTGCTGATATTGACGTTCAATCATTGTTTAGTAAACTGTTATACAAACAATTCAGTATATATTAAAACAATGCAGAATAACATTTAAATCTAAAAACAAATTTATTTCAAAGTATATGTTTGATTTTGATCAGAATACAAGATACAAAATCAGAATTTCAGTGATTACGTTTAAAATTAAAATAATCAGAAAAAAGAAGAAACATATTAAATAGAATACAAAGCATAAATGAAACTGTTATCCTAAATAGCACCAACATGATAAAGTTTCCCTGTTCTATCACATCACTCAATATTGTTACAGCAATCACCTTGATAGTTGCACAATGTTGTACATCTAATTGCAACTGTAAAGCACTTTTAGTTTTCTTTTGCCACCTTTACTACGTAGAGTGTAATTGTATGACCAATTCGGTTCTGTATGAGACCCGTCTTAAATAGTCCTCTCAATCCCAACCATACTGAGTTCGATCTAGCATACACAATTGTCTTCCCAAGCCCCGATTCCAGATGACAGCTAACGCAAGAAGATTTACTTTGACATGCTGATACAAGGCTAATGCTGTGACTAAATATAAGCCGCCCTAGTTTATTTACAGTATAACACTGAAGCTATTCGTTGTTCAATGTCTTTCGCCTAAAGAGAATCGTGTATATTTTCAAAGCTCATCATTGTTTCAGTTATATCGTAAACTTCCATGCTAAAATTTCATACTCATCATCATACCCAGCAAGCTAGACGTAAAGGTATGGAATAATGAGAGTGTTTTACATTTGTCAGACCTGGCTGTAATGTAAAGTCCTAAACTGGAATATCTGTATATGCTTCTTTCCCACCCACAAAACCAATCCACTGCACGGTAAGACTTTGGAATGATGTTTAGAAGTGAACTAACAACATGATAACTGACCAGAGGCCATACATGACAATGCGATGCAAATGCAGCATCATATGATCTCTCAGGAACTCACAAGGTCTGTATTTCCTAACCACGGCCAAAAGTTAACGAAACTACTTGTGGCCATATTAGCAATACATTCTTGCTCTAAATGATGAGGTAGTTGAATAAATGATATCAAGTTTGTTGCTATCGATTCCTTGGGAGATTCAGTTAACACAGTTCTGAACACTTCTGAGGTTGTTGAGTACCCAACTAAGTTTCTTAACTCTCTTAAACCGCGTGCTGGTCCTATCAACAGGCTTTAGCTAAAAGTTGAAATGATCAGAAATATTTACAGTTCTTTTGTAAATTTATAAACGTGGTTCTTTTTAAATTTATAAACGTGTTTGTGTGAATACAAAAAGTGATTGAGGTGAATTAACAGCGAAAAATAAAAAGTTAGTCAGCTAAGCATACACATATTGTCATTCTCGAGAATATATTGTTTTCTGTAAAAGACAAATGTCCCTATACAACGCACATATAGATATCATAGCTTAATTTAGAACCAGTTATTTTATTTAAAAATGTTTACATTTGTTCAGGTCAGTTAACTTCGAACTAAGTATCTTTGAGGCGTAACACAGATTCTCAAAGATACGTGGTTCCATGTTAACTGACCTGAAAAATGTAAAAGTTTCTCAATGAAAATAACTGGTGCATTATATCTTTTATTCATTAATATATCAACACTGATAATTTCATTAAATTCGGTTAATTCCCTGATTTTTTGGTATTTTTTTCTTTCAGCGGGGTGACATACGATGGTGGAATTTAGGTCCGTTAAGTTCGATTTAACCCTTATCACAGACAAACAACGAGTAGACAGGGAGACAGATATTTGAATGAAGAATGGCCTCACGTTTGGAATTTTAGGACAAGCGTACAAAATTTTAAGTGAAAAATAATGTGAACGAAAACAAATTACATAAACACAAATAAAAATATTGTAAAATAGCTGAAGTACCCATCTTTTATTAGAAAGATTTATAAATCTAATTATCAATGTTTAACTAAATACCAATAATTATTTTAATATGACAAATAAGTTTTATTTTATCTCTTGAAGTTTGGAAATTTAAATTCTGCAGCAACATGGCTTTCTCCTTATCATTATTTATTGTTAGAATAGAATTATTTTTCCACAAAAGAGGGATATTTAACAATGATCAGTAGGAATCAACATGTTGAATAGTCTTTGTTTTTATTATTCTTATAATACTTATCGTGTCTTCTATTCTGGTCGGATTGCCTCTTCTTGCATTGATTTGGGTTGGTTTGGGTGTTTCTTGGGTTTGTTTCATCTCTGTGTCCACTTCTTACTTTTAGTTTAATGAACACAAATACTGTTAGTCTTTCGACGTCTTTATTCTTTCAAAACATATTTCAACTATACGGATGGAGAAATAGCCATTCTAAGCGTCCGTTCGCTATGGTTTCCCAGCCGGGGCTGCATTCTTTTGTCTTCTTTACCGCAGTGTCTTCCGAACCTACTGTTGTATCTTCAGTTACACCCCGGCTGCAGGGAGTCACAAATAAAATAAAATAAAACTCAAGCACAAGAAAACAGAGAACATAAGACAAGGGTATTCTTACTTTCAGACTACTTTTTTTTTCTTCTCTAGATATTTTTATATATGTCTTTCGTAAACTTGTTTTGACCTAAGTAGTACTTTATATACATATACATACATATGTACGCACATACACAAATATATTCTTACAAGTGTTTTCCTTTCATACATACACACACATCCGGTTTTCATCTTGATTTTCTTAATTTCTTGTCATAAACACACTTATATGGGCCTTATCTTGATTTTACATCTAATTTTTATACGTACATATACGCATGTAGTTACATACACAATTATATTCCAATGTTTCCCTTGCAACTCTTGGCTCACACATATGCATGCACCATGTGCATTGTGATACACCTGGGATTACTCTGAATCTTTAACTAACCCGTTCTCACAACCAAACCAACCAATTAGAGAACTTCCAAGAAAGGTTAGCCAAAGATTACTACCTGTCTATCAAACTACATGGACACTTGTATGAGTTACTACTTCTAAACTGTTACTTTTAAATTCTGCATTTACCTTACATAATTAATAGGCTTCATATTTATTATGTAACAAAAATTGCTGCAAGATGTAACTAATTTACAGCATTTAAAGATCCAAATGTAAGAAAATAGTTAATGAATTAAATATCTTGCTAAAGTAATCATTCACATTTATCTAAAGAATATAATATTAATTAGAAATAGTTCTTCAAACTAGAGATGTATAATATTCACATAGCATTAGTGATCCTGTCCAAAAATACTACAAAAACCAACAAATGCTTAAATCGATAAAAGTCTTGACCCATTAGTCGAAGCAAACGAGTTCTTTAGTTAATGTTATTTTGAGATTCGAAATTCCTTTCAAATATAAACACCCGTATTTTCATAGTGCTGTAAAAGGTGATCTTTTCCCGCATTTCTGCCATTTCCTTAAGCCCCCAAACCGGCCGATGACATCATTGCATTGTAACATTATTTTCGTTCTATAATAGAACTTTTAGATATTTTTGTCCAACCCGAAAATAAATCAGGACACCTTGGCCGCTACCATTATAAACATGGTCATTTTTCACTTTGATGGTCCGAGTATGTGTGATAAAAGATTTTAATAGTACAAGGTGTTACGAACCCGCACTCGTTAGGGTTGACCAGCGCGTGCACGTAACAAGAAATAAAAAAAAATATGCAATGATGGTCCCAGTGTAAAGATAAAAAAATATAATACAAAGGGATGGGAAATTTCAGACACCTCTCTTTACTCCTGTGAAAGGGGGAGGGAGGTGAAAACCGATGGAAGGCAACAATGCTGAATGGAGAGAAGACGCGTGACACTTTTTATAAACATACAAAGAATTTATTTACATATAACATACAAGAAAAGAAAGGGGGTGAGAACATATATATAAATCTATGTGGAGACGGAGAACAATATTAACAGGTAGTTATTATATCAAAGAACAGGCGAGCAACCGAACAAAAATACAAATCTCTAAATATATCAACAACACATGGATACACAATAAACAATCAGAATTTACAGAAATACAACGAGAAAAAAAAATATGTTTTGTTTTTTTTTCAACTCACGGTACCCTTGAGTATTTCGCCGAAAAAGGTCTCTTAAAAAAAAAGGACGACAATCATACTGCCGTTAGATTCTGTCAAAAGTTCCTTTAATAAAACAATTATTCAATCTTTTTTTTTCTCATCGGTGGACTCCTTATATCCAAAAATCAACTGGTTTTACAATCTGCTCCGTCCACAAAAGTCACGTCCTGTTCGTCGGCTGAATTTCAAAAGCTGTGTCACTTTTCTCGGAACTCAAAATTTTCATGTCTCGTCCGCCGACTGGATTTCAAAAACTGTGTGATCTCGTGGTGCCGGACTCTTGGCGCCAAAATCGCAGCGAACCGCTGGGGACGGGGAAGGGTTAGCACTCTGGTCGTTGCCATAGCAATGAGTTCACTGGATCACCTGCACTTTCAAGGAAGTTACCTCGAAGGAGGGGCGGGGGTCCGGTAACCTTCTTAACCATTGTGCGGAGTGGTATTAGGAATGTCTTGTCATGAAGAGAAAGAATGCAAGGGTTAAGCCGGATTTTGAAAACTGTTCGCTAGTCACCCACGCACTCGCCCACTCATTTACAAATTTATCTTTAAACTGAATCGTTCGTCGGTCTTACCGATATGCGTACTAGTGCACGTACCGATAGGGTGTCACAAAGGTTAAACTATTTCGAATCTAAACATAAGAATATGGTGATGAAAATCGCCATTAAGTACTTTACAAATGGGATTTGGTTTAGAGCAGGTAAATAAAAATATTAAAATCAAATTATACTTACTATAAGGTGTTTTCTTCATTCGAGTCATTAAAACGAAAACATAAAGTCTATCTTCTATCTGATGCTTAACGTTTATGTGTGGCACATGGTGGCCAAACTAAAAACTTACCAAGTACTTTCAAAGTAAGAGTCTCTTAACAATTTTCGTTAATCATGTTCTTTATTCTAGATACTGATGTACTAATAAAGAAAAAAGGTAGAACACCGAGACCGAGGGATATTTGCTCTATACTAAAATGGGAGGGGACATGTGGACTTATACTAAGTTAAAACTTAGAACCCTTCCTTTTTCTTCTTCTCTCGCCATTTGACAGACGTAAGAGTATCTTACATGCCATAAGAGCGTGTAATTACGGAAATCATGGGTAGCAGCTTGGTATATGTGACACAGTGGATGAACCCATCATGAGCCAATGCCGTTTTTCACAAGATTCTGGGCCGATAAACCCAAAGCGGACCAGGAACAAAGAGTTCTGTTATAAAACTATTGCTCGGCGTCTATTGAGGAGTTAACAAAACAGCCAGTGATAATTATCAATGAAACCAACTCAACCCAAGCTATAACCACATAAAGACAGAAAATCATGTAGCCTCGCCCTTCCTACTGTCATAAAATGCGCGCGTCAATAGGTTCGAGTTCTGGCCAGGTGTTCGAAAAATATGCTACAAAGCCCCAACAATATCACACTACAAACTGCATCCCTCTCAGCGCAGACAAACAAGACACACACACTACCGAAGCCATAGCTCTGACCACAATATCTTAAAAGACAATCACAGAACCTAATCACAAAACAAAGCGACTCAGATGTAAAAAAAAAATAACTTAGCAACCTCTAACGATAGGACACTGAAAACATTAAACCAGCTACCAGACTTAACGGCGTCGGTCGCTGATAAAAATATAGACATCATATGCATACAAGAACATATATTTGATCATAGCGAATTAGAATTAGAATATCACGAATCTGGTAATGGTTGGACGTTTGTGTTGACATCTGCCTGGAAAAATTCCTCTAATGCCCTAAAATCACTAATCAGCATAGAACCAAGAATGATGAGTTGTTCAATGGCAATCCCTGCATGATTGTAGTCTCATACAACAGCCCCACAAATGTCAGTGATGAAACAGATATCTTAACGTTTTACAATGAACTATCCTCCCCATGGAGACACACCCTAAACAATGTCCTTATCATTGGGTGATATATAGATGTGCAGGTAGGCAGAAACGAAAACAATAGATTCTGCTTCTTACTCCAAATAAAAACGGTAAACTCCTAGTTCTCTCTTAGGAACATGTGTGTATGTTTAAACATTAAATTTTTTAAAAAACGAAAGGGTAACCAATGAATAAATAAAATGTGGATAAACAGCGCTATGAACTGCAAAGCATACTCCTCTTTTGAATGAGTATCCTCTTACCACAGAATTGTCACAGCAAAATTGCACCTATTTCTACGTAGAAACAAAGGGCAAACCAGTAAATCTATTCGATACGACCGGTCCTTACTTGCCAACAGTGATATATGTGATCGCTATTCGGTAACGGTAACGAATAAGTTTGATATCCTCCAGGAGACATCAGGAAAGTACACTCCAAATGAGACCAAACTAAGAGCCAAACACACTGTCCTCTGGGAGACAGAAGCAGTGAGAGAAAAGAGAAAAGATATTTTTTTAAAAAGATCGTAAAGTAATAAAACAAACCCAAATGATACTGATGGGTCAGTAAAACGGTAAGTCTAAAATGAGTTATCTTCCCTTGCTCCGGATCGTTCGCCGATAGGTGATGTTCGTATTTCGCCACAATCGGGAATTATGATTTCCTACTTTTTTTTATGTGTATCTCCGTCACTTACGGAATAAATATGTTATCGTGTTCACACCTTTGTCGGAATGTTTTTATGTATATTCATGTACTCACGTTGGGAGGTTATTTTAAGTCTTCCAACGTTAATATAACATTCCCACGTGTTATAATACCAACATAGAAAACCTTAAGAAAGCCCAAGTAGAACCGACTAAAACATAGAAAAAAGAACAAATAGAATACATATATCCAAGAGAAAATAGATAAAATCAGGCATTCAGTAGAAGACAGACTGTCACAATTAGAATGGCATATTGTAAATGAAATTAGTGATAGAAAAAGTACCCCGAGATCGAAATTAAAAGCAACCAGCCAAATAGATTGACTCCAGAAGTGGAAAGACCACTTCCAGAACCTGTTAATCACCCCCTCCTAAATCCAGAGAAAATAATACACATATAAAAGTGAATTGCCTATTAGACATTAAACTAGGAGATTATATGAGTGAAGAACTCAACGAAGTCCTAAGAAAACTAAAAAATAGAAAAGCTGCAGGCCTCGATTGAGGTATAGAAAAAAAATTTAATGACTATTCAGTGCAGTATATAAACAAATTACGATAGAAAAATGGATGAAAGCTGCATCCTCCCATTCAGCCAAAAAGCTACCTCGATAATACTAAGCACTATAGCGGCATAACTCTTACTGCTATAGCCGCTAAGATATATAATGCCCCTCTTCTTAATCACACTCGACCTGAAATAGATAAAATACTTAGGAAAAATCGAAACGAATTCCCAGAAATTGATCCTCAACCTCTCAAATCCTGACTATTCGTCGAATTATAGAAGAGTTCGTGCAAAGAATCTTGAGGCAACGCTGCTATTTGTAGATTTCTTCAAGCTATTCGACTCCATACACAGAGGGAAAATGGAAAATATACTACTAGCATACGGCCTCCGTCCAAAAACAGTTACTGCTATAATGATTCTCTGCAAGGACATTAAAACAATGATAAGCTCACCTTATGACAACAGGGATTTCTTTGACATAGTCGCTGGAGTCCTGCAAGTAGATACGTTAGCACCATATATATTTATAATATGCCTAGACTATGTACTTCGAATATCATTAGATCCCACAAAAGAAAAAGACCGCACACTAAAAAGAAGACAAGCAAGCGATATCCCGCAGAGACTATCACGGATGCGAACTACGCAGATGATCTGACACCTTTTGTAAATACATCTGCACAATCACTTAGCCTGGAGAAGGCAGCACGGAATATCGGCGTCAATGTGAACTCCGATAAAACTGAGTTCATGTATTTTGAAAACAAAGGTGACATCTCCACACTGCCTCTAAACTCGGAGGCACAATTCACGTACCTAGGTAGTAATATCTCATCCACAGATGTTAATGCACGTATAGGAAAGGTATGGTCTACCATTGACATATTGTCTGTCATAAGGAATTTCCGATCTAGGAAAGGCATGGGCGACCCCAAATAAATTATAAGTCATTTGAAAATCCGATCTCACTGACAAGTTAAAACAACAATTCTTCCAAGCTATAGTTGTATCAATGCTACTGCATGGCTGCACCACTTGGACCCTAACGATGCGTCTAGAGAATAAGCTACATGGGAGTTGCAAAAAATGCTGTGCGTGTTCTTAAATAAATTTATAAATGCAGCATCCTACAAGACAGAAGCTGTACGGCCATTTACCGATAGGGTCAGCTATAATTTTTCTAAAAAACGTGTTCCAGGGTTTTGGGGTTAGGGATAGGTTCAGCTATGATTTTAAAAAACAAAACAATGTACCCATAGATGATCCAGCTATGGTATTTATCAAAAAATAGCGTCCCTAAAATATGAGGAAGTAATACGGATAAAATAGTCACTGCGAAGGATTAGATTCATTTTTGGTTGTACCTTTTTTTTTGGCATGACTTACGCTTACCCGATTCGGTACATCAGCTTATGTCAGTGTTACGCATGCGCAGATGCTTAGATTTGTCTGCATGTCGCGCAGTTAGCACGGATATCCATGACAATCTCTCGCCAACCCTCCCTATCATTCATCGTCCCAGAGTGGCCCTCCACGCAGCATCCAGTATCCTCGCATAGCTGGTCAATGTAGATCCTTCGTGGCCGGTCCACACTAGCATGTCCATGTGTTGGCTTCCACGGGAGGATATCGCTTATGAGCTCGTCCTTGCTTCCCCAGCAGTGTCCAGCATGTCTTGTCCCTCTCACTCGTATGATTTGTGAGATGAGGGGGGGGGGCAGGTGGCCGTACAGCTGCTTCCTTGTGGGGTGCTGCTTCCACAACTTGTTCAAGACCGCACGCAGCATCCTTGTGCAGCTCCCAAATAGCTTATTCTTGAGGCGCTTTGTTAGGGCCCAGGTGGTGCAACCATACAACAATACTGATATAACCACAGCCTGGAAGAATTGTCGCTTTAACTTATCAGTGAGATCGGATTTTCAAATGACTAATAATTTGTTTGTGGTCGCCCATGCCTTTCCTATCCGTGTATTAACATCGCTTTCTGTGTATGAGATATTACTACCTAGGTATGTGCATTGTTCTACTGGCTTAAGAGACTTACCGTCGAGTGTGGAGATGTCTCCTTTCTTTTTGAAAATCGTGAACTCAGTTTTATCAGAGTTCACGTAGAGGCCGATATTCTTTGCTTCCTTCTCCAGGCCATGCAGTATGTTTGTTTGTTTATTGATTTTAACGGCATATCAACCCGTCTGGGGTTATGTCATGCCTATCGGTTAGGAAATTATACATATCGTGTATTTATATTTATACTTTTTAGTAATTGGTTTTAACAATATGTTAGCATTATTTGGGATTATGTTGTATGGTATTGATTTGTTCCATGTCTATATTCTATGGTATAATTTTATTTCCCTAAAATAAGAGAGAATATCCTCCATGTTGACATTTTCAAACAGATCTTTCATATTGTTTGCTTTATAATAATGGTTTCTGATTTGAGCAAAAAAACTGTATTCCATGAATAAGTGTTTAACTGTCAAAGGTGTTTGACATGTTCCACATTGTGGTTGTTGTTCTTGTTTGAGTATATAGGAGTGCGTTAGTCTTGTCTGACCAATGCGTAATCGAGATACAATGACTTCCTTTCTAGACTTAAAGTTGGTTTCCAGCCTCACAAAGTGGGTTTGATTAGGAAGAGTTTATTGTGAATGTTGTTATTCCAGTGTTGTTGCCATTTTGTATGAAGGAATCTATTCATTTTAGGTTTCAAATCAGTATATGGTATCTTGAAATTGTCGGGGCCAGTGTATCTGCAAGAAGTGCAAGGTCATCAGCGTAGTCTGCATCTGTCACAGTCTGTGCGGGATATCGCCTGCTTCTTGCCTTTTTAAGAGTGAAACCTTTTTCTTTTATGGTATCTAATGATGTTCGGAGTACATAGTCTAGACATATTATAAATATATATGGTGCTAATGTATCTCCTTGAAGGAGCCAAAGAAATATGTGTCGCCATCAGGTGAGCGTACCATTGCTTTAGTGTCTTTGTTTTTTTTTTGTTGGCATTCTTCCGTCTACGAGAGACGATGGAGTAGTGTCAAGGTTTTTGTTAACTTGAACTACATAGCCTGGGCGAGTTCGTATGGAGGATGAGCTGTTGCCCGTGCAGCAAATCCCCCCTCTCCACACTGCCGCTGTGATCCAAAGGAAAGGTAAGGGAACAATGCAGTTTGGCAACGGTAGTGTCGCAGAAGTTAATGGGTAGCACTAGATTTCAGCATCACACCACCTTAGGGACTCCAGCTCCTGATTTATTTTCGGGGTTTACTCCCCTAGCCTTTCCTTGAAGGCAACAGAGGTTCTGTGTCGGACTTCTCCTTGAGTTGATGGGTTGCCGACCAAGGCTAAAGAGCCCATTCAGACCCATTTGGGGATTTATGCGAGTAGTAAGTACCCCAATCTTACCACTATCGGTGTTCCTGAAAAAGAATTGAGGTTGGGATATGGTATATTTTGCATTTGTATCAGATAAGCAACAGTACCTTCAGGTCAGTTTTTTTAGGGGGGGGGGGGAAATAAGTCTACTAGAGGCGTCAGGGTAGTTCTGATGTTCACTTTGTTTATACACATGTATACGTGAAACCCACTCTTTCTTGTACACGTGTGGTTATACCAGCGCTGTTGGATTATATAAGTTACGACTTAGTATAAGTCAACATGCCGTTTAAGACTTTGAAAAATCCTGTTTTGAGGTGTCCGGAGTCTAGGCTTTTGTACATATCTCTTAGTAGTTTTGGTGAAAAAGAAAAACAAAAAAAGGGGGTGGAGGAGAGAACGCTGGTTAGCACTTTAAACATGGCAGTGAGATAAGGCAAAATTAACTATAAGAAAAAGTTGGAATTAGTAAGAAAAATTACTAACAATAAAATAAAATCATATTCCTTAACTGAAATGTGATAGAAATTGCCAGCTTGGTCACGTCTGCAAATGAATTTAAACATGCCGTTTAAGACTTTGAAAAATCCTGTTTTGAGGTGTCCGGAGTCTAGGCTTTTGTACATATCTCTTAGTAGTTTTGGTGAAAAAGTGTCTTTGTAGAGCATCATTATAGAGGCAACCGTTTCTTTGGGGAGACCATATGCTAGTAGTATTTGTTCCATTTTCCCTCTGTGTATGGAATCAAATGCTTTGGAGGAATCTACGAATAGCAGCGTTGCCTCTAGTTTCTTTACTTGAACACCTTCTATGATCCGTCGAATAGTCAGGATCTGAGAGGTTGTGGATCGATTTCCGCAGAATCCGTTTTGATTTTTCCTAAGGATTTTCTCTATTTCGGGTCGGATGCGATTAAGAAGAAGAGCATTATATATCTTAGCTGCAATAGCAGTAAGAGTTATGCCTCTGTAGTTTTTAGCGTTTCCGAGGTCTCCCTTTTTGGGGAATGTGAGCATGCAGCTTTTCGTCCATTTATGTGTTCTATTTTTTCCATATACTGCATTGCATAGACTAAGCAGTATGTCATTGAACTTTCCCATCTTCCATACACGGGGGGATTTCGTCAAGACCTGCAGCTTTTCTACCTTTTAGTTTCTTTAAGACTTCGTTGAGTTCTTCTGTTGTGAAATCTCCCAGTTTGATGTCTAGTTGTCTATCTACGATCTTTTGTGTGTTATTTTCTATGATTTTAGGAGGGTTACCCAGAAGTTTCTGGAAGCGGTCTTTTTATTTCTGAAGTTTATCTTTTTGGCTGGTTGCCTTTAGCTTTGATCTAGAGGTACTTTTCCTACCACTAATTTCATTTACTGTTTGCCATGCTAATCGCGACTGTCTGTCTTCTACCGATTGTCTGATATTATTTATTTGTATTTGGGTGTATTCTATTTGCTCTTTTTTGTACGTTTTCGTTAGTTCTAACTGGGCTTTCTTAAGGTTGTGTAAATTGGTGTTGGTTGGGTTTGTTTTATTACGTTGGGCTGCTTTTTTTCATATCGTTTCTCTTCTCTCTAACTGCTTCTGTCTCCCAGGGAACAGAGTGTTTGGCTCTTAGTTTGGTCGGTATGCGCTCAGCTGCTGCTTCTAAGTGAGCATTGGCAAAGTTTTCGTATTCTTCGTTTGGTGTGAAGCTTTCAGATGTCTCCTGATCGAATTTATTTTTTACTGCCACGGAGTAGTGATTGCATATATCGTTGTTAGCAAGTATCGACCGGTCGTATCGCACAGATTTTCTGGTTTACTTCTTGTTTCTACGTAGGCTTAGTCGTAATTTTGCTGTAACTATTCTGTGATCGGAGGATACTCCTTCGAAGGTGGAATATGCTTCGCAGTTCATTGCACTATTAATCCATTTTTTGTTTATTAGGATGTAGGCTAGTTAGGCTTTTGTGTTATTTGGGTATGTGTGTGTCCATAATTTGCCCTTTCGGAATTTGGTGTTTAGGCAAACAAGCCTAAGGAGTTCGCCGTTCCTGTTTGGGGTGGTGTGTAGGCTGAATCTATTGTTTTCGTTTCTTTCTATCTGTGCATTCATGTCTCCCCCTATAACCAGTACGTTATGTTTGGGAGGATAGTTCGTTATAGAATGTTACGATGTTTGTTTCATCGCTGACATTTGTGGGGCTGTAACACGAGACTACCGTCATGCAGCGGTTACAATTAAATGTAGTCTTCATGATTCTCGGTTGGATTTTTTCTATGCTATGAAGCGATTTTAGGGCCCGTGGACTGAGGAGCATTCCTACACCCCCTATGGTGGCATTGACAGAGTTTTTCCATGCTGATGCAGACACAAGCATCCTGCCATTTCCAGTTACATGGTATTTTAGTTCTAGATCGCTATGGTCTAATATGTGTTCTTGCACGCATATAATGTCTATATTATGTTCCTGCAGACGCCGTTAGTTCGGGTAACTGAGTTATTGTTTTTAGTGTTTTAACGTTAAATGTTGCTAAGTTAAGATGTTTTTTTTACATCTGAGTAGGTTTCTGTTGGGTTTGGGTTCTATGGCTGTGATTTCAGATATTGCGCTTAGAGCAGTGAGTTTGTTGGTGTGTGTATCATGTTTGTCTGTGCTGTGAGTAGTGGGTTTTTGTGATGTGATGTTGTTGGTGGGACTCTGTAGCTTATTTTCTGATCGCTGGACCAGAGATCGAACCTCAGCGGGATACGCATCTTTTTTGTTAGCAGGAGGTACAATGCTGCATGATTGTTTGGCATTTTGTACTGGTTTGGATTGGTTCGGTGTCATAGATATCTATCGATGGCTGTTTAGTTATCTCATCAATAGGCGCTAGTCTTAGAGATGAGCAGCAGTAGTTACTTTACTGAACTGTTTGATCTTAACCGTTGACCCATTTTTGGGTTCCTCCGCCCAGCATCTTGTGAGCTACGCCGTTGACCCGTTTAGGGTTCTTCCGCTGCTACTCACACCCACCATGCTGCTACCCATGGTTTGTTTTACATACTTATATAGCATATAGGATTCTGAATAGACTGTTCTCTTATGATAAAAAAAATTAAAAAAAGAGAAAAGAAAAGTGGGGTGGGTTGGAGAAATATAAGTTTTAACTTAGTATAAGTCCACATGTCCCCTCCTGGTTTAGTATTTGGTGGGGTGGATGGATTCCTACAGTAGAGAGACATTAAGAGTGGGGGATAGTACTGTCTATCGATTCATTATAGTCTAATGGTCAAGATAGTACACACAGGCTATAGGTTATTTCTTAGAAGATTAATCGAGAGATGACTTATATTTTAGTTAGATTCGAGGAGGGTTCGGGGGGGGGTAAGAGGTAAGAATATAAAGGAATTTAAATGTTAACAGCACATCATAATTTTTGTTTCCCCTTTTGACCATATGAATTTATAAATGAATAATTAAATTAATATTTTAAAAAATCTATTTTAAAACATGATATTCAATTTTAAACAGTTCTTGTTTTGTTTTGTTTTGTAATTACAACTTTTAGATATTATTGAATTTTTATATTTTTTGAGCAAGAAAATTGAAAGTTTTGTAAAAATAAAAAAAAAACAACTTTCGAGTGTATTGCAAACGTTAAATATTAAATCACATATATTTCTCGTTCTACTTTCACTTTATTATGTATATTTTTCTCAAATATCTTTTACAACCAAGTAGGGACGTCCAAAAGTACGGACACGTATTTTTTACCTTAAATTTTAAAACGGTTTAAAATATTGAAATAGATTCTTTCGTTAAAAAAACATTGTTTTAATCGCTAGATAAAAGCTTAAATTAATCATAATAAAAAATGCATATTTAATATGCCAATAAGTTTAATCTTTTTTTTTTTTTTTTCAAGAAAAAAAATGAGCTTATTTTGGGAAAAAAAACTACTTTAAAAACTCCCAAAAATCAATTAATCTAAATAGAAATTATTTATAAACAAAATTGTTTCATTTAATTTTCAATTACATGAATTAAAAAGAAAATCAATTCTGTAAATAGGAAGAAAATACAATTCTATATGGCATATTGCCGATTTTTTGCTGACGCAGAATTTAAATCAAGTTTTGTGCGTCGTTTTTTAAATTACGGATGACCAAACAGACAACAAATTAATCTTTTTTTTCCAAAAAAACTAATAAATATCAATTTTTATGAAATTGAATTAAAAATAAGTATTTTTTTTAAATATTGAAATGGTATTATATTTCTAAAAACAGTTAACATCCATAAACTTTAATTGATTTTAATTTAGTATTTTAAAACAATGACATTAAGTCAATTATTTGGATTATATGCATATATATCAAGTACATAATACAAATAATTTACTTAATGTAATTGTTAAGAAACTTTTTAAAAAGTATTGATATAAATATGATTATTAAAAATAATGTAAGAATAAAAAAAAATCATTTTTTAAAACTCTTTTAAATGGAAATAAGTGACAGAATTATTTCTTTGAAGGTACACCATACTTTTTAATTAACCGTATTTTTTGTTTATTAAAAAATATTCTAAATCATATCTTAAAAAATAGGCTCTGATTTTTTTTCTAGAAAAAACTTTTTTTGAATTATCAAAACTACTATTTCTTTATTGAGAAAATGATATATATCGACAATAGGATAGGGGTTTATATAATTGAAAAATAGATTTTTTAAGTAGTGATGAAATCGTAAAAAACTAAAAATAATAAAATTCTTTCAGAAATTAAATTTTTACATCATAAGTACTTTTTTTAAATATTTCTAAATTTAGGAGTATATTTTGATAAAATGAATTGTTTAAATTCATTTTTCTTATATATTTTTTTTTCAATTTAGATTTTCGAATTTTGGTCGATTTTTAAAAAACATCTATATATGTAGGCAATACATAACTTTTAAATTAAAAATTTTAAATAATTCTAATTATATTACTCAGACAAAGTCTATTTAAAAATGATTTATTTATAAATGAATACGTAGTGAACATTTCATTAAAATTAGACAATTAGATTTTAGATAGATTTACAAAAAAAAATTATATATGTTTTGATGAAAATACGATTTTATAATTTTTAATGGTAATTTTTACGTCCCCTTTTTGAGTGGTCAAAATTTAACGTACACATTAATTTGAAACATGATTTTAGGATTTCTAGGGTATATATAAAATAAATAAGAAATATTGGAGTTTTCTTTCATCTTATTTCTTTCAAATGATACAAAGATTTTTTTAAATAAAATAACTTTTCGAAACCATTGGTAATTTTTTCCCGTCATGTGTACATTTATTGCGCAAAATCGATTGGACGTCCCTACAACCAAGAAAACAATTTTAAGACACATTATGTACTAAACTTATTTACATTTCTTTAGAAATCAAATGATTATTTTATGTTTTCCCTCCCTCGATAAATTTTAAGTAGATTTTTGAGCTTTGTAAATTGAAAGTTTGATAAAAAAACTTTCGAATTTCAAATATTAAAACAAACTTTAAATCGTGTAAATTTCTGATTTTATTATTCCCGCACTGTCGCACCGGAAATTCTTCAAAAAGTCAAATAATAATTTGATTTTATTAAAACTTTTGGTATATGGAGTTATAAATAAAGAGACTAAGTATTTTACGTGATTTACACACAGAAACGAAAAACAATACAAACTTACTTAGATGCAAAAAAAACCAAAAAAACACTTAACCTAGCAACATTTAACGTTCGAACGCTAAGAACGATAAGCCAACTACCCGAGCTAATTGCATCCGCAGCCGAAAAAAATATAGACATCATATGCGTACAAGAACACAGGTTTGAGCATAGTGATCTAGAAGGAAAATACCATGAATCTAGTAATGGTTGGGCATTTGTCTCGGCATCAGCATGGAAAAACTCTGTTAATGCCACCATAGGGGGCGTAGGAATAGTTCTCAGCCCTCGAGCACTAAAATCAGTGAACAGGATAGAAAAAATCCTACCGAGAATTATGAGTACTACGTTTAATGGCAATCCTAGCCTGACTGTAGTTTCGTGTTACAGCCCCACAAACATAAGCACAGAAAATGACATAGAAACGTTTTACAACGTGCAGACACACTCCCAAACATAACGTACTTATCATTGGGGGAGACATGAATGCGCAGATAGACAGAAACGAAAACAATAAATTCTGCTTACACGACACCCCAAACAGGAATGGAGAACTCCTAGCCGAGTTCTCGCTTGTGACCCGGCTTGTATGTCTAAACACTAAATTCCAAAAGCGAAAAGGCAAATTATGGACATACACCTACCCAAATAACACAAAAGCGCAACTAGACTACATCCTAATAAATAGAAATTGGTCAAACAGTGCTATGAACTGCGAGGCATACTCCTCTTTTGAAGGAGTATCCTCCGACCACAGAATAGTCACAGCCAAAATACGCCTAAGTCTACGCAAAAACAAAAGGCAAACCAGTAAATCGAAACGATACGACTGGTCCTCACTTGCCAACAGCGACATACGCAATCGCTACTCAGTAACAGTTAGGAATAAATTTGACATCCCCCAGGAGACCTCAGCAACATACACTCCAAATGAGGAATACGAAAATTTTGTCAATGCCCACCTAGAAGCTGCAGCAGAATGCATACCAACCAAAAAAACAAACATACTGTCCACTGGGAGACAGAAACAATTAGAGTTAAAAGGAGAGATATTAAAAAAGCATTCCAACACATGAAAAATAACCCAACTAATACCAACAAAGAAAATCTTAAGAAAGCACAGAGAGAACTAACAAAAAGGAACACATAGAATACATACAAGAAAAAATAAATAAAATCAGTCAGGCAGTAGAAGACAGACAGTCGCGTTTAGCATGGCAAACTGTAAACGAAGTTAATGGCAAGAAAAGTAGCACTAGATCAAAGCTAAAGGCAAACAGCCAAAAAGATAGACTTCAAAAATGGAAAGACCACTTCCGGAAATTGCTGGGAACCTCCCCTAAACCCATAGAAAATGACATACAAAAAATAACAAATGACGAACTAGACATTAAGCTAGGGGATTTCACGATAGAATAACTCAATGAAGTACTAAGTAAGCTTTAAAATAGAAAGGCTGCGGGCCTCGACGAAGTACCACCTGAGGTCTGGAAAATAAGGAAATTTGATGATATACTGCTTAGACTATACAATACAGTATACAGACAAAATTCGATAGAAAAATGGACGAAGGGATGCATTCTCCCATTCCCTAAAAAAGGCGATCTAGGACTCGCCAAGAATTACAGAGGCATTACCCTTACTGCCATAGCTGCCAAGATATATAATGCCCTTTTCCTTAACCGCATCCGACCAGAAATAGAGAAAATCATTAGAAAAAATAAAAACGGATTCCGCAGAAATCGATCTACAATCACACAGATCCTGACCATTCGCCGAATCATAGAGGGGGTTCGAGCAAAGAATCTCGAGGCAACCCTACTATTTGTAGACTTCTCCAAAGCATTTGACTCCATACACAGAGGGAAAATGGAGCAAATACTGCTAGCATATGGCCTACCCAAGGAAACGGTTAACGCCATAATGATGCTCTTCCAAAATACAAAAGCAATGGTATGTTCACCAGATGGCGACACATACTTCTTTGACATTGTCGCCGGAGTCCTACAAGGGGACACACTAGCACCATATATATTCATCATATGCCTAGACTACGTACTCAGAACATCACTAGATCCCATAAAAGAAAATGGCCTCACACTAAAAAAAGCAAGAAGCAAGCGATATCCCGCACATACTATTACGGATACGGACTATGCTGATGACCTGGCACTACTCGCAAATACACCTGCACAAGCCGAATCCTTACTACACAGCCTAGAAAAGGCAGCACGAAATGTCGGCCTGATAAAACCGAGTTCATGTCTTTCAAAAACAAAAGCGACATCTCAACCATCGACGGCAAACTCCTAAACTCTATAGAACAATTTAGATACTTAGGCAGTAACATCTCCTCCACAGAAAATGACGTTAGTGCACGTATAGGAAAAGCATGAGACGCTATAAATAAACTATCGATCATGTGGAAATCCAACCTCACAGACAAGTTAAAGAGACGGTTCTTCCAGGCCGTTGTCATATCAGTACTGCTGTATGGCTGTACCACCTGGACCCTAACTAAGCGACTAGAGAATAAACTAGATGGGAGCCACACAAGAATGCTGCGGGTGATCCTGAACAAGACGTGGAAACAACACCCTACGAGAAAACAGCTGTACGGCTACCTGCCACATATCACACAAACCATCCGAGTAAGACGGACAAGACACGCGGGACACTGCTGGAGAAGCAAGACGAAGCGACGTCCTCCTGTGAAAGCCAGCACATGGACAAGCCAGTGTGGGCCGACCAGCAAAAATGTACATTGATCAGCTCTATGCGGATACAGGATGTTGCATAGAGGACCTCCCGAGAATGATGAGCGATAGGGACGGATGGAGAGAGATTGTCATGGATATCCGCGCTGAAATCGCGACATGATGATGATGATAGTTGGTTCTAATAAATAAGTTTCGAAAGTGTTTTATAGCGTAATAAGTAGGTGGGTTTTGGTGACAGCCAATAGTTATGGTTTTGGAGTGATAACAAAATTAAAAAGAGTCGGGTCAGTCTCTCCCTTGACGCTCTAATCTCTCTTTTCCTCTGACGGATGTACAAAATATATAGGGGGCAGTTAATGAAGATATATATATATAGAAGGGGAAAGTGATAGGCAGAATTTTAGGTAAGAGACGGGACAGTTTTTGACTTAATTGCAAATTACGACTAATTAAAACCAATTAAAATGGAATTATTTTCAAACATAACTCGATCCCAGAACTAAGGAATAGGTTAGCATATTTTTGTCATTAAACTAAACAGTAAAAAAGCCTTTAGGAGACAAACATTGATTCGCTCAGCTTTAGTATAATAATAATAATAATAATAATAATAATAATAATAATAATAATAATAATAATAATAATAGATGCCGCTAAACCATATACTGAAAAAATGTACCGGGGGATACAAATTTAGTAATTCACAAGAAAAGATAAACCACCTTATGTACATGGATGACATTAAAATTTTTGCAAAAAATGAAAAAGAATTGGAGAGCCTAGTACAAACTATTAGAATATATAGCCAGGATATAGGGATGGAATTTGGAATCGAAAAATGTGCTATGCTTGTAATAAAAAGGGGTGAAAGAAAACTAATGAATGAAATACAACTACCAAATCAGGAAACTATAAAATCTCTTGATGAAAATGAAAGCTACAAATACTTAGGAATTTTAGAAGCGGACAATATCATACAAGCAGAAATGAAAGGAAAAGTTAAAAAAGAATATCTCAGGAGAACTAGAAAACTTCTAGAAACGAAGCTTAACAGCAGAAATCTGATCAAAGGAATTAATACCTGGGCTGTCCCCATTATAAGATACTCAGGACCATTCTTAAAATGGACAAAAGAAGAACTCAGACAGATAGACCAAAGGACGAGAAAATTAATGACCATGCACAAGGCTCTCCACCCTAGAGATGATAGAGATAGATTGTATGTGTCAAGAAAGGAAGGGGAAGAGGTCTTGCCAACATAGAGGAATGCGTAGAAACCACAATCCAACAACTTGAAGATTACACAAGGAAGAGCAAAGACAAACTACTTATGGCGGCCAACAATAGTAGAAACGGCATATGGACAAACAGAAAAACGACAAAGACTAGAAAACAAAAATGGGAAGAAAAACAATTATATGGACGCTTCAAACGACAAATAGATGAGCTAGCACATGAAAAGACTTGGACATGGTTAAGAAAGGGAAACCTCAAAAGAGAAACAGAATCACTTATTCAAAGCGAAAATTGATAAGACCCAACAAAATAGTAAATGTAGACTTTGCGGTAATAGAGATGAGACTGTTAACCATATACTCTGCGAATGTAGCAAACTAGCACAACGAGAATACAAAACTAGACACGACTGGGTTGGGAAGGTGATCTACTGGGAATTATGCAAGAAATTAAATTTTGACCCCACAACAAAATGGTATATGCATAAACCAGAATCTGTTCTTGAGAACGAAACGCACAAAATTTTCTGGGACTTTGAAATTAAAACGGATCACCTTATCCCAGCAAGAAGGCCAGACCTAGTGTTAATCAACAAAAAAGAAAGAACTTGTCAACTGGTGGATTTTGCAGTGCCAGCAGATCACAGGGTGAAGCTAAAGGAAAATGAAAAAATTGACAAATATCTGGACCTTGCCAGAGAACTGAAAAAGTTATGGAATATGAAAGTGAAAGTTATACCAATTGTAGTTGGTGCACTTGGAACAGTCCCAAAAGGATTAGAAAAGGGCTTGGAAAGTTTGGATATCAGAGGAAGGATTGAAACCATTCAGAACACTGCACTGCTGCATCTGCCAGAATACTCAGAAGAGTCCTGGAGACCTGAGGAGACTTGCTGTCACTCAGACTCCAGTGAAAGACCATCAGCTAACACTGATGTGAAAACTCAAAAGAGTAAATGATAATAATGATATCTATACCAGCCAGGAGACCGAAACTAGTGTTATCTAACAAAAACGTGTCAACTGGTGGACTTTGCGGTTCCAGCAGATCACAGGGTGAAGCTGAATGAAAATGAAAAGATGGATAAATACCTGGACCTTGCCAGAGAATTGAAAAAGCTGTGGAATATGAGAGTGAAAGTTATACCAATTGTAGTTAGTGCACTTGGAACGGTCCCAATAAACTTGGAAAAAAAGACTGGAGGATCTGGAAATCAGAAGAAGAATTGAGACCACCCAGACTACTGCATTGCTGCAATCGGCTAGAATACTCAGAAGAGTCCGTGAGACCGGAGGAGACTAGTTGTCACTCAGACTTCAGTGAAATTGAAATACCATCAGCTGACGCTGATGTGAAAAATACAAAAGGAGTGAAAATAATAACAATAATATATCTCCATTATCTATTATTATACTAAAGCTGAGATAATCACCTTTCACTTCCTAAAGGATTTTTTCCTGTTAAGTTTAATGAATAAAGTTAAATACTAACTTATTCTTTATTTGTGAGTTTACTCATTGTTTTAAAAAATAATTCATTTTCATCGTTTTAATTAGCAGTAATTTGCAATTAACTCACAAAGCAACCCATCTTTGTCTTATCTTCTAATCTATCAATTTCCATTCCTCTCTCTATTAAACTCTTATTGTATCTATTGAGATGAATAAGCGAGAATAAGCCACACCCTGCGCCCATCACCCAAGATCCAGCAGGCACAGTTTACTACTATCTCTTTAGCCAATATCATCCCCCCCCCAACTTCTCTGCTTCTCAATGTAAAAATTGTCAATTTGTTTTTATGTTCAATTTTTCTCCCTATCCTTACAAAGTTTGGAATTTTTTTCTACGCTCGTATTTACTTTGTTTTTAATCTAATTCGCTTTGCAAACTAACTTTTGATCACAATTATCTATAAACACTTATTTTTATTATGAATGCAAGTAATGTTAAAAATAATACAGATTTAATACAAAAGTCTATCTATATTTATTTATATTTTGTGAAAGATAAAAATACAAAAAAATCTTCTAAATGAAAAATATAGATACCCTTAATGACTTTGTGATCTAAAATGTGAATTTTTACAAATTTAAAAAATCTATTAAAGGACATGATGAAGGTTAATTTGACTATCACGAATCTTTTCCTAAGTGGAAAATGGCATATTCCACTATCAATTGTTAAAAGATAAAATTGTTAAACTAATCGTAACAATATATAATTTTAAGAAATTAGCTTTTAGATAGATTGTTTTAAAGTTTGTATCACAGTATTGCACAGCAACTACTTTTTAAGCTATTAGGAATACCCATTTTTTCGTCTGCTTTTCATTTTAAAAACAAATTAAAATTAATTAAATCGATTATTTAAAATAAATTGTTTGTCTAAGTCGAAAAGTAGTAACATAATGAGCATCAGTAAAAAAAAAAAAAAAAAAAAAAAAGCAAAATAATATTACACATGTAATTTATTTCTAATACATTTAAAACTATTTTTCGGTCAATTTTGATCAAATATATCTCAAAATGGTCTCCGTGAGTTGCTGTAAAATCCGTGTTTACAAAATAAATCTAATAGTCTTGATTTTTAAAAATTACCAAATATCAGGGAACTATCCGATTTTAATGAAATTTTCAGTATTGATTTATCAATGAATGGATTTTATAATGTATCAGTTATTTTATTTCAAAACTTTCTGATTTAATTAGGTATTTCTGCTATGATAAATTAATGTATAAAATTCATTTAAAATATGGGTATCATGATGTTAAGTTTAAAATGTGATATTCTTAGATTCTAAAAACATATTTCTTTAATAATTACCTTACTTTAGTATCAATCTCTAATAATTTTTTTTGTCAAAAGCTCTATTGAAAATTTAGCACTCCCTTTAAACAGAACAAATATCGATGTATAATTTTATCTTGTATGCGATAATAGCCAATTAAATGATTATCAAAATGAGTAAAAAAATCTCCAAAATTATTTTTTTAGTTTTTATTTTGATTCTATTTTCCGATTTATGATACTTATTTTCTACCAGGGTAGTATTGTTAAATTTTCTTTTCTTCTATTCACACCTTTATTCTTTTTATTTATGCAAAAATTAGTATCAATCATATATAACCCCACCGATATTTTGCACCCAAAAAATAAAAGGAAGGGGTCAAAGTTAAGTGACCTGAATTAATCAGAAAGTTTTGAAATAAAATAACTGATGCATTATAAAAATCATTCATGGATCAATCAATACTGAACATTTCATTAAAATTTGGTAGATTTTTTTTAAAAGCGGGGAGGGGGGTAAATTTGTTTTGTAAAATACAGATTTCTTTTACAAAATCCCAAATTGCTCGTCAACAACCATTTTAATCTCATAACTTTTAAATTGACAAAATAATATTATCCTGTGATTTTTTTCAGCAATTTATGTTGAGCTCAATTGGTGACCCAACGGGTCACGTCTTTTATAGTATATATATATATATATATATATATATATATATATATATATATATATATATAAGTATGTATGTATGTATGTATGTATATGTATATAAGAATGATTCTGTATGCCTGTTTGTGTGTATGTACGTATGTTTGTACAATGACTAAGCATATCAGTGGGAGTGGGAGGTAGCTCACAGGTGCGTATGTACTTACGCGTCGTCCTCAGAGAATGAAATGAATTATACAATATCCGCCCAGAGAATGGGTAAAAATCTCAAAGCTTTGAATTTTATTCAATTTTATTATTAAGCCAAATTTTACGATAGTACGTGATCAAAATAAAAAAGAAAAAATATAAGAATAATTTATTTATTGTTATATTGCTCGATTGGATCCTTTTTTTAATAATTTATTTTAGTTTGATATGCATTTATCCCTAAGCTGCTTTTGGTCAAAGTTCGACAACACAAGGACATAGCTTCATAAATGGCTTTGCTGCAACTTTGCTGCTGGTTGAACTGCACCTTCAACTTTTAAGCTTTCATTGAACTCATCTAATAAGCCAATTTACAGTATCAGCAAAACCTTTGAAATGCACTAAGTGATAAAAAAGTGCCTGTTCATCGTATGGCACACAGACTGGACCGCACCATGAAAGACATTAGAGACTTATGGGAGGTCCTGCTAACTGCAGACCTTATATCGGTCATTTCAATAAGTACTTGAGCTGATGAAGTCAAGGTGTGTCTCAAATTATTGTGGTGACATATTCGATACTAAGCACAATTATTTTGAGACTTGGCAATAGCAACGTCCCGTTGGGTGCCAATGGAGAGATTACTATTAACCTGGTTTGCAATGTTTGTCGGTAGTGCTGATGGACTTAATGGGTCAAGGTTTGTCCCAAGTGTTCAACATAATTACAAATACTGTAATTGGTTATGTGAGGAAAGGGCAATACTCGATCCAAAGAATAAAGCAGTTGACAGAATCAATGACCAAGTGTTGCAGTCCTTCCTGGAAATATCTCATATCTATAGATCAGTGGATACCATTCCAAGTCTAGAACAACAGTTCAATTATTCAACGGAATTTCTCTATCCCCTTGAGCCTCCTAGATTACCTTCACATAGACTGGAACACATGGTGGGGGTCATCTATAATGCTGTTACGGAATCTGAACAAAGCAAGACTTTGTAATGGCACCAAACTGGCGGTTAAGAATTTTATGTCACATATAATTGAGGCATCAATTTTACTGGATATGGAAAGGGTGAAGATGTCTTCATTTATAAATTCTCCTGATTCCATTTGGGTCGGATATTCCATTCAAGTTTAGGAGACCAGTTTCCAATCCGGGTAAGTTTTGCAACATCTATTAACAAAGCACAAGGCCAAACTATCGGTTACTGTACTACAGTTAGAAAAGACCTGTTTCTATCATGGGCAGTTATATGTTGGTTGTTCACGCTAGGGAAATAAAACCAATTTGTTTATTTCTTCTCAACAAGAAAAGACAAAGAATATTGGGTACCGAGAAGTATTGTAATATAAAAACTATTTAAAGATACTTTTGTATTTGAATAAATGAATTTGAAATAGTATTGTGGTTAGATTTATTTTTAACTTTTTTATCCCTTGCAACACCGGGTGGCTCTGCTGGTATACATATTGTTGTGGGGTTTTAAGGGGTCAAATAAGAACAAAACGACGGGTAACAAATGTAGGAAAATGTATTAACAAAAGAGTAGACAATTACAGTACAGAGAAGTGGGAATTAGGTCCGACAATAGAGTTATGAGCCGACTCGCATTGGCTTACTCTCAAGCCATAATTGTCCCTGTTACTTATAGTAACCGTCGGCGCATTCCATTAGTCTATAGGGTATATCACCCCCTCCTAAGATTTCACTCCACAGGAGTCTTAATATTTTTTTTCTCTTGGGATTTATATTGATAAATTCCGTCGCTCTTCGTTTTCTTGAAGAATGGCGTTGTTGAGGGGCTGCTTGTGGAGTAGGTAAGCTAAATGTGTCGTATATGACATCCATTACCTCCTCTTGTTCCGGGGGACCGCTGTTAACATCCTCCGTCAAGCGTTTTCTTAATTGGTTGAGGTGTCTCTTATGGGAAAACTTGTGACCTTCGACAATATACACCATATTGCCAATCCTCTTTTGTATTTTTCCCAACTCCCAGAAAGTCTTGTTGTTTCGGAACATCTGTAAGTATACTTTCTCCCCAGGAAAGTACCACTTCTTTGGCACCGTCGTAGATCTTCCTGGTTTTGTCTGTCTCGGGAGCAATTTGTCGAAAACAGACCTTATCTTACGAGCAAACATTACCTCGGCCGGAGATAATGAAGAAGCTGTACTTTCGTTCGGCGTAATCCTGTACACCTGCAGAAACTGCTGAAGCGCTTTTTCGGTAGGTGTGCCTTTGGCCTTCTTCAGCGCTCTCTTTAGCGTGTCTACAAAGCGTTCAGCTTGACCGTTGGACCTCGGGTGGTACGGAGGGATGGTTATGTGGTTGATTTGAAACGTATCACAGAATTCTTTGAAGTCTCCGGACGTGAACTGTGTGCCGTTATCCGACACTAAACAGTCTACAACTCCAAAGCGAGTGAATAGTTCGTGCAGAGCGCTTATAGTCATTTCCGTAGTCGGGCTTTTGCATCGAAATACTTCCGACCATTTCGAGAAACTATCAACTACTATTAAATAATAATAATCCTCCAGTGGTCCCACAAAGTCGACGTGGATACGTGCCCATGGGCAGTCTGTTTTAGGCTAAGGACTGAGTTTTATTGGGGGAGCCTTAGCTGCTAAAGCACAGCCCATGCATTCTTTCACCATGCACTCAATATCCTTGTCCATGTTTTGCCAATATACGTAGCTCCGCATTAGACTTTTCATCCTAATAATGCCAGGATGACCCATATGAAAATCCTTCAGGATCCTTTTTTGTAGCGTAGCTGGGATGACCATTCGTTCACTGTATAGCAGTACATCATCGCATATGGGGAAGTCATCTGGACTTTGTTGGTCTTTTTGTGCTAGCTTTTCCTTCATCTGTATTATGAACTCATCGTTCACTGCCTCCCGTTTTATCTCATCAAAAGTTACTGGGAGTTCTCTTATCGTGTTGCACAGCGAAGTTTTTAAATCCCTTTCAGTTCGAAGGGAAGCAATCACGGTGTCTTCCAGGGGTTCTCTCTGTTTGGGTATCAATCTAGAGAGTCCATCTGCGTGACAGAGTTTCTTAGATGGGAGAAATTCCATGTTGAAATTATAATTTAGAAGGATCGTCTCCCATCTTTGCAGTCTATTCGCCGTGTGTGTAGGCTGACCCTTTTTTGAGCCGAAGATGGTAAGTAAGGACTTATGGTCTGTCTGTAATCTGAAGTGTCGACCGTGAATGTAACGGTGGAACTTGGTTACTGCAAATATTATGCCGAGTGACTCCTTTTCAATTTGGGAATAATTTCTCTCTGCTGAAAGAAGGGTTCTTGATGCGTGGGCTATGGGTTTATGTGACCCGTCCGGCATTTTGTGTAAAATGCATGCTCCGATGCCATACGAGCTGGCGTCGCTGGCAACAATAATCTCTAGGTCTGGGTTGAAGTGGGTGAGAAACAAGTCCGACGTCAAAATTTCTTTGATTTTTTCGAATGCTCTATGGCATTCGGGAGTCCATTCCCAGGCCTTGTCCTTTTTTAAAAGTTAATTTTTTAAAAGTTCATTTAAAAGTTCAGTCTATAGGGTATATCACCTATAACATATAAAAGAGGGTCTAGTTTGTTTTAAAAGTATTTGATTACCCACTCTCTGCAAGTGATAGAATATGTTACAGCCTACTGTCTAAAGACATTAATAATTCAGTTGACTTTTGTTCATATGAAAAATGCTTCATTGATTAAATTCATGTGAACTAAGTTAATCTTATATTCTGAAATATTCCACATTTGTAATTGTTATAATGAATGTCGGTGGAAATTTTAAAAGAACGATCACATTGATTTTTGGATCAAAGATATAATGAGAAATTGGATAGGAGAGATTTACTCCAAGATCGGAGGCCATCATTCAGGAAACAAAAGACATCAGCGTGAGTGATAAATCGAAAACATGAACTTCCTAAATACGAAATCAACTATCATTTTCTATTTTAGTTAAAGTCACTTTTGCTTTATGTCGTAAATAGATTTTGCTCTTATATAGTAAATATCTCAATCAAGAATATGTCATAAAAACCTTTTTAATGACGTTTTCTATCAATTTTGGTCATTCCCTACGCTCTAACAATGACGAATAAGTATTGCATAGCAGGCGTATACCTTGTCAGTAGACATATCCTCATTTGTTGGACACTGACTTAACGGGGACAACAACATCATAGGAGCACATCATAATCAAATCGGAATATGGAACACATCATACTTATTGTTTCGAAAGGAGACGTTTTTCAGGTAAAACAAACAAGCAACAACTGCTATAGTAAAAATGGCGGTAATTGTCTGCGAAAAAAGATAAATGAATGACACAACAACAATTTCTTTTAAAAATATCAAACCGATGTCATTTATTCCTTTTGGGTATTTTAACAGAGAGATTTTTGGGGAAGGTGGAATTTTGCATATATTCTTTCTGTTTAGGCTTTTGACAGCGTTGGATCCTATGTAGACTGCCTGTTTACTTTCCTTAGACTCTCTTGCAGGTTCGGTAACGGCTCCTTTAGTTGGATGGTCCTGTTCTGCCCTGACTAGTCAGCAAGTATTTCTAAGATAGAAATTTTACAATTAATTACGCAAGCCACTGAAAACATCCAATTATTAGTCTTGTTAAAGAACAATTGAAAATATATTTACTTAAAAATAAACTCTGTTATCAAACAATAACAATTTTAAAACAAGTAACACTTTTCAAAATGTATAACATTGAATATTTCATCTAGTTGTTTTAATAAACAATAAAAGTTTGGGACAAATATACCTAACATATAATCTATTTTCTCGTTCTATATGGTTATTCTGTTATTTCTTTTTTAAGACTTGTTCTGTTATTTCCTCTTTTCGTTATTTATTTGTCCTAGGGAATTATTTTGTTATTTCCTCCTTCTAGGGGCTTATTCCATTGTTTTCTCGTTCTAAGTGGTTATTCCCTTATTTCATCGATCCAAGGGATTTTAATTCCGCTACATGGTGATGGTATGGCAACTGTCCGTGAAGAAGAAAAACTCTGAATTCAAACCATTTAAAAAAGTACAAAAGTAGCAAGTAAACGATATTTTAAAAAGAAAACAGCATTGCATATTTAAAATCCACTCCCTACTATAGAAAAGTAAAATTACTTAAGACATTAAGACCTTTTCTCTAAACACAAATACTTTTTTTATTTTACATACCAACTGATCATATAATTGAAATATATATACAAGCATACACACACACTTTGTCGTGGATTTTGCTCAACAACTGCCTGCAATTGTTCATTGTCAAGACTGCATGTCCGTCCTCTACCTTCTTCATTTTTAAGATTCATCTCCCCATGCTTTGTTGATATTGGCAGAAGTTTCGGGGGCATTGTGCCCAAGCTTGAACTCATGCAACATAAGAAGGCGAAGGTCATGTTGAGGCATGTTCATCTTTGAAGGCCCTATTTTTCAAAAATACTTTCTATCTAAAAATAAATTAAATTTTATTTTTGAGCACACATTAATTATTATATATGCAAAAATTCACCTGAAATAAACAATAAATTCTATGTTAAAATAACATTTCAAAACCGAGCACTTCAATCGGCCATTATTTTTGTAACAACCTAATAATAGAGTCAGTCCGATTTTGACACAGCTTTCTATTAGATTAATCGAGTCTTTGGCGAGTCGAAAAAGCTCTTTCTTTTCCGTAGCTTTCTTGGATCATGAAATTGTTCTGGTTCAAGTTGTCTAAAACAAAGTCCAGGATGGCTGGTTATTAGAAATAAGCACATCCTTGTTGGAGGAGAAGGGATTTCATGACTAGCAACTACAAATCTGAAATCGGGAACTAACAGGAGCTGAAACTGGGAATAATTGGTGGTCACGCCTATAATCTAAAATTAGGGCCTTTGCAAGACAATGAATATGGCCGCTAAATTTGGGTTCAGAGGAACTTCAGAAAGTTTCACAATTACATCATTTGAGTCGCATTACCGCATGGACGATGCTTGACTTTAAACATTGCGAGGAATTTCGAGATTACTGTTTGTCACACACCAGGGACCCCGATGTGAGTTCTGTTTAGTCGAATTTTATTGCCTTACAGGAGATTGAATTGAATACGTGCGAAGTGGCACAGAGGATGAGAACCAGGAAGCGTTGAAGAAAGTTGGGACAGCAATTATAGTCGAAGTTTATTTAAAGTTGTCGCACATGTTTGTGCCCTTACTGGCACAAATTGCTAACAACTGATTGAGCTAAGGGACGATTCCCCAATGCTTTCTCGGGGATTTACTTAATGTGCTTTACAAGAACAAAATGGTGGGGATTTAATTAGTTATTGCCGGCATTTAACAATGTTAATTACTTATTTAAGTATTTTGGCCAAGGTATTGGCAAACCTTTTGCAGACTGTCTTCCTGAATATGATTGCTCATATGACTATACTTGTTATGAGTTATACAGATATTGGCGAAGCAAAGAAATTGGATTGTATAAAACATCGGCCGAGATTAACTGTGTCAAGTTTGTTGGAAGCTTGTCTGATCCGATTCCTTCATTTGGACTAATGAACTGTGAAAGACGCTTGGCGTCTGGATCGATTCAGGCTGGAGAAGAATTGATCGAAGGTTCTAGAAAAAGAACACAATTCAACTTAAAGGGGGATAGGCGAGGCATGTGTAACACACATCTGAACTTATGCTTCACTGTGTTGCAGTACTTTATCTCCTGTGCACTGATTTACTATGTCTAGAAAAAGCCATCCTGCAAATCCTTTGAAACATCACGAGATCTTCATCCACCAAAAGACGGTCTAAATGTGCTGAATGTAGCGATTCGTCGGCACAGGTTAAGGATGAATTCCCTAGGTCAGGTGTATGCACCGTACGACAAAAACGCAAATTCTCGAAAGAAAGCGCTGAGTAGAGAAAACGCGCACTTAGATGGTTGGGAGGCCTCAAGTATACCCGAAAATAAATGCTCCTATCGTGAATGTCAACAAGCCCTCTATGGTTAGGAATGATCTCTCAGTTGTCAGGTAAAGCATTATATTAGGTGTTAGTTCGAAAGGCAGTGCGAAATGATTTAATCTAGGTCTAACGAAGAAGAATCGCTAATTATGGTCTATATAAAACCATGCATGACTCACTTGGTTGTGTTTGCCAATAAGTCCCTTCGTTGGCAAAAAGCTTTTTACAGTAGGATTGACGGCTTCGCGAGAATGCATGAGAGATTATGAAAGGTCTATCGTAAGGAGTCTATCGAGAAAGCCTTCTTTCAATGCAGTTGTACACCCATAGTGTAAGCTAGTTCAAGTCTACATGCTTAGCGTGCTGCGCGAACAGTTTTTTTTTTGTATGGAGCAATGTGAATAGAAACAAACCCTTGTGTCTTTGTCTTTAATCAGTAATTGGTCCTAATATAAATACACCAAAAGGGATACCACGAGAGTGACATTTTTTCACCAAAACTCCTGATCTCTTTCTTAGAGCATCGGCTTAAAGTAGGTATACCCAATTTGTCGAAAAATCCATGTTTTTATAAAACAAATTTACCCTCTCTCCGTTTGAAAAAGAATTACCAAAAAAAAAATCAGCCGATTTTAATGAAATTTTCAGTCTTGATTTATCGGATAATTCCCTGATTTTTGGTAAATGTTTTTCAATCGAGAGTGTTAAATTTATTTTGTAAACACGGATTTTATGGCTACTCCGGCGGCCATCTTAAGATGTATTTGATCAAAATTGACTGAAAAAATAGTTTTAAATGTATTAAAAATAAATCACACGTGTGATATTATTTTGCTTTTTTACTGATGCTCGTTATGTTACTACTTTTCGACTTTGACAAAAATTCGACCTTGAATAATCGATTTAATTAATTTTGATTCGTTTTTAAGCTGAAATGCAGACGAAACTAAAGGGTATACCTAGCTTAAAGTAAAGATTAGGATTGAGAAAAAAAACGCTGTTTTTGTTGGGATTCGCTGAAAGGTGAGTGGATTGTGTTTTTGTGACGAGTAAAAAGGATTTGAACTAGAAATTTATTTGGAACTCACTATTTAAGAAAAGATTAGTACTCTCCTCAAATCATTGACCTTGTACGACATTTGTAATATTTGTATAATAAATATCCCCTATTTTTTCTTTAGTTCTTGACAAAAGATCTAACCTTCGACAAAGATGGAGAGTCACCGTAACGTAGTAACTAACGTGCTGGAATGCGGCATTTTCTTTTATAGACGTTAAAAATGTGTATTTCGTTAGGGATGATTACTATAACTGAACAAAAGAATGAAAAGGCAATGCAAACATACAAAGTTTGCCTAAATTAACCCTTTGCCTACTTTAAGCCACTCACATTGGCTCTCACACCACTGATATTCTACTGTAAACCGCTAGCAGTGGCTCTCAGACATGTCACTTAGTTCATTATAATTGACCAGAAGGACTCAGATTACAATATTGATATGATTTTATTTGAATAGAATGAGTTCTGAGGTGAATAGTGAACTTTGAAATATCCCATCATACAGTAAAAATACAAAAACAAAATTGGTACAACCGTGTGGCTAATTTGGTAGGTAAAGAGTTCAACACAGAAGTGTTGCTTGTTATTTATTTTTTGTTATGATTAATAAACGTGTCATTTTTGAAGGATATCAACATCTACATCAATAGCAATGCCTGTCACTGAAAGGTAATTCTGATTCTACACAACAGAATAAACCATGCAAATTAGAGGTTGTCGTGTCGCACCATCTGACGCCCATGCCCCAAAATCAAGCCCGTTTTATGTCAGAATGCAGGCTCCCATGCAAATTCCGCCGTACGCGAATCTCGCAATGTTTGTCCTTTGCGGAGCACAGTCAATCTTATATCGCCTCCGTCGGGGGGACGGTGTGCGTCCGTTACAATTCTACTTTAAAAACCTACATTTATAGATGAAATTGGGTATAATTTTAAAGGTGAATTCTTTTCAACATTTATTGATGTCGTAGATCAGAAAATTATTTTCGTGTTCGTTTAGCCGTCACGCATCACCAATTTATTGAGCAAAGTAAGAATATTTGCCCAAGTCGAAAAAAATAATGATCCCATGTATTTCTCAGAGGTATTTCAATAAAAAAATCACTAGTTGTTATGTTATCAACAACGAAATATTTATTCGGTATATAAAACAAATTATGAGAACAGTAAAAGGTTTACTGAAGATCTTTTGAATTCAAAAGAGTTCTAGTTTATATTGTATTTTTAAGAAAATAGAGATAATATATTATCTCTATATAGATAAAGATAATGCATAGACGTTTATGCATAAGGAAGAATCAATTATTGATTTTTATGCTTTGATCGCGACCATTGCCAACAGAGATGTTATATTTTTGCATATATTTTATTCTTAATGGATAGGCATGTCTATTGAAATTTTTGTATAAGGTAAAAGCGACTTCCTTAACCTTGCTGCCTTCACATTACGGCTATGGGCTTCAGCTTTCTTGTCATTACTTGGCTGCAAAAGATAGATTGATATGGCACCGTTTGAACGGTCTCCAACAACTCTGATCTCTCTAACATCAACCGTCCTTCACAGATTTCTGTTGACTAAGAGCAAATAATCGAATATTTCCTATGTAACATTCCATTAGCTCGATAGTAATAGTTGGCAATTACTAATGTTTTGCAAAGAACATTGTTTTTGCTTCTGACTAGTCAAATCTTCTCGATAACAATGTCAAGCGAATCGCTATGATGCTATTCTCTATTTGCACAACAGTTTAATTTCCCCGTAGAGACAGGATTACAGATGAAAGAATAATGTGTCATCGAGAAAAATAAGACCTGTACACTGACGGAATACTGCACACCATTTTTTCTACCTTCGATAAGAATTGACAGTTTCTGCTGACATGGTTCTACAATATCAGGTATTTGACTATCAGAAAACAATCGCATTGATATGTATTTAGTCAATGAAAATTTTCTAGGTTGTGAAATTGTCAGAAAATATAATTATATATCGCTATTTCAAAACATCTGCATGAAGTGAAGGTCAACCTTAAGTAAACAGCTTGAGGGCCAGTGACTTCACTTGGTGGAAGCGTGCCATAGCTTGGTGGTGGTGGTGGCGGGTATTTTAGAGGAGGTAAGGAATTCATGTATGTGGGTTGGGTAAGTCTACAAAGTCTACCGCAAACCCACCAACAAAAACAAATACATACATTTCTACTCCCATCACAACAACAAAATCAAATCGGACCTTATAATAGGCTTATACCTAAGAGCACTACGTATATGCAGCCCCCAATACTTAGACGAAGAATACAAGTACATTGACTCATAACTCTAAAATTCTCTAAACATTTCATCCTAAACGCCAAGAAAAAGGCCCTCAAAATACACTCAAACAATAAACCTAAAAACACCCCCCCAGTCCACCCTACAGACATTTATCGCTACCTACCAACACATATAACAAACCACTTTATGACAAACTAGCAGCCCTAGGAATAAAAGTCATACAAACTACCTCCCAAACAATGAAACCTCAAACTCCTCCATACGCACAAATGCTCCCAACACCCCTGATACCCCCAACGCCGGCATCTACAACATCCCATGCAATAACTGCAACAAATGCTACATTGGAGAAACCCAACGAAGCCTCACCCAACAAGAGATCGATAAAACCACATGATAACGTAAATGCATTATTCACACACATTGCAGACCAAACTCACACATTCAAAGACCTCGATATATTAATCGCAAAAGCTATAATTCGCGAAAATAAAATTAAAGTCCATCACGAAAATGGTTAAAAGAATGTAGTCCCAAGAAAAAATCCCCTAGCCAACTATATAAATAATGACCCATACCTTCTCGTCTCCTCTCCCTTCCTCACTCAAAGAATCAAAAATTCAATCCACACCTACCATAAAACTAATGGCCTAATTTTGTCCTTCCATGCTCTACAACTATCATACTATTCCCCACTCTTCATACAATGAGTCACAATTTCCTTTTAACCAACCAATAATTTTACCCAACTTCTTCCTACCACTCCCAGCCCCAACAAGCACTCAGCCACCTCCTCATCTTATCACCCCGAACAAATACCAATCCTTTGATCTTTCCCCCTCTACTTTCCATGATAGATGTCCTCTGACCAACCAAATCCTCACAAACATTTCCCCTCCATCCAGAATTACTCACCAAACTCTCCCCCACCCACTCACTTTCTCTTCTATAACTACAAATATATGTACGATGCTTTAATAAAAGGACTGAAGAAGTACTGCTTAACGTGGAACGAAATATATCTCCATATCTATTTTTGTTTTTAGTTATTCCTTTTTAGTCCATTTTTCCTTTATCCTTATCACATTCTGTCGGATTTACTCCAACCCTCCTATCTTCATATATATATATATATATATAAGCTGAGCAAATCCAACTTTGACAACTAAAGGCTTTTTTTCTAGGTATAAAAACTATTTCAAAATATTATCTTATCATAAATCTAATCATTGTTTGAAAAAAATCCCACTTCATTTGCTTCTAATTATCGTAATTTAGAGAATGAGGAGAGAAAAAATATTACCCTGCTTGAGAAAAATGACGGCTGACTGCTGGGCTGATTTTACCACCCCCTCTCTCTCTCTCTCTCTCTCTCTCTCTATATATATATATATATATATATATATATATATATATATATATATATATATATTTTTTATTATCTACATAAACTAGCTACTGGCAAAATGAGCCTAAAATGCGTTTTTGACAAAATGACTTTAGCCCCCCCCCCCTACAGAAAATAATTTACCAAAATTCAGGAAATTATCGGATTTTAATGAAATTTTCAGTGTTTATTTATCAATGAATGATCTTTATAATGCATTATTTATTTTATTTCAAAACTTTCTCATTTTTTCAGATCGTTTAATTTTGACCCCACTTAATATTAATATTTGTAAAAAAGCCACTTTAAGCCATTTTAAACCAGCGTCTCAGACCGAAAAGGATAGAAATTGACCGAAAAATCGTTTTAAATGTTTGTTTTTTGTATATGTAATGATATTTTTCTTTTTTTTAATGACGGTCATTATGCTACTACTTATCGTTTTAAACAAAAGTTTGACTTTAAATAATTGATATAATTAATTTTAATTCGTTTTTAAAACAAAAGATCTGTCGTTAGCAGACGAATTATGGGCCATCCTACTATTATCTTATAAAAAAAATATACATCAATATTTGTTCCGTTCAAAAGAAAATTTTCAATATAGTGTTTCTAAAAAAAATTATTAGATAACAATAATAAACTAAAGTAGTTATTAAATAGATAACTGTTTTCAGAATCTAAAAATAGGAAATTTGAAACTTAAAATTAGGCGTTTCATATTATAATTGAATTCTAAATATTAATTTACCATAGCAGAAATACCTAATTAAGTCAGAAAGTTTTGAAATAAAATAACTGATGCATTATAAAATTCATTTATTGATAAATCTACACTGAAAATTTCATTAAAATTGGAAAATTTCCTGATTTTATTTTACATTATTGTGATTTTTTAACAGTATAACCCGAGCACAATGGGTGACCCAGCAGGTCAGGTGTTTTCTAGTATATATATATATATATATATATATATATATATTATATATATATATATATATACACACACACACAATCATATATAACATATTATGGATTTAATATCCCGTTACTAAAGTTTCATGCTTTAAAATATTTTGACCGTCTGATCATTTCAAGTAAGCATGAAACTTTAGTTACGGGATATTAAATCCATAATATAGAATATTTGATTATAAATCTGCTCTACTATTTTAGCATTGAGCATCTTCATATGTCAATACTTTTCTCATTCATTCTCCATTCATTCTCTCTTTCTTCTCTCTCTCTCTCTCTCTCTCTTCTATTATATATATATATATATATATATATATATATATGAAAGTAAACAAACAGGATTAAGTTTGTTTGAGATGGCGATTGCCGACAATTTGGGAGAATAAGTGCTTAATTGAAGTCATACCTAATTAGGTATGACTTCAATTAAGCACTTATTCTCCCATATATATATATATATATATATATATATATATGGTAAACTATAGACACGTGTTTCGAGGTATCACCTCCCATCAGTATAGTTATACGATTTTTAGCAGCTATATATATATATATATATATATATATATATATATATATATAGTGCTTAGTAACTACAAAAGTTAATGGATTGTAAAGTAATTCACAGAAATTACACTACTGTCAACAAGTTTCACTCGAAATAACCGCCATTAGCGTCGATCACAGTCTCAAACCTGCTCCGGAACCTGGAGCAAGCTGATGTTCAATTTCGATGGAAGAGTCACAAGAGTCACATATATATATATATATATATATATATATATATATATATATATATATATATATATATATATATATATATATATATATATATATATATATATATATATATATATGGAAAATTAAATGAGGTAATGAAGAGAAATAAAAAGACATAACTGTTTCGAAGTATAGATGGAGATTTTATTGATTAGGCCGTTAAGTCTGGACGCCAGAGCTTTTTTTTTTTCATTTATTTAATTTTGATTTAATTTTATTTTATTCAAGTCCCCACAATACATCCCCACCCAAGTAGCGGAGCTACGGTAAGAATGCATCAGTGATTTAAAAAAAAAAATTTTGTAAGGCAAAGATAGCTTTATTACTCAGGCTTGAACGAGGTTATAGTGGTCTGTAACGAGGGAATTTTTATCTGGCTAAAAGGACCTCTGTAGGGTTGTGTATGAAAGAAGGTGGCTTTATTAATCAGGATTTATTTTAATGAAGTCATAGTGGACTCGTTCGTTCGTTGGTCGCTTGAGTTATTTTGTTATATTTCTTAGTTGGATTTTTTCTTTGGCTTCTTTGGTGCAAACGAATTCTTTAAAGAAACAAGAGGGTTATTGTCCAACTCATTTGTTCTTGACAATTAATTTTTTTTATGTGTGTGTGTGTGTGTGTGTTTGGTCAGGTCGTCACGACGGAGAATTATGGCTGAATTTTTTTTATCGTTTACACGCGTTTCGCGTGGGGACGAATTTAAAAAAAAAAACTTGAGCCTTTTTTTATGTAATCTCCTGTCTTTTTTTGGTGCAAACTTTAGTATGGATGCAAAAGAGACACGATTACTTGACCTTTTTTAATTTTTAATTTTTTTGAATTAAATCCCCTGCTAGGTTGGCTTTAGGTCTGTGTATGGTTTAGTAGTATGAATATATATATATATATATATATTGTGAATGTGCAAAAAAATAGTAGTATGAATATATAATATATATATATATATATATATATATATATATATATTATTGTGAATGTGCAAAAAAATATGTTGTTTGTTTTTTTATCTTTTTTTTAGGTTAATTTTCGCAACGAGAGTAGTCAAGATATAAAAAAAACAGTAAAGGAAGGAACAAAATTTTCTGTGTTATTATTTGTATGTGCAAGGACAAATTGTAATTAAAATTCACTTTTTTTTTTTTTACTTTCCTTTTTCTTTTCTTTTTTTCTTTTAATCCATTTCTACTAGTGACGTTTAAATTCATTTCTATTTGTCGCGTCTCGGATTTTAACGTATATTACTATCATTTATTTATTAAAGCTATTTTCTATCATTCAAGTAACCTAAAATAATATTAATGAAACGAATTAATAGTAATAATAATAACAATAATAATAGTTAATGATAATAATAATAGTAATAATAATAATAGTAGTAGTTATAGTGATAAAATAATGTTAATAATGATAAATGATAATAGTGATAATAATAGTAATAGTGATAATAATGGTAATGATAATAATAATGGTGATAATAATAATGTTGGTGATAATCTTATTATAATGGAGATTGTGGGTTTTTCTGTCTGTAACCGAAACTATATTACTATACAAGTCACAATTCCCTTTGTTATTTACATCACATTCTCCATGATTTTATTATTATTTAAACCTCAGTTATTAATAAAATTGTTTTACATTATTAATACTGTTGACTATGTCTACATATTAATGACATGCAATTGTATTTATATATACAACAAAATAGCGGTTTACAGTGTGAATGGGAAGGCTAATTTGCATATTGATCTTAAAAATTTGATTTTAATAAATATATGCTTAATATTATTGATTTCTAATTGTTTGGTTTTATCTTAATGAATATAAGCAAAAATCTCGGGGATAAATCTTAAAAGAAATCCCTGAACAAGAAGAAATAACTGTAATTTTATTCTTTACTTCCTATTTTAACTAAATAGTTAAATTAGGAAAAGTTACCAATGAAAGACGGGAGTAACGGAAAATGATGGAAGAGTTAGTTTCAAAGTTGTTCTATTTTTTAATCATACCCCCTCTGTTTCAAATCTTTTTATCTGTATTCTTATTCAGTTTCATTAGCCTTTCTAATTTAATATGATATTTTATTATATTAAAAGTTAAATACTTGCACCCGGAGGGTGCATATATTTGCTAGTAATAATAATGATGATCTACTTCCATTTCGTATAATAAACTACGATACATACTTCGACTGTCAACGTTCAGAAATTAGCATATGTATGCACTTGTACATATATATACATTTCATGTCAGGTCGCACAAAGCGCTATGAGTATTATGTAACCCCGTACAACCTGCTCCATAGTCGGATCATCGGCGACTAAACCGGTACCCCCACCAGGCTTGCCTGGTGATGAGGGTGGCTAGACACCCAGCAGGACGAAAAACAAAACCTGTGAAAGGGCGGAGGAAGCTTCCCGCTCAACGGCCATCTAGCACATTAACGCGAGAGCACAGAAATACCTGGGCTGGTATCCAGGCGCGTAATAGTCTAAATAACCCCCACTGCCTTGTGGTTATCCTCTGGATAGGAAAAGGTTAAGGGAGAAAACCCTGAAAGAAATCCGTTGGACTCCGTTAGGCAGTTCAGTGTGTAAAACACTAACTGGCAACTCCTGCAGCCAAACTGACGCCGAATGTAGTGGTTCACCATTCCTTCGGATCACGCTAGCAAGGCAGAGAGGGGGGGCCTGTCACTTGGGCAACCCAGGGCCTCCATACATCTTGCCCAGGCTCTTTTTTTGTGCCCTGGAGGGGAAACTCTTTCTACACTGTGCTGTGGGCACAGCACGGGAGGTCAGCAGTTACCGGTTATAAGCCCTTTCTCGTTTGGCGTAGAGTTGGGCGCCAGGGGCGACCTCCGTCAGTGGGAGAGATGTCTTCATCTCACTGGACAGCTACCGCCCGCCTCAAGATGGGCAGCCCTCAGCCAATTAGGTGCTGTCCCGCCACAACCTGCCTGCTTTATTGGGTGCATGTAGCTAAGGGATTTATCCTAACAAGCGGGTTGCAAACATATGCACCAAACAAAACGAACAAAACTAAGACTCTTGCATTACGCCTCGGGTGCTGGAATGTTAGGACAATGACACCCGGACAAACTGACAACGATAAAATGGATATAAGAGATGCTCGCAAAACTGCAATCATTAATAAAGAACTCTTGAAGAGACAAGTTGACATCTCCACTCTTCAAGAAACCCGACTTCTCTCGTCAGGCTCATTGAAAGAAAGAGACTACACCTTTTTCTGGCAAGGGAAACCTCCTGGTGAAACCAGAGAGCATGGAGTTGGCTTTGCAGTCAGGAACACTTTACTGGGAGGTACCACCTACAGGTGGCTCAGAGAGAATTTTGACCTCCGCCTGAACTCTTCTATAGGACCTGTCCACCTGGTTAGTGTATACGCCCCAACACTTAGCGCCCCTCAAGAAACAAAGGACACATTTTATGATGAGCTTGAGTTGATTATAAAAAACATCCCCAAACAAGATCAACTTTATCTTCTTGGTGACTTTAATGCAAGAGTTGGTGCTGACCACGACTCCTGGCCATCTTGCTTGGGTTATCATGGCATTGGTAGAAGTAATGAGAATGGACAACGTCTCCTTGAGTTCTGCACATACCACAATCTATGCACCACCAACTCATATTTTCAATCCAAACCGCGTCACAAAGTTTCCTAGTGACACCCACGATCAGGCCACTGGCACCAGTTGGACCTGATCATAACATAGCGCTCCAACCTCAGAAGTGTCTTCCAAACCCGTACCTTTCACAGCGCAGACTGTGACTCGGACCACTCCCTCGTCTGCTGTAGAGTGAAACTGCAATTGAAAATTAAATGGACCCCCTCGTGTAGATAGTGCCAAAGCAGCTGATCCAACCAAAGCTGCTGCCTTCCTCTGTGCCCTAGAGGAGTCTCTCCACCACCTACCACAGTGTTGCTCTGCCCAGCAATATTGGGATGGCCTACGGACCACCATCCCTAACACAGCACTGGCAGTTTTTGGCAAAAGAGTGCGTAGGTCAAACGATTGGTTCGAAGCCAATGACTCTGTATTGACACCAATCTTGGAAGAAAAAAATATAGCTTCCATTAATTACAAATCTGTGCCGAATGACAAGACTTTACAAGCCCTTAGAGCTTCAAGGAAGAAGCTACAACGAACTGCACGTCGCTGTGCTAACAGTTACTGGCTACAGCTTTACAGCAGCATTCAATCATCTGCTGAGTCTGGTAATATTAAAGGCATGTACGACGGCATAAAAAAGGCGCTTGGACCATCACATCGCAAAATCGCTCCTCTGAAATCAGCCCCCGGAGAAATCATAAAAGATCGATCTAAACAACTTGATCGCTGGGTAGAACATTACTCAGAACTCTACGCCAGCGACAACACCGTTTCTGATGCAGCTCTACGTCATGTAGAGCAACAACCAGTAGCAGAAGAGCTAGATAAGGAACCTACAACTGAAGAACTTTGCATTGCCCTTGACAGACTAAACTGTGGCAAATCACCTGGAAGCGACGGAATCACAGCTGAAATCCTAAAGTGTGGGAACCCTGTTCTCCTAGAAAAACTCCACAAGCTCCTCTGCCTATGCTGGAGTGAAGGGGTTATCCCACAAGACATGAGGGATGCACCATCACACTGTAAGAACAAGGGAGACAGGAGCGATTGCAATAATTACAGTGGTATTTCTTTACTCAGCATTACAGGTAAACTCTTTGCTAGATTTGCACTAAATAGACTTCAGATCCTCGCAGAAAAGACTTACCCTGAATCACAGGCCGGTTTCAGAGTAGGAAGGTCCACTACTGACATGATCTTCTCTCTGAGGCAACTTCAGGAGAAATGTAGAGAACAGAGAAGACCACTCTACATAGCATTTATTGACCTCACAAAAGCTTTCGACCTTGTAAGCAGGAGTGGTCTCTTCCAGTTAATAGAAAGAATAGGCTGCCCCCAAAACTTCTCCGCATTCTTGTCCTTTCACACTGACATGAAAGACACCGTCCAGTTTGATGGGTCCACCTCAGACCCTTTCAGCATTCGTCGTGGTGTCAAGCAGGGATGCGTGTTAGCACCCACTCTGTTTGGGATCTTCTTTTCCCTCCTTCTGCGCCAGGCTTTTGGTAAATCAACAGAAGGAGTCTACCTTCACACAAGGACAGATGGAAATCTGTTGAATCTCAGCCGTTTAAAAGCAAAAACAAAGGTCAAGCAATTTGTCATGCAGGACATGCTATTTGCTGATGATGCAGCAGTGGTAGCACACTCTCAGGAGCACCTGCAAACACTCATGGACCAGTTCACCCAAGCCTGCCAGGACTTCAGCCTGACCATTAGTATAAAGAAAACTAAGACGATGGGTCAGGGAACTGGAAATCCTCCCTCCATCACCATCAACAGCTACACCCTGGAAGCCGTAAACACCTTCACCTACCTTGGATCCACCATCACTGACAACTTTCCCTTTTAAAGCCCCACTTCCACATTTAAGCATTATATATATTGTATGAGGTTCCAAGTCAGTTTATAGTTGTATCAACTATGCAGAAATAGTTAGAAAACCATAAACCAGTTTATTGAATAATATTTTTCTGTGTTGGGACGCAAGTTAAGTCCTCAACAAGAATCAACAAATAAAATATACGTAACTTATGTTCCCAAAAACATTGAAAGGGATTGTGGAGAAAACCACCAACCTCCAAAAACATTTCGTGCGCTTTGTGTGATCTACCGAAGGAAAATATATTGTTGATTTTAAAGTTCCACCAATTGATAGGAATTAATCGATCACAATTACGACCTACGATTAATTCCAATCAATTGGTTCCTATATGCTATGCAGAAAAAATAATGATACATAAAAAGTAACATCGTTTTAAATTGCTCTTATTTGTTTTATGGTTTTCTTTTTCTGTTATTTGTTTTATGGTATCGTTTATCTGTTATTTTTTATGGTTTTCTTTTTCTTTATTTGTTTTTATGGTATCCTTTTCTGTAATTTGTTTTATGGTTGTCTTTTTCTGTTATTTTTTTATGGTTATTTTTTTTTATTGTTTTGTGGTTTATCATCTTATTTGTTATTCTCTTTTTCTTATTATTATTAGTATTGTATATTTGTCTTTTTTATTTTTTTATGATTTATTTTTTCTGTATTGTTTATGTTTCTTTTTCTTGTTATTGTTTTATTGTTGTCTTTTTCTGTTATTATGTTTTTATTTTATCTTTCTGTTTATTGTTTTATGGTTTTCTTTTTCTATTTTGTGTTTTAATGGTTTTCTTTTCTGTTATTAGTTTATATGGTTTCCTAATTTCTCTGTATTTGTTTTATGGTTTTCTTTTCTTTATTATGGTGTTTTTTTTTGTTAGTTTTATGGGTCCTTATTTAGGTTATTTGTTATTGTCTTTTTCTGTATTGTTTTATGGTTTTTTTTTTTTATTAGTTTATGGTATCCTTTTTCTGTATTTGTTTATGGTTTCTTTTTCTGTTTTAGTTTTAATGGATCTTTTTCTTTATTTGTTTTTTTCTTTTTTCTGTAATTTGTTATATGTTTTCTTTTTCTGTTATTTGTGTCCTTTTCTTTTTTTGGTTTATCTTTTTCTGTATTGTTTTATGTTTCTATTTTATCGTATTCGTTTTCTGTTATTTTTTATGGTATCCTTTTCTGTATTTGTTTTATGGTTTTCTTTTTCTTATTATTTATGTATCCTTTTTTTGTTTTATTATGGTTTTCTTTTCTGTTATATTATCTTTATAGTATTCCTTTTTCTGTATTTGTTTTATGGTTTCTTTTTCTGTAATATTATATGGTTTCTTTTTTGTTCTGTCTTATTTCCTCTCGGTGTATCCTTTTCTGTTTTGTTTTATGGTTTTTTTTTCTGTTATTGTTTTATGGTTTGCTTTTTGTTATTACTCTGTTTCTGTTATTTGTTGTATGGTTGCTTTTTCTTAATTTGTTTTATAGTTTCTTTTTTCGTTATTAGTTTCTGGTATCCTTTTTCTGTTATTTGTTTTATTGGTTTTCTTTTTCTGTTATTTGTTTTTATGGTATTTTTCTGTTATTTGTTTCATGGCTATTCTTTTTCTGAATTAGTTTTATGGTATCCTTTTTCTGTTATTATTTTATGTATCCTTTTCTGTTATTTAGTTTCATTGGTATCCTTTTTCTTATTGTTTTTTTTCTTACTCTGTATCTTTATGTTATGTTATTTATCGTTTCTTTTCTTTGTTTCTTTAGTTTTATTGTATCCTTTTTCTGTATTTGTTTTATGGTTTTCTTTTTCTTTTTGTGTATTAGTTTTATGGTTCCTTTTTCTGTTATTTGTTTTATGGTTTGTCTTTTTTTCTGTTATTTGTTTTATGGAGTTCCTTATTTTCTGTATATTGTTTCACAGGTTTTCCTTTTATGCTTATTGTCTTTTTATCTGGTTATCCTCTTTCTCTTATTGCATTGTTTTCGCCAATCGGTATCTTTGTCTGTTATTGAGTTTTATTGGTATCCTTTTTCTGTTATTAGTTTCCTGTATCCTTTTCTGTAATTTGTTTTATGGGTATCCTTTTTCTGTTATTTGTTTTATGGTTTTCTTTTTTCTGTTATTTTTTAGGTATTCTTTCTGTTATTAGTTATTATGGTATCCCTTTTTCTGTTATTAGGTTTATATTTATTTATCATGACATATCTCGCTTATTATGTGTAGTTTGTTTTATGGTGTTTTTTATATCAGATTTGTTATCATGTGTTGTTCTTTTCTATGAATTTGTCATGCGCTCTTTGCTAATTATCTGATTATTAGATTTAGTAGGTATCCTTTTTCTGTAATTTTTTATGGGTTTTCTTTTCTTGTTATTAGTTATATGGTATCCTTTTTCTGTTATTGTTTTATGGTTTTTTTTTGTAATTAGTTTAGGTATCCTTTTTCTGTTATGTTATTATGGTCTCTCTCCTTTTTCCTGTATCAGTTTATGGTATACTTTTTTCTCTGTTATTGGTTTTTCATTTTTATTTATCTGTTATTACGCTATCTAGTGATGCGATTCCTTATATCTCTCTCTTCTTTTATGGATTTTCTCTTTTCGTAATTGGAGTTTTATACGTTTCTTTTTCTGATATTATATGCTTTGGTTCTTTCTCTGTTATTGTTTTATGGGTTGCTTTTCCTCTTTATTATTTTTATCGTTCCTTGTTCTGGTTATTTTTTTTCATCGGCTTTTCTTTTTTCATATATTTGTTTTCCGGTCTGTTCTTTCTATAGTTATTAGTTTTTATGGAATCCTTCTTTCTGTTAATTTGTTGTTTATGAGTTTTCTTTTTCTGTAAGTGTTTTTATGGGTTTTCTTTTCTGTTATTTGGTTTTAGGTTTTTCTTATATCTTGTTATTCTGCCCAGTCACGATGATGTTTTCTGTATTTGTTTTATGGTTTTTCTTTTTCTGTTATTTATTTATTGGTTTTCTTTTTCGTGTAATATTGTTTTATTAGGTATTTTATCTTTTTCTGTTATATATGTTTTTTGTTTATGTACCCTTTTTATATCGTTATTGTGTCTTTGTTTTCTTATTGCGTGTAATTTTTTTTTATTCGATTTTCTTGCTTGTTAGTTAGTATTATTTTATGTATTCCTTTTTCTGTTTATTTGTTTTATTGTTTTCTTTTTCTGTATTTAGTTTTTATTGTATCTTTTTTCTTTTATATGTTTTATGTTTTCCTATTCTCTCTCTGTTATTATATTTTATGGTCTCTTTTTTTCAGACGTTGGAATTTTATATTAGCGTTTTGTGTTCTCTTATTAGTTTTTTTTCATTGGGATCTTCTTTTGTCTGCTATTTGTTTATGGTTTTCTTTATTCTGTAGAGTTTTATTATGTTTTTTTTTCTGTTTCTAATTCAGTTTTATATGTTATCCTCTTCAGTTATTTGTTTTATGGTTTTCTTTTTATTAGTTTTATTGTTATACCTTTTTCTGTTATTGTTTTATGTTTTTACTTTTTCTGTTATATTGTTGTATGGTTTCTTCTTTAACTGTTATTTAGTTTTATGGAAATATTCCTTTTTCTGTTATTTGTTTCTCTTTCTTTATTCCTTCTTATTAGTTTTTATGGTATCCTAGTCTTTATTTGTTTTTGTGGGTCTTTTCTGTGTTATTTGTTTTATGTCTTTCTTTTCTCTGTAATTTTTTATAGTTTCTTTTCTAGTTATTTCTTTTATGAAATGGTATCTCTCATCTCCTCTAATTGTTTATGATCTTATGTCATCATTCTCTCTGATTGGTATGTATGCTTTTCTTTTTCTGTTATTAGTTTTATGTTTTCTTTTTGTTATTGTTTTATGTGTGTTTTTTCTTTATTTAGTTTAATATCGTGTACTGTTTTCCCTTTTTCTGTTAGTTTTTTTAGGTCTTTTTTTTAATATGTTTATTATTATTTTTATCCTTTTTCTTTCATTATTATTTCAAGTGTGATGTTTTGTCGTGTGTTAATTATTTTTAGGGTGTATCTTTTTCTGTTATTTAGTTATGTGTCCTTGTGTATGGATGCTTTCATGTATTCCTTTTTCTTTATTATTGTTTATGGTATTCCTTTCTGTTATTGTGTGTTTTTGTTTTCTTGTTTCCTAGTTTAGATCTTCTCCGTATCCTTTTTCGTTATTTGTTATGGTTTCTTTTGTCTGTTATTGTTTAGTATGGATATCTTTTTTCTTTATTGTTTATGGTTTTCATATTATCTCTTGTATTTCTTTTAGTGGCTATTTCTTTTTTCTCCATTTAATGTTTCAGGGTGTTTGTCTTTTTCCTGATTAGTTTGTTTTGTATAGGTTATCCTTATTCTGTTATTTGTTTCTATGTTAATCCTCTTATTCTGTCAAAATGACGCTTTTATCTGGTATTTTTTTGCGTTATATGGAGTTTCATTTAGGTATACCTATGCGTCACCATTCTACTGTAATTGAGTTATATGCGTGCTTAATCTTTTTTGTCTGTTATTTGTTTATGATGGTTTTCTTTTTCTCGTATTAGTTTTATGTCATCCACTCTTTACTGTCATTTTGTTTTATGCGTTTTCTTTTCCTGTGTTACTAGTTTATAATAAATTGGCGTTTTTCTTTTTGTTTTATTATTGTGATTTTTTTATGATTCGTGTTTTATTTGTTTTGGCTTTGGCTTTTCTTTGTTTCTTAGTGTTTTGCTTGTTGTTTGTTTTTGTGTTTGTGCGGTTTTTATCTCATATGACTCACTTTTTATCGGGTTCGTTTATTCTTGTATAATGTTTTATGCGTGTAATTCTTATATGACATTTTAATTTGTTTGTTATAGTTTTTCTATTTCTATGTTGTGATATCTCAGTTTTGTGGTATTCCTTGTGTGTTCTTTATTTGGTTTTTACATGCAGTTTCGTTTTGTTCTGTCATTTTTTGTGTGTGTATCCTTATATCTGATTTCTGTTGTCATGCGAGGCTACTATATTTTTCTCAATTAACTTATGTATTACTATGGCTACTCTATTTGCTTTATTAGATCTTTCATGTATCCTGTTTACTTATTATTTCATGGGTACCTTTTCTTATTGTGTGAGATTACGTGATTTTGTGATGGCAGTTATTCCTTTCTGATTCATTTGATATTAGATCGTAAATGTTTTTGAAAAGTCTAGTTTTCTCTCTTGTTCTCCTGTTGATTTATTTTTTTGTGTTATCTTGTCTGCTGTTATAGGTTTTTATATACAGCTCTTCTATAGTCTCCTTTGTTGTTTTCTTTTTCTTTTATTTGTTTAATGGTTTTCTTTTTTCGTTATTAGGTTTGGTCTTTCTTTTGCGGTTCATTTGTTTAGTATTTTCTTTTCTGTTATTTAGTATATCGCTTGTCTTTTTCTCATCATTCTTGTTTCTATGATTTCTTTTCTGTTATTGATATATTCCTGGCGCTATTATGTTGTAGTGTACTTCATCTATGGTGTTCTGTTTCTGTTATTTGTTAATGGTTTTCTTTTCGTTTGGTTTGTAGTTTATAATTATGATGTTCGTCTTTTAGTATAGTATTGTTTTATGAGTTATCCTCTGTGATATTTGTTTTATGGTTTTTCTTTTTACTGCTTCATAGTCAGGTTCCTATATAGCGATATTCCACTTATATCTAGATACCTGATACTCCTGTTTTATGTTTTGCTTTTTCTGTTATTTGTTTGTCAGAGTGGGACTATGTGGTTCCTTATTCTCGTTATTTATATATATAATTGGTTTGTTTTTATTGTATTTAGATATGATTGTGTTTTCTTTCTCTTACATTGTTATCTTTCGTTTCTCATGGTTTCTCTCATTCATATTACTTAGTATGACTTTAATGGTTTTTCCTTTTTTGGATTATATTTATTAGTGAGTTTTCTATTATTGCTGTTTTAATTTGTTATCTCATGGTTTATCCTTTTTCTTTTATTTGTTTATTTGCTTTTTCTGTATTGTTTTATGTTTTCTTTTCTTTATTTGTTTTATGGTTTTCTTTTTCTTTTATGTAGTTTTTTGTTCCTTTTCTTTTATTTGTTTATGTGGTTTCTGTTGTTTTATGGTTTCTTATTCTGTTCAATTTTTATTGTTTTTTTTTTGTTTAGTTTTATGTTTGTTTTCTTTGTTAATTGGTGTTTTTTATGGGTTTTCTTTTTCTGTAATTTAGTTTTATGTTTATTCTTTTTCTGTTATTCGTTTTATGGTATTTCATGTTTGTTATGTTATACTGTTATGGCATCCTTTTTTTATTCTTTTTATGGTTTTCTTTTTAGGTGATTTGTTTTATGGGTTCTTTTTCTAATTGATTTTAATCTCAGCCTTTTGCGATTCATTTCAAATTGCTTATTTGTACATACATGCCTCCAGTTCCTTTTTTGTTCTTCCGGAAAATGTTTGTGTTTTTCAAGTAGGTAGTAATTTTTTGTGTTACTTGTATGGTTACCGTTGTAGGAAATGAACTAGGTGACTTGATTTCAAATTCTGAATGAGTCTGTTTGCATTTCCCATTATGCTGATACCATTAGGATATGCATGCATCCAACTATTCTCCCTCAAACTACGGGTAAATAGTAGGCCGACTTGTCTATGTAATCTTAGTATTGCAGCATATCTAGGAGAATGAAACTCTCAATTCAAACTTTATAACTCGACTTTGCCTTGTGTCCCATCCTGCGCATGTGGAGGAGTTGGTAAATACATACTTGTGTGGTCAGGATTTTCCCTACCATTGCTTGGGTTGGTTCATTGTAGGGAATTTTTGGATTTAGTTTTATCTATAGATCTATGCGGGTATACATAATTCATACTTTAGGGTAATCTGGTTGTAATTCCAAGAATATTGACAATTCTAATTTAAATAAGGAGGTCCCAGAAGGTCTGAAAAGAAAAGCTGAGAATGAGGATAACGAATTAATCCAACAATACAATTTTAAAAGCAGGCTACAGAATGACAAAAATTCATAAGGAATCGCACACAATTCCCACAAAAAGCCAAAGACTTGCAAAGAAAATATTGGTCTCAGAGCTGGACATTCTGGAAATATGCGCACAGGTAATTAATGATGAGAGATTCAGTCAGATGAAATACCATGCGAAAGCGGACAGGAAACGGTACTAAATGCTTGATAACATACTGGAACCCAATACAGTTGCATTTACAACTACAACAAAATTTACAACGATTTTTGCCCGGGATTTTCGGCATTTTTTTCCTTGAATTACAAAAGTTTTCCTTGTGTCCAATCTGTTGGCAAACATTGTATTTGTGTTTTTTTACACGGGAAAGAACGTGCGTAATGTCACTCTCCGCAGAACTTCTAGAGGTTTATTCACCATTTTAGCCAGGACGTTACCGGTTAATGATGTGATGTTTTGTTTTTGCACTAACATAGTGTCTCTTTTAATTCTTACAACATCGTTGCATATATTTGTTAGTGCTCGAATTGTTACATCTTTATCATTTTCTAGTTTTGAAAGTAGTCTGGCCCGAATATCACTGTGTGCTTCGGATGTCAGTCCTTTGATAAAAATAAAACATTTAAACTGTTCTTCTGTGAGTTGAAATTTTTCACTTACCCGATTCACAATACCGGCAAAAGCTACAACATCGTCATCATCATTTTGCTCTAATTTCAGGTAATTAAACCGGGTATTAAACAGGGACTGTTTATTTATGAATATTTCTTTTAGCAATTCTACTATTTCTGTGAATGTAAAATCCATTGGCTGTTTTGGAATAATGTTGTTCGTATATCTCTCGTGTTCCTGGGTGCCCATTTTTCAAATTAGTAGACGTATTTTCCATTCTTCCTCTTTCTGTGAAAATTAGTTTTGGAAAATGTCTATCCATCGCTTGTACTACGAAGCAAAAGTTTTACCACTACGGATGTCATAGTTGAATTCTGTTATAGATTTTGCAATGTCATCGGCTGAATTTGTGTTCAAATTCTCTTTTCCCTGTAGAATCTCAACTTGCTGATTAAATTGTTGAGTCATCATAGCCATGAACTGTTATTATTATTTTCCAAACATATCTTGCTGTTGATTTAATATCTCAAGACGTCTTGTGAAATCGCCATTTTTTTCCTCCGTGTGGGTACATGAAATCTTCAAAACCTTCGTCGCCAAAAATTGTTATATCCCAAGATGTAGGAATAAAAATGATAACAAAAACTGTTAAATATGTTTAACATATAACAATATTTGTTTTATTTATTCTCACTGACAGGGAATACAGTGGTATGAGTTTGGATAGAATTCAACTGTGTATCATGCGTGTGTTCATTACATGGAGTCACGTACTTGTCTGTTTTAGTCTCACAGCTTGTCACTGAGTATATCCGGTCAGAATCGTTAGGGAAGATAACTCTCCTTAACAGTATTCTTACTCAATTGGACTTGAAGAGATCTGAGAAATTTAGAAGAACTGTAAAGTTAATAACAAAACATAAAAGCCTACACTTCAGAGATAATAACATTATTACTTAATTTGTATGGGGAGAAAAGTTATAGAAAGAGAATTAAAGTATTGAAGGATGAATATCAAAGAACTAGCAAACTGTTGTGATCCTTCAATCTGCTACATACAATGGCGTAGTGTCCAAATTTGCAAAGAATTCTGATTTGTGAATAAACGGAATGAAAAGACGAGATAAACACATATAAGAAAAAAGAATTTAATGCGTACATATATAAAAGCAGAAGGCATACCAAATTGGTGAAAAAGTTTTAATAGTGTTCTTTTGTGGGTTTCATCTCTATAGATAAACAAAGTTATTCGTCAAGTGGCGATACCAGAAGCATTCTATGAACAGAACTGCAAAAAGGAGGTCTGATCTGCACGAAGATCCGGAATCAAAGGAGCAAGATAAAGATTTCTCATTTCTCGCGTGATGGCAGATACGTGATTTCCGAAGCCATGCTCACACTCAAGGGAAGACAATCATTGTTTGTCTCCCTACAGCACAAAAGTCAGTTTAAAAAGTAATCTGAATTCCTCGTAAAGGCAGTCCATAAAAAGTTTATTAGAACACGTTTAGCCAAAGCCAAATCTGCCAAAACTCACCAAGACAGGAAATATAGGAAATGCAAAAATAGAAATTGTCAGTCATATAATAGGTAAATGTAGCTGAGAAGGGGTGTCGTTATTTTCAATTTTTTAAAGGTTTTTCGTATACTTTGTCAGTTTTATTGCAAATTCTGGTTGTCATAATTTACTCTGCCGACTGTAATAGGTTATTCCTATAAGGGTACGGTCAATTTAGATTGTATTACTGATGAGGACCCTAATTCTCATCTCAGGCTTAGATTTTAACATCCTTATGCTCTACTTAAATTTCATAGCTCTTCTGTTGTCCAGTGTATGAATGTCTTCTTATAGCTTATTCTCCGATTTTTGTTATTTGATCAAATGTTCCCTGTTCTTGTGAGGTCTTCTTTTCTTTGAATTCATTCATTCATTCATATCTGAATTTAAATGTGTTCGTGAACTAAAACAAAAGTGTTGCAAAACACTTTTTCGGGTCTTTGCAGAAGGAACGAAGAAATATTTTGGAAGATAAAGGAATGAGGAAAACTCTTTAGAAGATTAAGAAGAATTTTAATATCATGGTTTCGGTGTCAGACACCATCGTTTAAATAAATGCTCTATCAGAGAGCGAGTCTTTCTGTAGTTCTCTACCCTACATCTTCATCTAAAAAAATAATGTACGCTGCCACGAACCGATGGATGAGCACTCCAAGTTTATTTCCCATTCAAATAAGAACCACTATTAACTATGTTGGATAGTGTAACATTTATAGGATACGCCAATACTCTGACAATTCCAGAATTCTAAAATATATCTTACTTTTCTTTCAACTGTTATTACTTCAATGTTCAGTAGTTGCATTATTTTTTACAAATCATTTTTTACTTTCAATTCCTATTCATTCCCATGACTTAAGATTCTAACTGTATTAATGTCCTCAGTTCAGTTTTATTTTTAGATTACCATTTTAGATCATACATCTGCGTCAGATTGTTAAGATTTCCTGAGGAATTAATGAATTTGAAGCCCACGTTACAATTTTGTTACATGAAACCAAGAGGAATTATAGCTACTATAAAGAGTAATTGGAAGTCTGCTCGAAAAATACCTCGTTTTATGTTGACCTCAGCTAGAGAATCCTTTTTATTAGTAACAGTAGTAGAAACAATACTAGCAGCTGTAGAAGTAGAAGCAGTAGTATAATTGTTGTTGTTGTTGTTGTTCTTGTTGTTGTTGTTTATGTATTTTTTAAACATCGTCATTGCTGTCGTCATCGTTGTTGTCCTTATCATTAATTATCATGAAGAGATCTAGTTCACCATTACTGCTATTCGTGACCAATTCAGTAACAGAGGAATCTATCATTCTTACTACACTTTCTATTATGTTACAATTAAGACTTCTATTGACTCTACTAATTGTTCTTTTTCTATATATTTCTCTTTTTTCAAGAACTTTGCAATCTTCCTTTATTCATTCAATTTTTCAGTCTTTTATTCCGTTTTTTTTTTTTTTTTACGATGGTCATTTTTCTTCATCGATTTGAGAATTTATCTTTCTTGCATTTCTCGTGAGATTTTTTTTAAATCTACAAATTTTGTTTTCTCTTTCTGTTTTGCCCATCTTCAATATAATCATTGTCTTGCTCAAGAATTAATCTATCTTTTCGTTCTTATCAGTGAGATTTATTTTGTTTCTTTTTTCTTTAGTACTGTAATTTTTTTGCATTCATAATTTCTTTCTCTTTTCTTCATCTACTGTATATAGTGTTGCTTTTTTTCTTTTTCTTTCTGTGCTTTCTTGTTCCTTTATCGGATTATAGTACCATTCATTTTCTTTTTGTCTTTTTCTTTCTTTTCTTTCTTTCTTTTTTTCTTCATTTGTTTTTATCATCATTATTTTATTCATTGTATTAAATCTTGCCCTACATTAATCCGTTATGCCCTTTCTTCTTCTGTGCCCCCCCTCTCTCTCTCTCTCTCTCTCTCTCTCTCTCTCTCTCTCTCTCTCTCTCTCTCTCTCTCAAATATATATATATATATATATACTTTTTTTCTTCTTTCCATTAATATTCTGATTCCTTCATCATTTCTTCCTTCCTTCATTTTCTTTTTTTGCTTTCCGAACTTGCATTCAGCAATAGATTTAGCATAAAAATTTAAAACTGTTTTAAATACGTTGTGTGTTTTACTCTGTTGTTGTTGTTCTGCTGCTGTTATTGTTGTTGTTATGTGCGTGCATATAAGTGAAGGAAAGAGAGAGAATGAGTGCGAGAGAGAGAGAGAGAGAGAGAGAGAGAGAGAGAGAGAGAGAGAGAGAGAGAGAGAGAGAACTTGTATGCCAATATTTTCCATAATTATGTTATATGTTTTGGATCATTTGAATAAAAATGAAAAGTACTGACTGGTTGAGGTGGCTAGCGTCTCATGTTGAAAGAAGTGGTTAGCAGCGAAGTTAAATTTCAACTTCAAGGGCGAAATAAGAATTAAATAAATGCCACACGGAAAATATATCAGAAGTGGGGAATGAGATTATGGGGATAATAGATAAAGAAAAAAGAAAAAGAATAAGATGGAAAAAAGAAAAGAAAAAATGTAAATATTATAAGATTGGTAAGCAAAAGTAATGTTGCCCAAATTAATCTTTTGATCTGATTTTAGCAGATGCGTACCTTGCGATAGTTGAGCAAGTAAAATCTTTATATCAATTCAAAATGGACTGTCATATATATATATATATATATATATATATATATATATATATATATATATATATATATATATATATGCATTTGTAAACATCCTTTGTTTTTTCAATATATCATATTTACACTGTCGGATTAAGTTCCAATTTTATTTCACACACACACACACACACACACACACACACACATATATATATATATATATATATATATATATATATATATATATATATATATATTAGGGAGTAGCAAAAAAATCGGACACTGCGAGTTTTAAAAGCGAATTAAGAATAATTATTCTTAATTTAATCTATTATTTAAGGTTAAACTTTGTCTAAATCGATAAGTGGTAGCATAATAACCATCATTAAAAAAAGAAAAATATAATTACATATGCAGTTTATTTTTAAAAGATTTAAAACTATTTGTTTTGGTCAATTTCGAGGATATAGCATAGTAGCATAGTAACCATCATTAAAAAAAGAAAAATATAATTACATACATAGTTTATTTTTAATAGATTTAAAACTATTTGTTTTTGTCAATTTCGACGATATCCGCCATTTTGGCTGTTTTTCAATGGCTTTAGACGCTTGTTTACAATTTTAACGTAACATTTGGGATGGAAATAAAAATTACCAAAAATCAGGTAATTATCCGATTTTAATGAAATTTTCAGTATTGATTTAACAATTAATGAATTTTATAATGCATCAATTATTTTATTTCAAAACTTTAATTTAGTATTTTTGCTATGAAAAATTAATATATAAAATATGAAAATCCCGATGTTAAGTTTAAAATGTTATATTTTTAGATTCTAAAAATAAATATTTACTTAATGCAGACCTTATTTTAGGTGCCAAAAGTAATAAGTTTTGAAGAAAAACTCGATTGAAAATGTACCCCCCTCCCCCTTTTTAAACAGAAAAAAACATCGATGTATAATTTTTTCTTTTATAAAATAATAGCCAATTAAATAATTATCGAAATGAGTAAAAAAGAAATCTCCAAAAAATTAATCATTTATTATTTTTTTACATTTTATTTTTCGATTTTCTCATAGAAACGCAACCGTAAAAATTGTTTTTTGGTTTCTATTCATAACTTCGGTCTTTTATCTAATTATTTATACTGTAATTAGTATCGAAAATTACCAACTCACAAAACATTTTACGCCCCCAACATAATTAAGTGACCTGAAAAAATGAGAAAGTTTTGAAATAAAATAAATAATGCATTATAAAGATCATTCATTGATACATAAACACTGAAAATTTCATTAAAATCCGATAAATTCCTGATTTTTGGTAAATTATTTTCTGTAGGGGGGCTAAAGTCATTTTGTCAAAAACGCATTTTAGGCTCCGTTTGCCAGTCCTTAATATATATATATATATATATATATATATATATATATATATATATATATATATATATATATATATATATATTATATATATATATATATATATATATATATATATATATATATATATATTACAAAGTCATATATATATATATAATATATATATATAATATATATATATATATATAGAGAGAGAGAGAGAGAGAGAGAGAGAGAGGGGGGAAGAGAGAGAGGGGAAGAGAGAGAGAAGGGGAGAGAGAGAGTGTGTGTGTGTGTGGAAGTGGTGGAGGTAAACAATAAATAAAAGGCGATGTAGGTCGATAATGAAAAATACGTAAAGAAGCAAAAAGATAAAGCAAATATTTTTGGCCTTTTTTCCTAAGTAGGGATTATGCATAATATTTTCTTTGTTCGTTTCTTTCATGCCAAAACATGCCAAAACACGCAGTATTTGTAATAGCGTAGGCCTATAAGGTGTCCCCCATTCTTGTGAACAAAACTGAAAGGTTTGAATTGGCACTGACTTCAACTGGTTTGTTAAATGTTCTAAACAGTTTTCAAATGGCCACTAGGGAGCTGGAGTTTCATTTTTGGGAACACGTCATAAGACCCCAAATCAGAGGAGTATGGGAACGATGGTATCAGAGGAATACTGTTTTGGACCAAAAACTCGTTAACGTAGAGTGCCTTGAAAGTAATGAGACTGATTTCTTAACTTTTATTTTCTCGATTGATGATACAGATTGAAAATCAGTTGATCACTTTTAATTAATTCATAAAACCAATACTATATGTTGATATAATACAGCTTTTATGAATGAATTAAAACTGATCATCTTATTTTCAATCAGTTTTATCAACCGCGAAAATAAAAATAAAAATAAGAATAAACAGTAAAAAGAACAGTTCAGTAAGGAAGACGACACTGGTTCAAAACCATCAGAAAAAAATCAGATTATGATTTAAATCGAAAATGAGGGCAAATCCTTAGTTTTTAGAGAAACGTACTCTGGTATGATAAAATAATTACTGAATTGTTTGGCTATAAGGGCCATAGTTATATTCGGAGGAAAATGCTTAGGCTGGATGGCCCTAACAATCCTCTGTCACGTGCCGTGAAAATTCAGATGATGGGAATATCCAGACGGGTTGCTTAAATGAGGAAGAGGGCGGGAATGTCGCATTTGATTCCAGTTTAGACCGGTAGTGATCAAGCAGATAAAAAGAACTTCGACTTGGATGCAAAATACTTCCACAAATTTGGCAATACATTTTGAAACGCGAATCCTGGAAGGATAGAATGGATAATTCGGAACAGCTTTCCAGCAACATCAATTGAGTCTCAGGCGAGTCGAAATAAATCTTTTGGGTTGGTCAAGATTCTTAAGTGTAGCTTTCTAGGACCATTGAATAGCTAAGTCTAAGTTTAGGATGGCTTGTTAATGAAAATTAAACATCCCTGTTAGATAAGAACGGTTTTCAGGACTAGCTACAGCTAATTTTAAAGCAAGAACTTACGGGAACTGTAATAGAGAATAAGTGGTAGGAATGCTTGAAATCTAAAATTAGATCATCTGCTGACAACTTTACCTTGACAGACAAGCAGCGCCAAGAACGTTTGAATATAGAGTAGAAAGAGCCGTCAAATTGAGAGCATAGGAAATAACATAGATAAGCCAGAGTTGATTTACTTACTTAATAAGGATGAACTAGCTGTTGTAGTTAGGACTAGAATAAAAAGAATGTCTTGCAGGACAGTAAATATACTCCATGAAGTACCTAGGAAGGAATTCCAGAACGCTTCACAATGACATGAAATATGTGTAACTAAATTAATACGTTTGCGAGGAATTCCAGGATTACCAACAGTCATTTTTCTATATATGACTGCCCATTTCGATGCCTATTTAGCCGACTTGCCTCGACTTGAGGGGAACAAATCGGCTGCGTGCGATGGGGTCTTTGACACAGAATGAGGTCCGGAAAACTTTGAAGAAAGTCGGGAAGTACAAGATACCCGGCATCGATAGTCTCTATTACAAAGTTTGTTGTATATGTTTGTACTTTTGCTGACACTGATCATTAACAACTGGATGAGCCAGGGAATTATTCTCCAACGCTTCACCATGGTACATAGATGACATCAACATGTCTGCTAACAAACAATTATCGGAAAAAACTAATACAAACAGAATCTTTAACCAAGTCATGGAGATATAATTTGCTATTGAGAAATGCGCAAAGCTTTTAGTGAATAAAGTAAAAGAGAAACAACAAAAGGAATAGAGCAACCCAACCAAGAGAGCATCATCACTCTCGGAGAAAAAAAAATGTAATATTAGAAGCAAATGTCATCAAAATAGATGGTTGAAAAAATTAAAATCGGTGTACCTAAAAAAAACAAAGAAACTATGGATAAAACAAAAACAAAGGAATTAGTAACTGGATAGTCTCCCTGATTAGATCGATACTCTCTTCTTTAACTAAACAACAGAAAGATTCATTTCTCCTGTATGAATAATATAGAAAGGAATACTAAAAACATAATAACAAAACAATTAACAACCACACAAATGATAGAAATAAGGAAAATGATAGATAGAAAAATTACAACTGCCAAAATCCTGATATGTGCCCCGTAAAAGGAAAGTGTTTGACCAAATTTACCTTGCATCGATAACGTCTACACAGAAACCAGACCTTACTAAATTTTATGTGGGTTGAACAAAATCATAATTTAAAACTATGTTTTCAAATCATATACACTCATTTTCAAATATCAGGCTAAAAATGTAACAACCTATGTTTCGAACTCAAAGAATCAAAATATAACACCAATTATTAAATGGGAATTTTTTTTAAATCGAATATTTTCCGAAGCTTGAATGACCCTTGCTTTTTGAGTTTACAAGAAAGGTTAGCAATAATTAAATCCCCAGATAAGAAAAACCTAAACATATAATAAAACACCAACTACAACTAAATAGATTTACCAGAAGACCATAACTCCAGGGTTAGATATACAAATTATCATAGTAGCATATACATAATATATTAAAAAAATGAATAAAGGAAAACTTGAAATAGAGACAGAAGATGACAGAGAGAATTACAAATTACTTTTATCTGAATGAAGGAGAAATGTAAATTCACAGACAGCTTTTGACTTCAAAGAATAAATGACTAGATGTAGAAACTAAAGTTTATACAAAATAATTAAAAGAAGAGTAGTAAAAATAATTCCAATCCAAACTAATTCCTAGGCTGACAATTGAATATAAAATGTAATAACCTATATTTTTTATTTCTCCTGAAAAAGATGTACCTTATACACCGAAACGCTTATAGAGAGAAAAAAACCTTTTTCTACAACTAGAATGCTCTATAATTTACGAAATATATTGAGTACTTTTGGATTAACTACAAATTCTACTACAATGAAAACGTAATAGCAGCATTTAAAGAATGCACAGATAGACAAAAATGTGAACCATAGATTCTGCCTACACAACACTTCAAACAAGGTGAACTACTAGCAGAGTTCTCTCTTGGGAACATACCTGTAGGTTTAAACACCAAATTCCAAAAACGAAATAGCCAACTATGAGGCTATACCTACCCAAATAACACAAAAGTACAACTTGATTAAGAGATAAAAATGGATAAACAGTGTCATGAACTGCGAAGCATACTCCTCCTTTGAAGCAGTATCCTCCGATCACATAATAGTCACAGTACAATTACGCCATATTCTACGTAGAAACAACAAGAAAACCAATAAATCTGTACGATACGACTGGGTCTCACTTGCAAACTACGACATAAGCAACCGTCACTCGACAGCAGTAAGAAATAAGTTCGACATCCTCCAGGATCATAGAAAATCATAGAAAATGACACCCAAAAAATCGTACATGACCAATTAGACACCAAGCTTGGAGACTTTACGACAGAAGAACTCAACGAAGTTCTAAGAAAACTTGAAGCTAGAAAAGCTGCAGGCCTCGACGAAATACTCTCTGAGGTATGGAAAATGAGGAAATTCGATGATGTTCTACTTAGGCTAGGCAATACAGTATATAAGCAAAAGAAATGGACGAAAGGCTGCATTATACCATCCCCCCAAAAAAGGCGACATTGGAATTGCAAATAACTACAGAGGCATAACTCTTAGCGCTATAGCTGCTAAGATAAATAATGCCCTTCTTCTTAATCGCATCTAACTCCAAATAGAGAAAATCCTTAGGAAAAAACAAAACGGATTCCGCAAGGAACGATCCCTAACCTCTCAGATCCTGATTGTTCGTCAAATCATAGAGGGAATCGAGCAAATAATCTACTATTTGTAGATTTCTTCAAAGCATTCGACTCAATACACAGAGGGAAAATGGAGCAAATACTGCTAGCATTCGGTCTACCCAAGGAAACAGTTACCGCTAGAATAATGCCTTACAAAGACACTAAAGCAATGGTACGCTCACCTGACACAGATACCGACTTCTTTGACATAGTCGCCGGAGTCCTACAAAGAGATACTCTAGCACCGTATTTATTTATAATGTGCCTAGACTATGTACTTTGTACATCCCTAGATCCCATAAAAGAAAAAGGTCTCACACTAAAAAAAAGGCATGAAAATTATTACGGATGCCGAGGACCTAGCGCTTCTTGTGAATACACCTGCACAAGCCGAATCCATGCGAATTCTATAAAACAGAGTACATGTGCTTTAACAAGGAAGGAAACATCTCCACACTCTACAGTAAGCCTCTAAAGCCAGTAGAACAATTCTCGTACCTTGGTAGTAATATTTCTTTCACAGAAATCGATGTTAATGCACGCATAGGGAAGACATGGTTGGCTTTAAACAGATTGTCCGTTATATGGAAATCAGATCTCATAGACAAGTTAAAGTGACAATTCTTCCAGGCTAACCCTAAAAAAAACTAAAAAAAGCAATATATGAAAAATAAGCAAACATATGCTAGCAAGAATTAATAATCAACCAAGAGAAAAACTTAAACTAAACAAATGGAATAAATACTAAAGCCGCTATAGAAATATGAAACACCATGAAACAAAAACAAAACTGTATAAAACACACAAAATTGACAAACAACTAAAAATCATCAAACACAACAGGAAATCACTACTATTTGACAAAAACAGACCAGGGATTAAAAAAAGGGCAATCAGGGCAATTTCGTTGTAACGATGGGTAGTTCCGATAGTTCGGGAACCTATAAGCTAGTAATAACATACAAATTAACCAACTTTGCTGAAACAATAGAAAAATATACGGAAATATACAGAGACGACTGTTTGATACTAAACTTCAACAAAAACAAAATCTGAAAAAAATTACAAAAATATTCAAAAATAGGATTCAGTATAGATATAAAAAACAATCTAAACCAAACGGACTTCCTAGGCACTACATTCAACCTAAAAAAAGCAACATACCAACCATACAGAATACCAAATGACACCCCACTTTACACACCTCATCTAATGCAATAAAAAATCCCACAATCCATAGGACATGTATTATCCGACAACTCATTAACCGAAGCCATCTTCAGCAACACAAACGAAGACTAGGAGATAGCATTAAGAATAGTGGATTTGAGGGAAATCTAACATACACACCTAATAGGAAAAAACCCAAATAGATCCAGAAGAATAATCTGGTTTAACCCATCATATTGTAGCGTAGTCACGGCGCCATAAAAGGCTTATGTAGTATTGTGGTAGACCGGACAAGCAACATTCAACATAGGTAGTAAGTTTTAAAAAAAACCTACGAAAGAACAGTGGGTTGCAGATAGGCATAAGTGGTTGTTTATTTCTCGCTCGCTCAGTGTGGCCTTTCAGTGAAAGAGAGAAATAATAGGTTAATCTTTTCTATCATAAATTTCATTCATTACCATTATCTTGCAACTTGAGAGACATTCCCCATAACGGAGAACGGAAAATAGCCGCACATCTCCTTGTGAATGCGACACCAGGCGAAAAAGGATGAGTTTCCTTACTTCTGCTTGTGGTCTTAGGGTGGGGGAAGGGACATGTACGTTTTCGCTCTTCTGCAGAAAATTTGGGACGTTTTTTTTATCTAGTTCAGGGCTTATTGACCGGTGACTGGCTGACTGTATGTCTGTGCTTTTAGAATCCTAGTCCATTAAAAACTTTCTGTTATTTTATTTTCTTATTTTCTTTCTTTATCTTTACCCGGAAATTTGATTACCGTTTTCGTTTCAATTTTAATTTTCTATAGACCGTTTAATTACGTTGCATACCTTCCTCTCAGCGATTTTAGAAAATTTTCCCCGTAAAAGTTTTTCAAAACTATGTTCCTAGCATTATAGCTTCATAAATATGTGTATTTATTTCTTCATTTCTTTATTGATAGTCCGTGTTCTTGTCAACCATCCTATTTACCCGATACTTTCTGTCTTTCACTTTCTCTGGAAATCTACTGTACGACCATACAAAATAACCATAATACAAAACAACATATACGTATAAAAGCAACCCCCCCCCCAAAAAAAAACAACAAAGTTTACAAAACGTGATTATCAATATTATTGTTCCTTATTTCTACTATCTCTATTTTCCTATTAACGGATCATTTGTTTATTATTTCTATTATATTTTCTATCTTTCATACTGATATATTCGTTCCTAAGCTTTAGTTTTGAGAAATCGAAATATATCTGCACTTTATTTTGTCGAGGCCAATACCGGTCAAGAATTACATCTCGCACGACCCGAAACATGTGCAAAAAAACTTGACTGTATATACCAATCTTAAATTGCATTCTACCAATCGCATGTAAGGGTACAGCAGCAGCTGTTTTCAGACTTGCATCTTCTATATCTAGTTTGTGTCGGGTTTTCAAAGTTCTGTACATTCGCCCGTGCACAATTGATACATCCGCACCAGTATCTATAATCGCTTTTTATAACCTGCTTGCGAATTTAACCATTACAGAATTAGACGAGACCATCGCACTAGTTATATAGGTCTGTTTATTTTGTTCGGGGGAGGGGGTTACTTTTACACGTGGCCGTCCTCAAATTACCAATACTTTTCTTAGGACAATTTCTCCTAATATGGTCTCTCGAACTGCATACACAATCGTCTAATTTTATCGCTTTTTCTGGATATTCTTTTGGAACCCACTACCTATGTAGAATGTGGCTCTGATCAACTATAGGTCGCATGGGCCTACTAAAATTTCTACTTATATTTTTATGCATCCTCATTTTCCACCTATCTTTTAAGAGTGCTTTTTGATAGGCAATTTCTACTGTTCTTAATTCACTTAATACAACCAGCTTAATTTCGGGGTCCCTTAGTCCTTCTATAAAACAATTCTTAATTTGTTCTTTCACTATCAGATAACTTTCATCTGTGCCACTATATGCTTTGTCCTTCTATAAAACAATTCTTAATTTGTTCTTTCACTATCAGATAACTTTCATCTGTGCCACTATATGCTTTGTCCTTCAATAAAACAATTCTTAATTTGTTCTTTCACTATCAGATGACTTTCATCTGTAACACTATATGCTTTGTCCTTCTATAAAACAATTCTTAATTTGTTCTTTCATTATCAGATAACTTTCATCTGTGCCACTATATGCTTTGTCCTTCTATAAAACAATTCTTAATTTGTTCTTTCACTATCAGATGACTTTCATCTGTAACACTATATGCTTTGGCCTTCTATAAAACAATTCTTAATTTGTTCTTTCACTATCAGATGACTTTCATCTGTAACACTATATGCTTTGTCCTTCTATAAAACAATTCTTAATTTGTTCTTTCACTATCAGATGACTTTCATCTGTGCCACTATATGCTTTGTCCTTCTATAAAACAATTCTTCATTTGTTCTTTCACTATCAGATGACTTTCATCTGTAACACTATATGCTTTGTCCTTCTATAAAACAATTCTTAATTTGTTCTTTCACTATCAGATGACTTTCATCTGTAACACTATATGCTTTGTCCTTCTATAAAACAATTCTTAATTTGTTCTTTCACTATCAGATGACTTTCATTTGTAACACTATATGCTTTGTCCTTCTATAAAACAATTCTTAATTTGTTCTTTCACTATCAGATAACTTTCATCTGTAACACTATATGCTTTGTCCTTCTATAAAACAATTCTTAATTTGTTCTTTCACTATCAGATGACTTTCATCTGTAACACTATATGCTTTGTCCTTCTATAAAACAATTCTTAATTTGTTCTTTCACTATCAGATGACTTTCATCTGTGCCACTATATGCTTTGTCCTTCTATAAAACAATTCTTAATTTGTTCTTTCACTATCAGATAACTTTCATCTGTAACACTATATGCTTTGTCCTTCTATAAAACAATTCTTAATTTGTTCTTTCACTATCAGATGACTTTCAACTATATGCTTTGTCCTTCTATAAAACAATTCTTAATTTGTTCTTTCACTATCAGATGACTTTCATCTGTGCCACTATATGCTTTGTCCTTCTATAAAACAATTCTTAATTTGTTCTTTCACTATCAGATGACTTTCATCTGTGCCACTATATGCTTTGTCCTTCTATAAAACAATTCTTAATTTGTTCTTTCACTATCAGATGACTTTCATCTGTAACACTATATGCTTTGTCCTTCTATAAAACAATTCTTAATTTGTTCTTTCACTATCAGATGACTTTCATCTGTAACACTATATGCTTTGTCCTTCTATAAAACAATTCTTAATTTGTTCTTTCACTATCAGATGACTTTCATCTGTAACACTATATGCTTTGTCCTTCTATAAAACAATTCTTAATTTGTTCTTTCACTATCAGATGACTTTCATCTGCAACACTATATGCTTTGTCCTTCTATAAAACAATTCTTAATTTGTTCTTTCACTATCAGATGACTTTCATCTGTGCCACTATATGCTTTGTCCTTCTATAAAACAATTCTTAATTCGTTCTTTCACTATCAGATAACTCATTTGTGCCACTATATGCTTTGTCCTTCTATAAAACAATTCTTAATTTGTTCTTTCACTATCAGATGACTTTCATCTGTGCCACTATATGCTTTGTCCTTCTATAAAACAATTCTTAATTTGTTCTTTCACTATCAGATAACTTTCATCTGTAACACTATATGCTTTGTCCTTCTATAAAACAATTCTTAATTTGTTCTTTCACTATCAGATGACTTTCATCTGTGCCACTATATGCTTTGTCCTTCTATAAAACAATTCTTAATTTGTTCTTTCACTATCAGATGACTTTCATCTGTGCCACTATATGCTTTGTCCTTCTATAAAACAATTCTTAATTTGTTCTTTCACTATCAGATGACTTTCATCTGTGCCACTATATGCTTTGTCCTTCTATAAAACAATTCTTAATTTGTTCTTTCACTATCAGATGACTTTCATCTGTGCCACTATATGCTTTGTCCTTCTATAAAACAATTCTTAATTTGTTCTTTCACTATCAGATGACTTTCATCTGTGCCACTATATGCTTTGTCCTTCTATAAAACAATTCTTAATTTGTTCTTTCACTATCAGATGACTTTCATCTGTAACACTATATGCTTTGTCCTTCTATAAAACAATTCTTAATTTGTTCTTTCACTATCAGATGACTTTCATCTGTAACACTATATGCTTTGTCCTTCTATAAAACAATTCTTAATTTGTTCTTTCACTATCAGATGACTTTCATCTGTGCCACTATATGCTTTGTCCTTCTATAAAACAATTCTTAATTTGTTCTTTCACTATCAGATAACTCATTTGTGCCACTATATGCTTTGTCCTTCTATAAAACAATTCTTAATTTGTTCTTTCACTATCAGATGACTTTCATCTGTAACACTATATGCTTTGTCCTTCTATAAAACAATTCTTAATTTGTTCTTTCACTATCAGATAACTTTCATCTGTGCCACTATATGCTTTGTCCTTCTATAAAACAATTCTTAATTTGTTCTTTCACTATCAGATGACTTTCATCTGTAACACTATATGCTTTGTCCTTCTATAAAACAATTCTTAATTTGTTCTTTCACTATCAGATAACTTTCATCTGTGCCACTATATGCTTTGTCCTTCAATAAAACAATTCTTAATTTATTCTTTCACTATCAGATGACTTTCATCTGTGCCACTATATGCTTTGTCCTTCTATAAAACAATTCTTAATTTGTTCTTTCACTATCAGATGACTTTCATCTGTAACACTATATGCTTTGTCCTTCTATAAAACAATTCTTAATTTGTTCTTTCATTATCAGATAACTTTCATCTGTGCCACTTTATGCTTTGTCCGCTAAATGAATAATTATTTTCATATAATTCTGCATACTCCCTGTCTATCCTGCCTAACGTTAAATAATTGTATTAAAACTTGATGAGGCGTGCAGTTTATCCTATAATATTCCCTGAGCCGGTACTTTAATTCTATCTAGGATATATTTTGATTTTCTTTCATGACCGCTTGAATGTAACTAGCCACTTATCCGCCTGTTGTAAGAAGTGTCGCCTGATCTTTTCCTTCTTCCCTGGCCTTATTTATCGCAAAATACGTCTCTATTTTCTCGACTCAGGTCCCATAATGCGCGTCCCCCTGCTAATTAGTGGCTAAATCTGTTTGAGATATCCATTGTATTTAAATGAGTTAGTTACAGCTTTTGTTGCATCGACTAACGCTTCTGTGAGACCCTGCAGAAAATCCTTAAATATTTGAGACTTCATTTCAAAACAAAAATTAACAAAAATTTTAAAAAAAGAAAAAAATAGAAATAAAATAGAATAAAAAACAGCAACATACAATACTGTGGAAAAATATTTGAGGTGGGCCCTCTACTTACATGGATGGTGTCGGCTGGAGGGTCAGTGTCCAGTACGAAATACTGAAGGCGAGTCAAGTGGTCTTCGAGCGATCCCTCGTCTCCACTGGGGGTTCGAAACAAGACGGCGACGGCAAAATCCCGCCTGTCGCGGATGTCAAGTAGGTTGGCCCGTTCGTACACGCCGCCGCGTATGCAACGACGACAAGCCACACCTAACGGAGACGGCGAACCGCCCCGTCGAACGCAACAGCCGCCGCTACTAGCGACAGACGACCGCTATGGCAGGCTCCAGCGGAATGAAAAGAGACGTCTTTTGACGGAAATTTTATACCTTTCTACCGGGATGTGCGCAGGTCCGCCTTTCGTATAAATAGACTTCAAATGACAGATGGAGAATCATCGTTTTCACGTCGTACTGATCGTTTGTTACCTGACCAGTCTTCTTTGTCATTTTCGATTGATATACAGAAAGTATCTTTGTTACCCTTGAAATGATAGTTAATTGACCCTTGATTGTACCAGAGGGTTGCGAAACTGGCATTGTTTCGCAAGAGCTGGATAATTGACCACGGACTTTATGCCCTTGTCTCTTTTTCTTTTCTCACACCCTTATGGTCGATATGTTGCGAAACGACTGTCATAGTGCGTGGTTAACACTTCTTATCTTGGTTCTTCGGAGCAACTGCTTTCCCTCTCCTTCGGGATATTCCTCTAAAAATGGCCTTTTAACACCAAACATTCCATTTCGTTTATAAAGCTGAACAGACTCACGATCTTCTCGTCTATTTGATACTCATTTACTACGTAGCTAACATGGCCAAAGATCAATATCAAACCAAATTACGGTTATTAAGGACCTAATTCAAACAAAATTAGCGAGATTACGCTCTGGTATGGCCTCCCCACTAGCTAGTGGAGATCGACATCCATGTCAGCAAGCTAAAACTCCAGGAGCCTTCCCTATAGGAAATGGAGAATTGGTCTGCGGAATACGCGGGTATTCTGAACTCTCTTCATGAACTTCAGATCACACTTCCTTCCACGGACACCAATGTCTCCTCCAGCCCACCTAAGCCCTCGCGTTCAGCCGGGTTCTCTCTGGGAATGAACCCCTCCTCCTTTATAGTGAAGCCTCCTCAAGTGTAAATAACGGCATCCACTTTTAATGGTGGGGAAATGAACGAGGACTTTATGAGTTTTCGTAATTTCCTCTCTCAGTTCGAAAACTGCATGTCAGGCATGGATGACGACACTGACAGATTAAATTTCCTCAAATTCTCCTTGAGCGGTAGACCTCTTTTGTTTATCAACCACCTGAACATGACCAACCGCAACTGGGAGACTCCTTTGACTGCGACTTTTCAAACGACCTCTCAGCTGTTGCCCGTCTGATGGCCCAAATTTTGTTCAATAAATCCCCAAGGAAATTAGAGAGATAATTCTGCTAACCGGTCGAAGGATCCCCCTCATTATCAGCTTTATTTCGCGACACAGGAGAAGCCCTTAAACGACTGCATATCAGGGAGGACAAATCCTCCTGCTCTACTCCCTCACATTTTCAGAACACTCGTCGTGCCCCTTTTCGGAGGTCGGGAAATTCAGCCTCTCGTGGGAATGCTTCCTATCTGATCTCATTCGACCCACAGACCTCGACTGAAGCCCCCGGAAGCCTCCCTCCTATCATGCGCGTCTCCTTCGGTAGGGGAAGGAAGACCGTCCATGTTAACTGCCTGCTGGACACTGGGAGCGTATGATCCTTTGTTGCTAGGGAGGCCCTCGGACCCCTGAACATCCCTGCGGGGTCGAGAATATGACCTTTCACTGACCACCTTTCGGGGTCAATATAGAGAATGCTAACGGGAAGTGACTCTGAGGACTCACTTGGGAACGGGTCAATGGCAGATGCTGCTTATCTTGGTACACAAAACTTTAGATCTTTCAAACCGCATGAATCTGGATACTCTGTTGGATAATCTCCAGGAAATGGGCTATATTCTTGTCGGCGACTTCATTACAGGATCCAACAAAATCACTATACAAGGCATATTGGGTTGGATATCATGCCATACCTGGGACCTCTCCAGATGATATCCTGCGCTTGGGACCAGGCCTTTTCCATTCCGTCTGGACTCATTCCCTTTGGAAGAGGATTCCTTTCTAGGTGAAGAGCACCCATCTCATCAGGGGACTGCGGCACTCTCCTTCAGTAGGGTACTGGATGCTACTGACGAAGTTGAGTCTTCCCATTTGTGCTATGCCTTGGAACCAGAGGCCACTTATATGGACCCCCATTTAGTGCAGAATCGCTGGGCCTTCCTGAGCAGGAATCCTTTTCTGATATCGACCAGAAGAAGGTGAGGATGTTCCAGGAGTCCATTATCTTAAAGGACAATAAATATTATGTCGAATTACCTTGGCACCTGGACAGGCAAGTCGCGAGTTCGCTCCAACCACGCTATCTCTATCCGTATTTTGGACCGAGTGGATCGGAGACTAAACAGGGAGGGTGTATACCAACAATACTTAGAGGTGTTTCGCCAACAGAAACGAGACGGTACCATTAAAGAGATCAATGTTCTGCCCAACCAATTTGAAGATTACACGTGGATCCCTCATCGGCCTGTCTTCAAAACAGACCCGACCTCTACCACCAAGATTCGCCCAGTCTTTAATTGCAGTTTAAAAATTGGAGACTCTGTTTCCTTAAATGAGGTAGCATACCCAGGCATTAATTTGACAGTCAACATGCTGAGCCTGTTACTGTCATTCAGGCCCAATAAGCATGTGCTGCTTGCAGACATTAAGAAGGCGTTTCTGATGATCCGTCTCCGACTGGAGTCGGACAAGAATAGATTCTGCTTCTTTTTCCGGGATGGGGATCAACTACGTTGTTACAGGTACACAACCATTACTTTTGGTTTTATATCGATTCCCTTCATCCTGGTTTGCATTTTGACATTTCACGCTGCCAGATTTCCTCCGGATTGTTGTCGATCCATGATGGAGGAACAGTTTTATGTTGACAACCTGATGGTGAGCGATGCTGACTCGGATATTCTTATCGAAATGTACTCCACTTGTAGGGCGCGACTTCAACAGGGTGGGTTTGAGCTACATGCACGCAACTCTAATTGCATAGACAAGATGGGTCGTGATGGTACCCCCAGCAACCACGGGAGCAAGTGGGAGAATGTGTTGGGCTACCGCTATGCGCCCCTTGCTGAAGAAATGAGCGTTACCCCAGTAAATTGCGACCCTTGTGCCTCAACCAAACGACGAATACTGACTGAAACAGCCAAAATATTTGATCCACTGTCCCTATGCCTTCCGGTAACCCTACGGAGCCGAGTGCTGGTGGCTAAACTTTGGAAGGAGGGATTGAAATGGGACGAACAGATTCTGGACAATTTTCTACCCTTATGGAAGACTCTTGCGAAGATCCTATCCGGCCTGAGTGATTTCATGTTTAGCAGAAGAATCTTTCAGGGGGGCCATGAAGGAGAATTTATTGTTCATATTTTGTGATGCCACTGTCGAGGCTTATGGGTTCGCGGCGTACATCATGCAAAAGCGACACTCCAGGCTGGTCTTCGCCAAGGCTAAGGTGCCCCCCTTGAAGACAAAGATCCTCCCCACATTAGAACTAATGACCATATGACTTTAAAATGCTTACCCACCGTTCTGGACGGCTCTAAGGGTTTGATTGCCGCAGGATTGTATGTGGCTACTGACACACTGGTTGTCTGGTCATGGATTCTCTCACAGTCAATGGCAAGTAAGAACGTCTTCGCCAGGAATCGGTTGAAGGATGTACTTCAGATGAAGGATCAGCTTGTCGCTATATACGAACTGGAAGCGAACTTCCATTACACCCATACCTCCCAGAATCCAACCGATCTCATTACCAGAGGCATGTTCTTGAAGAGGTTCAAGTCAGTTTTCAACTTCTGATACAGCGGCCCCTCCTGGATGGAAGGGGGGGTGGGGGTACCGCATGGCCAGTACAGAATTTGTCCTGCCTGAGTCGCAATTCCCAGCAACTTGTATCTACATCCATAAGTGTTTCCATGGCCCTCGAAACAAACTACACTCCTTGTGTTGATTTTGCGCGCTACTCCGATTTTTCCTTTCTTCTCAGGGTAATGACCCTGGTGCTCCTATTCATCAATAAACTGAGGTGGTGGCACGAAGAGGTGGGAAAAAAGGCGATGGTATACATGATGAGAAACATACAATCACAGTCGTACGGAACGGAACTAGACTTCTTACGGAATCCCGCCAGGAAATTGATGCCCCCCTTGGTTCGTTCTCTTGATTTGTTTTTAGACCCGAACAGCCTGATCTGTTCTCGTGACAGGATAGACAGAACTCCCCACCTTGGCTTCGAGGTGAAGAATCCCATCCTGTTGGGCAAGGACCACCTCGTAACACGGCTGATCATTATGGATTGTCATTCCAGGAGTACCCATTTGGGAGTGGGGTTAACTTTAGCAGAAATGAGGTACTGTGGATTTTGGGTTCCTCAGGGGAGACAGTCGGTAACTAAGACATAACTAAAGGCCTGCCTTTCCCTCTAACTCTGCCAGCCTTCCAGTTTCCCGTGTTGAGTTCACGGAACCCTTTAAGAATACAGAGCAGACTTCACGGGATATTTTTTGATTAGAAGTGGGTCAGCAGAAGAAAAGGTTTACCCCCTGCTTTTCACTTGTATGGCAATTAGAGCCATACACGTGAAGGTGGTCCCTGATAGGAGCATGCTATCCTTTGTGCAGGCCCTAGCCAGGTTCACCAACCTTTACGGTGTCCCTCAGGCCCTTTACTCGGATAATGCAAGGACCTTTATGGGCGGTGGAAAACTGTTTGCTCGGCTTTCCCTTTTTCATGAGTACCAAGAGAGATTCACTTCTTCCAATATTAAACAGCGCACTACCCCCCTTTTTTCTCCTTGGTATGGAGGTGTGTGGGAAAGGTGCATACAAACGGTAAAAACATACATGTACAAGACCATCGGCCGGGGAAGAATTATCGTTTCTGATATCCAGAGAGCAGGGAATAATTGTCCTCTGACCTACTGGGAACTTGCAGATAGGAGACTGGAGGTCATAAGCCCCAGCATGTTCCTGGGACTCGGCAAGAATACTGGACTGATATTAAGACTACAAACAGATGACCTGTCGACGTCTGCTCCCCCTAGTCGGAGGAAGTTGGTGGTTGGAGGATTTTCGGCGGCTATGTTACGAAGAATATCTTCTTTGCCTTAGGACTCCAAGCCCGACCACAGTAACCCGTTCTCAATCGGTTATGGGTAAATGACATAGTCCTCATTAAGAGGCCCCTCAAGCCGAGGCCTTTCTGGATCTTGGGATCCATCCTGGAACTTTTAAAATCAGATGAGAATATCATCAGGTCGGCTCGCGTCCGACAGAGTGATGGCGCAGTGGTGATACATTCTCTGAAACATCTTTACCCATTAGAGCTTTCAGTCTCTCCAGAGGACGCCGAAGCCACCGGGGCGACTGCGACACCCCACATCTCTCTCCGACGTTTCGGGCCGACTTCTAGGAGAGGAGGCCAGACTTTGATTGTACCCGTAATTCCCCACAAGGAGATGAAAACATGGTTGCCTGTGATCACTGCGATGAGTGGTTCAATTTCCGGTGCGCGTGAGTGGAGAAAGTCCCACCAAGTGACAGAAGTAGTACTCCTCAAAAGCGGCGACGAGGCAGGCCCTGTTCCAAGGTACACTCTAGCCCAAAATGGTGGTACCTGTCGGTGTATTACTAAGGAGAATCTGTCGTTTGCAAACTTCACCACTAACAGTAAATGGCATCCTCGGGGTTCTATCTTATTTTTTTTCCATTATTTTCCTTTTTTTTGTTTGTTTCTTTCCTTTGGAATGTGTGGAAAAATATTTGAGGCAGGCCCTCTACTCATGTGGACGGGTGTGGTATATTGGTTAATAAGAAACGGAAGCACCGTTTCGGCCATTTTTAGTTGTGGTAATAAAAAGGCAGGAGTGATTATTCTACCAGATGACATTCAACTGGATTATTTGTTGTGTTATTCATTCAATAAGCAAGCTGTAACATTTTGGCAACGAGGATATTTTCTTCAACAAGAAATACCATTACTCGGACATTTAGAAGAATCATGCGTTGTCAGGAAATATCTCAACCTTCCTGGACCGCGTGGAACTGTCGTTTTTTTTTAAATCGCAAACGATATCGAACATGAAAGTCAAACAAAATGCAAAGCAGTTTTGCTTAGTATTAATGGGGAAAAGGCGTACAGAGTCTTGGAGGATTGTGTACCCCTTCAAAAACCAAGCGAAAAGTCTTTGGAGGAAATTACGTAGCTGTTGCTGGATCATTTTAAACCGAAACAACTAGTAATCGCAGAAAGCTACAGGTTTTACAATGCCAAACAAGAGGTGGGTGAGTCAGTTTCTAATTTTCTTGTTCGCCTTAAACATTTATCTTCCACATGCGAATTTGGGTCATTTTTAAAAAGAGTATTACATGACAAATTTGTGTGTGGGCTAAAAGACGATACAATTCAAGAAAGATTATTGTTCGAGGACATGTCGCCAAAAGAACTTTTAAAATGGCTCAAGCCATGGAATTGGCGAAGGCAGATAAAGAAAAAAAAGACGGCTAAATTATATAAAATGTGTACGGAATCTAATGCAAGTGATTTACAAAAGAAAAAAAATTGTGTTTTGGGTGCAGTGCAAAATGGTACGAGACACGCACACAGTGTCCAGTATGGGGAAAGAGCTGTTTTAAAGGTAACAAAAAAAACAGTTTTCCAGACAATGTAAAAATGAAAAAAAGGGAAAACATGTCGCACTACATACAAGAGACATACGAGACATTATTTTGTATGAGATCCAGTAATTTTAAACCGTACGTGTGTAAACTCAAGTGAAATTGAATCCAGTACGAAATGGAAATTGACACCGGGTGTTCATCGACTCTGATAAGCAAAAACAATTCGATTTACTACCGTACGCGAGACTCTAAAAAAGGGACAATACAGAGGTTACGGACCTATTCAGGTGAGGTCATTATACCTAAGGGAGTGGCTAACCTGAAAGTCAAATACCAGGGCAAAATGTATAATTTAAGAATGTTGGTTGTACCCAGATCGGGACCAAGTCTTCTTGGAAGGGGTTGGCTGGAAAGTTTGCCAATTAATCTCTCTGCTACCTTCAATCAAATTGAATGGACCGATTTAAATCAGGAATTTGCAGAACTTTTTAAACCAGGCTTGGGTACATTGAAAATCGCGACAGCCAAATTGTACATTAAACAAAATAGCACCCTCGTTTTATGAAGGCTCCGTACCCTTAACAATTAGAGAGAGGGTGGAAGCTGTACTTGAGCGAATGGTTGCTACCTCCGTTATCAAACCAGTCTATTTTTCAGAATTGTCCCCGTTTTAAAGAGAAATGGGCAAGATTTGTTGGGATTTTAAGCAGACCGTCAATTCTGTTTTGTAAATAGACAAATATCCCATTCCGAATATAGATGACCTGTATTCTAAAGTCTCGGGTGGACATTATTTTACGAGACTGGATTTGAGTGACGCTTATTTACAGGTTCCTCTGGACGAAGAGTCACAAAAACTAACGAAGATAAACACGCATAAAGGTATTTTTATGTGTACTCGGTTGTGTTTTGGTAGTGTTTCTTCGCCGGAAGTATTTCAAAGAATTATAGATCAACTTATTCAAGGAATACCAAAGACAGTTGCTTATCTCGACGACATCCTAATCTCGCGACAAACTATGGATGAGTATAATAGGAACCTGCGTGGAGTATTAAAGAGATTACGAGATGCTGGTCTCCGCCTTAGAATTATTTTGGATATAAGGTGTGCTCTAATTCCCCGCCTGGATTTATAGACTAGGCGAGATCATGTGGTCTATTCCTTAGCCAATCACTGACCATACTGCGTGGCTGATACATTACTTAATCACTGATTCTTTCACAGTATACTTGCAACCATTGACGAAGGAACTAAGGACTCTTTATCAGAGGAACCAAAGGATTCATTTTCGAAGGACTCTTTACCAAGGATCCAATTCCACAGGACAAGCGCTCTTGCTTGAAGGCCAAAGGATGGCCCATAAAAACTTAACAGAGGTGATAAATGTGAATTCAAAATGTCGTCAATTTTATCCTGGGTCATAGGATTGATTCTGAAGGAATCCATCCAACTCAAGAAAAGATCAATGCAATTCGCAAAGCACCCACACCAAAGAATATGTCTGAATTGCGTAGTTTTTTTTTTTAGCTTTTGTTAATTACTATCGCCGGTGTGTAAACAATATCAGCACGGTTCTAGCTCCATTGTACAAATTATTACAAAAAGGAATTCCCTAGAAATAGGGACCAGACAAAGCCTTTGCTTTCAAGCCATCAAAGGAGTTGTTAATGTCAACTAATGTTTTGGTTAATTAAAATGCTGAATTTATCATGACGGTAGGTGTGGGGCAGTATTATCGCATATAATGAAAGACGGGAGTGAAAAACCGATTTATTTTGCCTCCAGGACATTATCAAAGGCAGAACGGAATTATGCCCTGATAGAACGTGAAGGACTAGCAGTCATTTTTGGAGTTTCCAAATTCGATAAATATATTTATGGTCAAGAATTTACCATCATCACGGATCATAAGCCACTGCTTGTCCTTTTTAAAGAGGACCGTGCAATATCACCAACAGGAAGTGCTAGAGTGCAACGTTGGGCATTTGTTCTTGCAAGTTATCACTAGTGTACAAACCTGATTCAAAAATATCCAATGCAGATGGAGTCGGCTACCTGTAGAGGATTATTTTACGCCATTACCTTGTCCGGAGAAAGTAGTACTCTCCATGTCAGCTTTAGACTTAACCCCAGTCATGTCAAAAACTGTCGCTTTTTACACATCAAGAGATTCCGTGTTATCACAAGTGCGTAAATGGATTTTGTATAGATGACAGGAAAAATGATCACTTGACTTTCAACCATACACAACCAGGAAGGATGAGTTATCAGAACAGCTGGGTTGTATTTTATGGGGATCACGGGTGGTTATCCCAACAAAGTGTCGAGACGCTTTACTAAAGGAATTACATGAGAGTCATCCAGGAATTTCACGGATGAAGTCTCTTGCTCGTAGTCACATTTGGTGGCCTAAGATGGATGCAGATATTGAATTGTGTGTGAGGAGTTGTGGAATGTGCCAAGATAGTGCAAATATGCCTCAGGCTAGTGCATTGCATCCATGGGAATGGCCAGGGAGGGCTTGGTTCCGAGTGCACATGGATTATGCGGGCTCTATCCAGAGCAAGTGGATTCTAGGGATTGTCGATACCCACAGTAAATATATAGATGCACATGTGTCATCACTGTCTTCTTCAGAAACAGAAAGGATGTTGCGACGCACATTTGCCACACATGGGAGACCACATGTGATCGTATCTGACAACGCTATCAGTTTTACTAGTAAGGAATTTTCCAAGTTCAGTGCCCTAAATGGCATTAAGGATGTTAGATGTGCACCATATCACCCCTCCTCGAATGGACTGACTGAGCGTGCAGTGCAAACCAATAAATGTGGACTTTAAAAAATTACTGGGGATTTGGAAACGCGATTATTGCGTGTCTTAGCAAGTTACCGTTTATTCGCGCAATGCTATTAATGGGCCGTCAGCCTAGATCTCGTCTAGACCTTGTGTATCCAGATTTATCTGCCAAAGTTACCAGAAAAATAGATGATGCTAAAAGATCGACGGATAAAAATCGTATTGAAAGAATGATCCATGTTGGAGATGCAGTTAGTGTGATGAATTTTCAAGGGAGGCGAAAAAGGCTGTCCAGAGTTTTAGAGGAGCTACTTGGTGCACTGACTTTTAGAGTGCAGTTAGAGGATGGTCGATTATGGAAAAGACATGTGGATCATATTCGCGTGGATTTTCCAACAGAACATGTCATGAGAGATCCAGAAGAATCCAGTCAACCTCTGGGAAGTCGGGGACAAACAGTTACAGGGCACTCAACATCTTTTGCACAGCTTCCAGCACCCTATAGAGATAGCAGCCTCAACAACCAGTTCCAGCTTGGGAGATGAATATCCCAGAACTCACATGAGAACATGTTTTTAGAAACGCAAAAAAGAAGAAAGAATGAACAATGATGAGGATAAAACCAAAAGACAGCGCACCAGCATGAAACCAGACACAAGGGGGAAACCAGCCAGTGCCAGGGGGAAATTGCTGCTCAAGAATCTACAGAGGCTACAGATGATGATGATGTGACTATGTCTGAGAGTCGGGCAATGCTTCCTCCAAGTGATGGGTGTTCTTGCCGGAGTTCCGGGGAGGGACATATGGATGTTTCTTGGTGTCGTTAACAATATGTGTGGAGTTTCAAGCTAATTGAGGAGGGATGTGGTATATTGGTTAATAAGAAACGGAAGCACTGTTTCAGCCATTTTTCAGTTGTGATAATAAAAAGGCGGAAGCCGACACCATTGTTACAGCATGCTTATCGAATAAATAACACAAGTAATCCAGTTGAACGTAATCTGGTAGAGTAACCACACTCTACCAGATTATGTTCAACTGGATTACTTGTTGTGTTATTTATTCGATAAGCAAGCTGTAACAATGGCGTCGGCTGGAGTGGCAGTGTCTAGTACGAAATACCGAAGGCGAGATCGGCGCCTGACGGGAATTTTATGCCTTTCTACCAGGATGTGCGCAGGTCTGACTTACGTATGAATAGACTTCAAATGGCAGAGGAAGAATAGTCTGAATATGCCCTTGTCACTTTTTCTTTTTCTCACCCCCTAATGGTCGAAAGTTTTTCGACAATACACTGTAGGAGAAAAGAGAATACCACCGACCTTTTTGTCGCTATTCTTTTATATAAAAATGTTTTTCTGTACTGTTTTTTTTTATAATTTTTTTTAGTGTCTATTAGTTATCTGTCATTTTTTTTCTGTTCCTTTATTTAGGCCGAGTGTGTATTATCTCACCAATTTCTTCTTTCTTCTTACCTTTTTTTCCCAAGCTGGTTTCGAACGTCTGGTTTTTGTTTGTTTGCTTGTTTGTTTTTGGTTCTTTAATTCGGACGAGGCGCTGTGGCATGAATTTTCGCAGGTTCTCAAGTCTATATCATTTAGATATAGCTAGTCACCTTCTCCAAAGTAGTCACGGCGCCATAAAAGGTTTATGTAGTATTGCGATAGGCCGGGCAGCTAATAAGTCACAAGCCACATTCAGCATAGGTAGTGGGTTTAAGAAAAACAATTTACGAAAGTATAGTGGGTTGCAGATAGGCATAATGGGTTGTTTATTTCTCGCTCACTCACTGTGGCCTTTCAGTGAAAGAGTTTGTTTAATATTTTTAAGTTCGGAAAAGAATATTGTTTTAGAAGAAGAAGTGAGCCATGCCTGATTTATTAGGTCTTTTATGGTGGCACTTTTGTATTGTACGGGACATTCGCTTTTGTAATTGATAATACAGGAATTGTTAGAGAACCCTCCCCCTTAAACAAGATAAACTTAGAAACCAGTCAACATGTCCTCAAATGCCTCAAATGCATGAATATATATATATATATATATATATATATATATATATATATATATATATATATATATATATATAGAGAGAGAGAGAGAGAGAGAGAGAGAGAGAGAGAGATAGATAGATAGATAGATAGATAACAGTTAACTGAAACTTTTTATAGATGTAAAATAAAAGAGATTGTTTCTAATTATTAATAAAAAGAAAGAATATAGATTATTTATTCAGATTTAAATTGATAAATGATTTGAGAAAACTATATTCTATAGTTTTTGAATTATTATTACTTTTTAAAAAATTATTAAATCATGTACGGAATATATAAATAGATGAAATAGAATAAAATAAAATAGGCAAACTATAAGAGGTAAATTGTTATTTTTCCTTTATCGATAATATTAGACTGACCGAATGAAATTTTAAGAATTAATCATATATAAAGATAAATACTTTTTATTACAGATGTATTACATAATTTGAATTTGTCACCGTAAGGGGTCACCTTGAACTTATTAACATAAGAAACAAAGTAAAATATGTAAATAGTTAATTAATGTTGGAATTTATTTGTGATAGGGAAAAATGAAATGAGACGGAAATATTCGTGTATTATTATTCCAAATCGGATCCTCCTAGGATCTTTCATAATTTGGAATTTATTGAATATAATACGGTGTTAAGGGTTGGAGTATACTTTACTGTTTCGTTAAGATTGCATATATATATATATATATAATATATATATATATATATATATATATATATATGTGTGTGTGTGTGTGTGTGTGTGTGTGTGTGTGTGTGTGTGTGTATAAACTAAAAAGAATAATAACTACCAATACTATCATTTTTAATGTGAAAAAAATGAGATATTGCTGCAATCCTCAGATTGTTATGCTGTTCTGCTTTTAATTATTCGAGCACTCGAATACACACACACACACACACACACACACACACACACACACACACACACATATATATATATATATATATATATATATATAATATATATATATATTATATTGATATTGATATTGATATTGATATTGATATATTGATATATAAACTGAGTTACAGAAAGAAAAATTGGATCATAAGCGTGAATTTAAAACAAATAACTCAGAAAAGAGAACGGAAATTTTAATAATAATAATAATAATAATAATAATAATAATAATAATAATAATAAAACAATCAATTGAATCCGAAAAGATGAATGTCTATGACAAATTACAAATCTCTCTCTGTAGCAATTCGACGGCAAAAGTAGGAAAAACATACATACATACATAACAGAAAAAAGGAAAATACAAAATATCAAAAACTCTTTTTTAGATTTGATAGAAAAATATGTATTTATCAAGGTCGTTTCTGCGTTGTAAGAATTAGCAGCGGCAGCAGTTTGAATGCTAACAAAATCAATAACCTTTTTTATTCTTAAATCAATCAAATCTAGACTGAACAGAACAAGAAATAACTGAAATTATAGAAATTTTTAAAAATTTGCAATTTATTGATTCACGTATACGATGTGTCAAATCTGTTGCTTCATCTGTCTCCACGTTGCATACTAAACACTGAAAGTCACAGTGGAAATCATTTTTGGTTTCAGTTTTTGATATTCCAAGTACAGTTTTTAATGTCAGTGAAAAATTAATACAAAAGAAAAACAACATTTATTGTAAAATTTAAATTTAAAAGGAATCGAAATGCAGAGATAATATTTAGAATAAATAGAGGTAATAGGAAATTCCAATAAAGTCATTTTATTATAATCAGATAAACGGACAATGGATTCAGGCTAAATATTTCAGGATTATTCGGGACCAACATTTAAATAATTATATGCAGATATTGACGTCAGTTAGTTGCCGACTTTGTGGTCCATGTTTGAACCAAAGTGCAGTTGAAAATTTCAAAGCCCAATTTTCTGCATCTCAAGGCGATTAAGACTGGAAATAAGGGTTGAATTAGAAATGCCGTTTTTTTTTCTTTTAAAATGTAATTTCTAATTTGAAAATAAATTTTCGTTTCTTCTTTTAAGAAAAATATGGGGAAGAATTTTAATAGAGCTTCTAACACTTTGAAGTGAAAATATTCGTTCTGTAAAACAGTTCAGAAAATTCACAATGCCAAATTGTTTTATAATTTAATGCTTGGTCTTTGTTGCAATATGTGCATGTTGTTCAGTGTATCTATGATAATATTTATAATTTAGAGTTATAGATGTACTGGCTTTTGAGAAAAAATGAAAACTTTTGACTTCAAATTCCGGATTCATTATGTAGCCTCATATTTTGACTTTCAGAATATCCAGAGACGTTTGAAGCTAAAATATTTTTGTTCCTTTAAGGAAATATTATGATTTTATATCTATATTAAGTCTGTGTTTGTATCAGTGTAATTTGTGAATCCGGTTTGTTTATTTTTATTATGGCGAATTCATTACGATAGGTGTATTGAGATATTTATTTATATTGTATCGGTAATCCTGCAGGGATTATCTTCCCTTGTTTTGTTGCGGTTGATGTAGGTGTATGATAATCTTTCCTTGCGGCTAGGGTTTGTCGTTAGGGAGCGTTGAGACCTAAATGTAAAAAGGCAGTTCCGCAAAAACTCTCTCTCTCTCTCTCTCTCTCTCTCTCTCTCTCTCTCTCTCTCTCTCTCTCTCTCTCTCTCTCTCTCTCTCCTGGGATCTCCAGATATGAACTAGACCAAGTTTGTTTCTCCGTCCATTTTGACTTATGTGGGAGGGGGGTTGCCCACCTGCTACGAACAATAAGTGACAACCTTTTCATCATATACCTCAACTATATTCAAGAAATCTTTGTTATTCAGTCATATATACGTGTTCCTTGAACACGTGGTGATTCTTTAATAGGTTTGTGAAGGAACTTGGTTCCATACTCGGGATTTGTTGAATTAAATGTAATATAGTATTAATTGACAATTCTTTATATTTCTACCGAATATTCTGTGCTAGGTTACTCTCTTTTAGGTAACCGAATGTATTATGAGAATGGGAGCTAACAACTCCGTAATTCTTATGCCCCTTAAGAAGCCAATAACTGAATTAAATCCATGTTTGTATGTGTAACAAACTTAACAGGAATTACTCCCTGTTGAAAATAGCATGCCAGTTTTACTTGTATTTTCATAGCCAGTCAAAGAGCATAGGTTCCTCGATATATTGTAAAACTACAAATTTATTTTTGGCTGCTTTAATTTCAACGGCCTTAGATGTAAGTACATATTTTCATAGTTTTCTTTGAGTATCTAGAATGAAAAAAAAATAGAGGGGAAAAATAATAAATATTCGACTTGTTGACAATGTCGTTGCCGTCAAAAAATCTTTATCAACTCAAAAATCTTCAGCAGCTGAAAAATCCGTCGTCGTAAAATCTTCAGCAACTCAAAATCGCGACTCGACCCCACTTCTACTTATACTAGTTTCTCCTCAACATCCAGGTGTCTGCGTCCCACACACGAGATTCTCGAGTCAAACCCGACTGCCGGAATCCTCATAGCTATCATCCTGACACTTACATCCGGGACTGTAGCTTCTCGACTTCGGTGACAATGTTTGCATTCTGAAGAAAGCTGGTTCGATTCTACAGTCCTACATGTCAGGCAAAGCCTAGCCCGCTTCCTTCGAGAATACTGCAGGCCTTAACGTTCGCCACTCACCTCGTGTTCTCTGTCACAGAGTAATCGGCATTATTCTCATATATTGGCCATGTCATTTTTATCAAATTTATATATAAATCAAATTTATATATATATATATATATATATATATATATATATATATATATATATATAGTTTGTCAGGACTTGTCTCAGACGAATAGATGAAAATATTTTTTTTAAACTATGAATTCATGGTGCCTAGACATTAAAAAAAGAACCCTGAAAGATATAATTACTAGTATTAATCATTAACAAAATTTATCCTCAAAATTATTAGCATTTAAAATGTAAAAATAAAATTATTAAATTTTTTACCATTATTATTATTATTATTATTATTATTATTATTATTATTATTATTTCCATTTCACAAAATACATCTGTTAGATGATTGAGGGATGAGTCGTCAGCAATGTTGTATCCCTGGGATCACTGGAAATTTCTGGTCTTTCAACATCGGATTTCATCACCCAGGAGACCAATCGGGGCTGATCAAACCCCGACTCTCCCCCACTCAGCAACGGGCTTTCACCAACCTTGCCTCCTGTTGACCGTCGCTTTATATTACTGGTCATGGCAATTATTCATATATATGATTCCTTAAATGTATCAATCGAGTTTTGTCTCACTACCAGGACGAAGAGGCTGTGGTAAGATTGTTTTCTCTTTTTTCTTTTTTTCCCCATTTTTCTTCCCTTCCTCCCCCCTTTCTTAATTTTAGTTTTATCCAATTATTTATTTGCAAGAGAGGGATTTTCTTCTTTTCTTTTTTCGTTTATCTTGCATACCCTAAAACTATATGAATCGAAATAAGTTCTACTCATTCAAGCATAAGAGAAAAATAATTTATTCATTTTCTTTTACATACTGTTTTCACATACGCAACAAATATTTACCACAAAACTACGGCCTACTTAATTACACATAAAAAAATTAAATAATGCGGAGATTCAGAACAAAACCACGTTCTACATATTAGAAATATAAAAATTTTAAAAAATTAAATATAAGGTTTGCAAATACGCAACGAATATATACAATAAAACTACGTTCTACTTATATAAATATAATTAAAGACGTTTAAAACTATACGGATTCACTATACGTAGCTACGTGCAAAACACGCTCTTTTAATTCGCACGGAGATTGTTAAAAAATATTTTAAAACGTCAATAAAGAATTGAAAATTAACTTTTTAGTGTTTTATTTTACGTTTAATATAAAGAACAATTTCAAGTTTATGTGTTATAAAAAAGAAAAAAACAAATTTCTTTTATATAAAACCTAAATTTTTGGATTTAAAAGTTAAAAATTCCAGTAAAAACCCGCCATTTCTTAATCTTTGTTGACATAAATAACGCATCTTGACGTGTGCACTATTTTTAGTATTTTTAGTATAGTATTTTTCTGAAGCAAAAACAAATTACTAATTTAGCATTTCCTTGATGCCTAACGATTTAACTCTTAATATTATTGAAAAAGAGAGTTGGGAAAATAAAAATTAGAATTTTAGAAATTATCTATAATAAAATTCTATAATAATATTCTTTTATTTTTTTATTTTTTTCCCGATACATCTATCAAATTATTAAAGTATATAAAACATTACATACCTCAAAGGTGAAGTTCTTTATTCAATGTTGTAGTGTTTAAAGTTTTTAATTTATTCCATAATGAAAAAATCTTTATTTAAATAGTCTGCCCCTATTTCAAATTTTGTAAACTCGCAATCTTCCTCGTCATTAATTTCTGAATAATAAATAATCTAATAATTATTATTTTTGTAGCCAATCACTGTACCATCAAATTTAAGATTTTTATTTTTTATTTCAAAAATATGTTGGATATGTTTTCCAACTATTTTTCCTTCTAATATATTAATAATATTTTCTTTATAAATTTAAGAAAATTCCTTAGATAAATCAGCTGTTGAATTGTGATTTTTTTCATAATTTTTTAGTTTTGGAGCAAGTTTTTTTGTTTTTCTTTTTTCTTTTTTGGCTTTTCTTTTTATCAACCTTTCATAAATTTCTTTGTCTATTTTCCCTTTTTTTTATTTTGTTTCCTTCAATTTGTGACCGGGCATACGGTATTGATTTGGAAATTAGTTTAATAATATGAAAATCTAAGGTCCGAATTAACTCGTCTGTTTTATTTCTTTTTGTTTTTATGCTTTCTGGATATAAACGGGAGAATTATTTGTTTCCAAATAGAATAATAGATTTCTTCAAACACTGTTTGGGTTCTCTTTCACAGAGTATAAGTATACACGCATCACGGAACCTATTTACCCATAACACCTCATTGAAAATAACAACTACGTTTGTTTCCCTTAGATCCATCCGTAATCATTCTGACGACAATTTTTAATTCAAACATTATTTTCAAAAATTCATAAAAATAAGAATGTTATATATTATGTCATTATTTTTAGCGAGATGTGTTTTATACAATATTTTCTTTGATTAAATAAATACGATTTTGCTTGATATTAAACAAAAGTATTTATTTTACATTTTATAAATTTTTAAAAATCTCTGAAAATCTCTGAAAAATAAAATAAAAATGTAGACAATACGAACTTTTAATATAAAATTCTTTTGAAAATAATCTAACAATTAACAAAAAAAAAGATACATATTTTTTCTTATTTACGAGATTTTAAGTTTCAATGCCCTATTTCCAAAACTGTTTTATTAGCGAATTATCTTTTTTTATATATGTTATGTCATTACATTGTCTTTCCAAAAATGTAAAATTTATTTATATACTATGAAAAAAAAAACAGATCTTTGTTGGGGGGATCAATGCGCAAAACAAAAACTAACGAAAAAAATTATTAGCCTTTTCAATTTAGTAAAAAAAAAAAATCTATTTACAATAAAGTTCGTCTTTTATTACTTCATAAACCGAAAGTTTTATTAGAATCGGATCGTTAGTTTATTTTATATGATTTTTAGAAGAATTTCCTGTGATCACCCTTTTATATAGTAGGCCTTAATTTGCACATAGCTAACTATACGCAACGAATATTTACAATAAAACTACGGTCTATTTATTTAACTATAATAATAATTTTAAAAATTAAGTTTTGCATATACGCAAAGAACGAAAATACGTTCTAAAAAACAATTAAAAACAAGCAGATTTGCCTATACGCAACAAACGAAGCTACTTTCTACTTATTTCTACTTATTTCTACTTATTCAAACAACGAAATTTTCTTTTTTAAAAAAACAGACGGTTAACATATACGCAAGGAATATTTACAACGAACCGTCGTTCTACTTATTTAAACATAAATTTTTTTTATAAAACATACGATTAGCGTTTACGCAACGAAAGTTTACAACAAAACTCAGTTCTAAAACATGAACAACGGCTAAATTTTAGAACATACGGTAGCATATATGTAATGAATGTTTACAACAAAACTACACGATTTTCCAAGTATGAATGTGTGTACAGCTTACAGTCATGATGGAGCTTAAACGCACTCACATGTACGAAGGAGGAAAAAAACGGAGTGTGTGGGGGGGGGCTCCTTCCGATGATCAACGACGAAGTTTTCGCCCCACAATATTACTATTGTCCGACGTCAGACCCCAAATAACAACAGCACCAAGGGCGAACTTATCACCGCTAAGCACCAGCGAGGACCCCTGTATGCATATATGAAACAAATATTTACATTCTTATTTTGACGAAGCTACCCAAATGCACTAATATTTAAAAACCACACACGCACGCACGCATAAAGCGAAAAAAAAACACGAAACGTATATTTACAATTTAGTTTGTAAAAAATGCAGAAGACACTGACTCGCCAACTGCTTATGTCAATGGAAAATATTTATAATACACATAGGCACATGCTCAAATAATGCATTTAATCGCAGCAAACATGGTAAAAGATATTCCTTTACGTTTAAAATTAAATCCTGGACCAAACACTGCCTCTTTTTAACCATAGCCATAACACTATATATTGTATTCATAATACAAGTATAGACTATTATTATTATTAACTCCTTTTGAGTTTTCACATCAGCGTTAGCTGATGGTCTTTCACTGGAGTCTGAGTCTCCTCAGGTCTCCAGGACTCTTCTGAGTATTCTGGCAGATTGCAGCAGTGCAGTGTTCTGAATGGTTTCAATCCTTCCTCTGATATCCAAACTTTCCAAACCCTTTTCTAATCCTTTTGGGACTGTTCCAAGTGCACCAACCACAATTGGTATCACTTTCACTTTCATATACCATAACTGTTTCAGTTCTCTGGCAAGGTCCAGATATTTGTCAATTTTTTCATTTTCCTTTAGCTTCACCCTATGATCTGCTGGCACTGCAAAATCCACCAGTTGACAAGTTCTTTCTTTTTTGTTTATCAACACTAGGTCTGGTCTTCTTGCTGGGATAAGGTGATCCGTTTTTATTTCAAAGTCCCAGAGAATTTTATGCGTTTCGTTCTCAATAACAGATTCTGGTTTATGCATATACCATTTTGTTGTGTGGTCAAAATTTAATTTTTTGCATAATTCCCAGTGGATCACCTTCCCTACCCAGTCGTGTCTAGTTTTGTATTCTCGTTGTGCTAGTTTGCTACATTCGCAGAGTATATGGTTTACAGTCTCATCTCTATTACCACAAAGTCTATTTTTACTATTTTATTGGGTCTTATCAATTTTCGCTTTTATATAGTTTGTCCTTATGGCATAATTTTGTGCAGAAATTATTAATGATTCTGTTTCTCTTTTGAGGTTTCCTTTTCTTAACCATGTCCAAGACTTTCCATGTGCAACCTCTTTGATTTGTCGTTTGAAGTGTCCATATAATTGTTTTTCTTCCCATTTTTTGTCTAGTCTTTGTTGTTTTTCTGTTTGTCCATCTGTTTGTCACTTCTACTATTGTTAGCCGCCATAAGTAATTTGTCTTTGTTCTTTCTTGTGTAATCCTCAAGTTGATGGATAGTGGTTTCTACGCAGTCCTCTGTGTTGGCAAAACCTCTTCCCCCTTCCTTTCTTGACACATATAATATATCTCTATCGTTTCTAGGGTGAAGAGCCTTGTGCATGGTCATTAACTTTCTCGTTCTTTGGTCAATCTATTATTATTATTATTATTATTATTATTATTATTATTGTAGTATTTATTTATTTTTTAAATTAAATATCATTACTAAATTATCAAATATAATTATAATATTATTATTATTGTATGTTTTTCACACCTGCCGTAGCTGGTGGTTCACTGGAGGCTGAGTGATAGCAAGTCTCCTCAGATCTTCAGGACTCTTCTGAATATTCTAGCCGATCCCAACAGTGCTGTAGTCTGGATGGTCTCGATTCTTCTTCTGATTTCCAATTCACGCAGATATTTTTCCAGAGCTTTGGGGATCGTTCCAAGGACACTAATCACATTTGGTACGACCTTCATGTTCCAAAGTTTCCTCAGTTCTCTAGCAAGGTCTAAGTATTTGTCTATCTTTTTGCTTTCTTTCATTTTTACTCGGTGGTCGGCCGCTAAAATCCACGAGATTACAGGTTCTCTTTTATTCTTTACTAGGCCTGGTCTCCTGGCCGGAATTAGATGATCCGTCTGTAACCTGAAGTCCAAGAGAATTGTATGCGTCTCATTCTCTGTGACAGGTTTAGGTTTGTGTGTATACCATTTAGTTGTATGGTGAAACTTGAATTTTTTGCACAATTCCCAGTTGATTACTTTCCCACAGCGTCGTGCCTAGTCTTGTACTCTCTTTGTGATAGTTTGCTGCATTCGTTTATTATATGATTGGCGGTCTGTTGAGTTTTTCTTTTTTATTGCAAGTGTAAATATTACTCTGTATATTAATTTATTAATTATCATACATTGAGCTCTCTTAAGGATTTTAGATAATCATTGCATAAATATATAGGCGCATACGCATGGGTTGTGGATATACAGATGATCAGGCATGTCAAACGTGTGGCATGGGGGCTACACGCGGCCCTGAACAAACACGCAGTGCTTTTTTTGTGCTGTTTTAAAAAAAAGTTTTTCCAACAATTCTTGGGCGAAACAGTCGCTTATTTTCATTAATGTTGTTATGAAACATAATCTGTTAATAACGCGTGGTCTCTCACCCCTTCCTTTAAGTTGCGGAAGGAGTTAAGTTATTCAGTCAATAAAAGGGGACGAGTCTTTCCTCTTGCCTTCTCCTGCTTTCAATTGACACATGGCTATAACTGAAAGTGATAGTGACACTTGTAAGTTTTATTATTTGAACTCGGTCAGTAATAGTATTGATATTAATATCAATTATCACTTTGTTCTGTTAATGTAGAAAACATTTATTTAAAGACTTACTTGTCATGTGAAGCTTTCAGGATAGACATATGTAATCCATGCGGCCATAGGGGACTACTCAGTTTGACATGTCTGATGATAATTGAAATTCTTAAAAAGTTCATTTTCACATGTGGGGGTAAAATTTCGAATTCCAATATTGGAGTAAATTAACAAATTTTTAATATATTAGGAAAATGATTTAAAATTCCAATATATGGGTAAAATATAAAATTTCTTAATATATTGGGAAATAAATTAGGATGGTTGTTGGGGTAAGTCTTGCGACTTTAAACTTCGGATACTACATGAAAAGATAAGACAAGACAAAAATATAAAACAAATTCAATATATAAAAAATAAGAAAAGAAAATATAGATTTCAGAGAGGGTGTTACAAATTTGTGGTATCTGCGAGTTGATTACTTTTCCACTGCAGAATACGGTTAACAAAAAGTTCTTTGAAATTGAGACAAAATAGAGTTGAATTCTTTGAAATTGAGTTGGTCGTATTTTATTGAATAAGTCATTTTTCTTTGAAAAAAGAAAGTTTCCTTCGTAGAATTTTAGTGTTTCTTTGTCTTTGAAGTTTGGTTTGAAAATTGAATTTTATTCGTGGTATCAGCACGAGGGATTAATATTTGATTCCAAATAGTATTTTCTTGTCGATTTTTTCTCGGATAGCTCCTTATGAATTCTGTTTCTTTTAGGCGTTTAAAGGAGCGAGTGCCGACCATTGAAGAGCTATCTTTGGCGTCTGAGGAAGAGTTATTGACTGCGTGGACACTGAAGTGGGAATGATAACCAAGGCCTAAAAGGCTTGATGTTCTCCACCACTTTTTAATTAGCGCCAATGTTGTAGTGATGCGACGTCACCGTTCATTCATATTTTTTCCTAAACAACTTACATATCCGTTTTTAAAACATTTTTTATGATATATATATTGGTTGATGAAGAAACAAAAAATATTGACAAAAATATTATTTGGTCTTTTTGTTAATCCTATATTGATTACCTACATAACAGTTTTCTTCATTATTTATGACTCACAATTATCTAATAAACACGTAGTTATTTTATTTTGTCTGTTGTAATCAATTGGTCTCCCATTTGTAAACATGTGAATCAAGTGATAGAATAATCAAGAGAAATATGGCTGCTTTAACCTGACAGCGATCTTTACATTGCTAATGTAATTAGTAGACCTCACCCTACTGAACAAACATAGCGTCCCATTAATTTTAATTGAATATTATCGCTTATGGGATTTCTCGCAGTGAGCAAAATGCATCTAGATCTGCCCACCTGTTTTGTAAACACAGTTACCGGCAATCTCTGCAAACAAAATAGCTTTCACGTTTATGAAATTCACTAATAGTGACAAGAAGCTCGAGAATCTGCCCTATTTCTATTGAACAGATAAAATATCTATATTCATTTACCAGCCTCTTAAAATAACATGTCGCACACCCACGACATGAAGGTTAAATCGTTAATTTTACAATAATGTTTTTTCTCGAATACTTACCAAGTTATCAAATTATTTTAACGTTTCTGTTTTAGATTTGTTTTGTGAAATATAATTATAAATCTTCCCAAACTTGTATCTCTTTAACGAGTAGTTAGATATCATATTTTGAAAACGGTACAGTCATCGTTTACATTTCGATGAATTCTAAAATTCTTACAATTCAATTTCTATTCATATGTCTATGAAATCCTCATCAAATTAAATGAAGAACAAACAGTTATTGTTTGGATTTGTCATACTTTTTTTTACTCTGGCAATCATGGGAGCACATGTTGATCATTTTACTCAAATCTCTCTTTAGAGTCCCACATTTATTCGTAGTAATATTGTAGATGCTGGTAAAAACAAATTCCGGCCCTACAACAATATTTTAAATAACAAAAAATGCAAAATCGCAAGCTAGACAAGAATGGAGGAACAATAAATACTTAGTAACAAATAAAAAAAAAATTATTCCATGACCGTGGTCGGCAGAAGATTGGATCATCGGCAGGTTGGGTCGAATGGCCGGATCATGATTGGCAGGAGACTTTATAAACGAGGAAAGGTGTTAATAACTTACATTTCTAAGATAATTGCCTCGTCGTTCGAGTATCGTTGGGTCGAAATCTAAATCGCGTATCTTGATATTATCAGCATTTTTGGCGTCAGGCTGTCGGGTAGTGAAGTCGTATCCACCGCTTCTAGTTATGGCAGCTCTCTCTGTTCAGGTAGGAAACTAAGTCGCGTACCTTTGATCTTATCAGCGACTTCCGCGTCGAGTTGGTTGCCGTGAAGCCGGTGTTCATCGCTTACTCGTCGTGAAACAAGTAAATCTGCTACATGCCGAGGAAAAAGTTCATCTTACACACTGGAGATTGTAGTGAGATCGAACGGCAAAACTCACAAACCTGCGATGAGCCAACAACGGTCCGTCGTTCGAAGAGACAGCGAGTGGCACGTTGTGCGTGTGGGCGGAAGCAGAAATGTGACGAGTCCGACTAGTGGTAAAATCGTGAGTGTCCTTGAGGCCGCGATTTGTAGTAGCAAGTCTCGTAGCTGGTGAGACAAGAGTTGTGACGTGTCTCAGCCAGGCCGAGTATAAAAAGAGACGGTTGGACAGTAGCGAGGAGGAAAACACGACGGACTCAGTTTGTCAAAATCCGTCTCAAGTGTTACGGTGTCTTTGGTAGAATCAGAATTACATTTCGTTTGCTAGAAGCTATTTCGGTTTTTTGTTTCATTATTTTCTATAATGACGGACAAGGTCTTCGACATTAGACTAATCCCGGAGTTCAGCGGAGCTGCGACCGATATGCCGATTGTAGAATGGATCGAAAATGTCGAGTTGGTCTGCGAACTCTGTGGCATGAACAAAGTGGAGCGTGTCTTGCCGCAACGACTGCGAGGTGTTGCTCTCGTCATGTATCGCTAACTGAGCAAGGAGAGAAAGGCAGATCTAGAAGAGATCAAACGAGCCCTAATAACTGCTCATGGTACAGATGCATTTGATGCATTCGACCAATTTGTGGCACGACGACTACGGCAAAATGAAACGGTGGATGAGTTTCTGGCCAAGTAACGTCACCTGGTTCGACTGGTTGGGGATTCGCTGCCCGAACATTGGCTGGCGTGTGCGTTCGTATCTGGATTACCACAACATGTTAGACAGCTTCTTCGGCACACATCCAGGATGGAGACTATGACCACCGACCAGCTGTTGGATCGAGCGTGAGCGATCATGAAAGACAATACGATGAAGGAGGACCTGGCGATTGCTGCCGTGCGAGTTTCACGCGATGAGACCAAGAAAGATGAGACCAAGAAGCTTCCCACCAGGACTCCGCGCAGCACCATAACATGCTATCGTTGCAACAGGCCCAATCACTTAGCAAGAGATTGTAAAGAACCACACACTGGAGGGCGACCACACCAAATTCGGTGTTACAAGTGCAATGTTAACGGTGGATGTATCGCTGATTAAATATGATGCAAACAAAGCTGACCAGTTGACGAGGGTGCCCAGAAATGGCTGCATGGTATACAACAGAACGTGGAGCCTGTGAACCAAACCTGTGGCGTTGCAGTGAGTTTTGAACAGTTGGTGGCCATTCACGTCCAAAGCAGTCATCCGGGCATTAGGCGCACGCTGTACTTTGCACGGCAGACTCACCCTACTGTCACCAAGGCGGATGTGAGAAGGGTGGTGAAAGACTGCAAGACGTGTCAGTCGATCGACCCACCACCGGTGCACTGGGACAAGGTGCATCTGAGTGTGACGAACAATTGGGAAAGAGTGGGAATGGATATCACACACTACAATGGTATTCATTACCTTACCTTAATTGACTGCGGGCCATCACGTAAAGTGGAACGAAGCCACCGTAGTATAAAGACCATTGCAGCACGAAAACAGTGCTCAGCCCTTGAAGCTGTGTATTGGTATAATGTGACCCCCAAGGACGGAGTTTCCCACACCACCGCACCAGCGAACGGAATTCATAACTACTTTGTGCGGATACGCGGCATAGATCCCACGCCCCCACCTGTGCAACCACAGCACAGCCGATTTAATATTGGAGACAAAGTGTGGATTAAGATACCGGGCGGAAGATGCACGAGTGTATGCAGGCGGGGAAAAGTGACCGATGTACGCAATGCCCAGTCGGTGTGGGTCGATGGGACGCCGCGCCATGTGAAGGATCTGCGTCCGGTTATGAGCTCGAGTTCGTCGGACACGGGGGATGACAGCGAAGAATCCACACGGAGTATGAGACTGATTACCATCAGCGACGTGCACGGTGATTCCCCGGAGACAAGTAACCACGGGTCTGATGCAGATGCACCAGATGACACCACTACAGCCGAGTCATCCGACAAGGTAGAAGTACTGTCGCAAAGAAGCACCAGGCGTAAAAGACCCAGGCGTAAGCTTTGGCCAGATCCAGTTTTGTGAAAACTGTAATTCCCTGTAGGCCGTTGACGAAATCATGCATGTGTGGGATTGAGTATCCATTCGGGACTGTTTTCGTATTGAGATTCAGGAAATTCCCACAAGGTCGCCATGCATCTGTGTCTGGTTTCTGAACCATTTGTAGCCGAGAGGAGTGTGGGCCACTTGAACGATGTATGATTCCCAGTTGCAACATATGCTGAAATTTTTGCTATCTTATGTTTTTCTGGTCGCAATCTGCGTGGTAATGCGTGTGTAGGGAACCCAGTTATCGTGATATAATGTTTAGCGGTGTGACGAATTTCGTCTGTGTGCTTAAAAAGAGTGGAGATAGTAAAACATTTTCTATTAACCACTGAAATCCATTAGCCGTCGGTATGGCAGAATTAACTCCTGTGGATGTGTGGTATGAGCTGATTCCCATTGTTGTTGCCTTTGTGTTATCGTCGATGAAAGAGTTTGTAGCCATATTGACTGACAGGTGGAAATGAGATAAGAAAATCCGCCCCAAGAATGTGTCTAGGTGAAAGTCCAAAGAAATAGACGTCATAAACCTAAATTTAGTGTCAATGGCATTTCCCCATATGTCCTGATTTCTGGCCCATTTGCTGCTTGTAATGTGTATGTGGATGGTGTGAGTTTTTGTTTGGGTTATGGTGACTTGTGTGCCGGTGTCGGCTAAAAATAAATATCCGGTATTTTTATCCTGAATATAAAATGGACATCTCTGTTCTATTCCAGCAACCAATGTCGCATTTACTTGCTGCTGGGGATTTCGTTTCCCTGATATCATTCAGTCGTATTGCAGTTGCTAGAATAAAAAGATGCACAGTTCTGTGCATTTTCTGGCCCCTCGTCCAAATTTAAAATGATGCCAACAGCTATTGTAGGTAGGTCGCTCTCTGGAAAATGATTTCGGCCTACCGCGGCTTATACTGAGCTGAGAGTAGGGTCGATCTCTTCCTACTGGCCGAGAACGCTGACATTGCTGGTTGTATGCCAAACTCTGGACTTGTATAGTGAGGTCTGTCAAATGTTTTTCCAGTAGAGAAAATATATCTAATAGTTCCATCAATGTTGGTGTGTCGCTTTCCGAGTATATGGCATATACGTCCCATTCCTGGTTGCTATCATGAATTTATCTGCAATTTCAGCCACTCTCTCGGGGACATGCTATTATTTGGGTTGTGTGTGTCTGGAGTTTGTCTTCCCATAGGTTTCTCAACACTATGTCAGATATATAGTTTGCCCGCATCTTCCTCATTAGTTGTGAAGGCTTCAAATGTCCCAGGCTTAGGTCATTAAGAAGGTCGCGTAACCTTCTTTTGTTTGATTTACCGCTGCGTTGGAATATTGCCTCTTTCAGCGTGTTATAGGTTCGTTCTTGCGACCTCTGTCGGGAGATTTTCGGCTGTGTAGGCAAAACGTGTGTTTTGTGAGGTGATACCTCAAGCGCTAAAAATTGCATTCAATTGTGCAAACCAGGTTTGTACATTCGTCGGTCAGTACGACGGTAGATTTATCATGAACTTGGCTTCCATAGATTCCATGAAATTTTTCGTATCCATATCTTGGTGTTGTTTGAAATTATCTATATATTCGTGTGTTTGTATGAATAGAAATATCTACGAGGAATATCCTAGAAATGTCGCAAAGTCACCAATTTTATGGGAGCCGATAAAGATGAATGGCTATGAATTTGGTAATGGTGTGCGTTAAGCCATTGCAACTCTTTTTCGTCTTCTTCCGTCTGCCTAATTGCGCCATTTCACTCACGTCCAGAGTCCATACTTTGTGGTGGGCCGGTAGAAAACGAATTCCGACCCCACAAACAATATTTTAAATGACGAAAAATGAAGAGACGCAAGCTAGACAAAAATGGAGGAACAATAAACAAGTGGTTTACAGTTAACAAACAACAAATAAATTTATTCCGGGATCGTGGACGGCAGAAGGTTGGATCGTCGGCAATGGCCGGATCGTGATTGGCAGGAGACTTTATAAACGAGGAAAGGCGTTAAAAGATTATATCCCAGAGATAATTGTCTCGTCATGGGAGTATCGTCGCGTATCTTGATATTATCAGCATTTCTGGCGTCAGGCTGCCGAGTCGTGAAGCTATATCCGTCGCTTCTAGTCGTGGCAACTCTCTCTGTTCAGGTCGGAAGCTAAGTCGCTTTGATCTTAGCGATTCTCGCGTAGAACTGGTTGCCGTGGAGCTGCTGTTCATCGCATACTCGTCGTGGAAAAAATCCATCTGCTACATGCCGAGGAAAAAGTTCATCTTACATGCTGGGGATTGTAGCGAGATAGAACGGCAAAACTCACAAACCTGCGATGAGCCACAAGTCCCATCTGCTACATGCCGAGGAAAAAGTTTATCTCATACTCTTCGTGGAAAATGTCCAAGCTGCTACATGCTAATTCGTATGTTAATTCGTAGTCTGCTTACTGGCTCCGATTTAATCCTTTTCTTTTAGGCCGTAATGATTTACAACCCTCCTGGAATTTCAACGCACAGACGTATTAGTGAGCATTTTTAGTCCCCTCTTCGTATTTCGAGCCTTCGTCGAGTCGAATTTTCCATTTCAAATCGGGTAGGGCCTTCTGATAGGCAGCTTCTAAATTTTGTGGCTCGTCCTTCAATACTGCCAACTTTATCTCTCGGTCCCTTAACCCCTCTATAAAAAATCCTAACAGTTGTCTTACAGCAACCTCATTCCTCCCATATGCCCTCTCCATATACTCCTGTATTCCTTCTGTTATACCCTGCTTAATATTCGCTAATTCTACTAACCGAGCACTGGGGTTAGACACCACCCCGTAGTATTCTCCTAAGGAATGTTTTAACTCATTCCACGTTAGTTGTGGGTTATTTGCTATGAGTCTTTCTAAATACTGTCCGACGATACCTCTCGTTGTAAGGAGAGCCGCTTGACACTTATTTTCTTCTGCTACGCGCACGACTTGAAAGTATCTGGGCATATCCCCCAACCAAGTCCGATATCCACCATCTTCCTTACGAACTAACGGTTGAATATTCTTTAATAATGAGTCCCCTCTTAAAGTGTCCGTCACCGAACAAGTTACATTCCTTAACTCAGCGGTCAGACTCTGAATAAGATCGGCGAAAATACGTTCATCCATTAATATATAATATATGTGTTTTTTCTTTAAAACTAGAAAAATTTGCTAGTTTTCAAGAAAAGCAGAATGTACATAAGGTAAAATCAAAAGCCACCTACCTTTCGTTGATATTCGTCTAGTGTTTTTTTTGTTTTTTTTATTTATTTATTTTTTTTTTTTTGCTGTGAGCCCGTCCATTCTCACTCTGTGCTGTTGTCCCTTTGTTTTACCCAGCTGGTCATTGCGCACCAATTCAACGTCTGTTGTATAGCCGACTACTACTGGACTTCAATAAACAACAGATACCTATATACAAAAATAGGACCCTTCTTTATTTTCTTCGGTGTGTGGGTGGTAAAGGCGTAGAGATTCACAATGAAAATGCCCGAGCGGTTGGTGAGTGCGACGACGAGTGTTCACAATGAGTGACCAAGGGGTGTTTGCTGACGGGAGACACGAAGTTGTCCTCTTGGCTACTGGCTGGGGTCTCTCTGTCGGCTCGAATCCTCCAGGCTTTATATTGATAGATACGCCTCCGCCTCTTTATCTTTTGATCTGATAACGGACATTTGTTATATATTTCTTTATCTTCTTCCTGCTTCCTTGACTGGAAAACCTCTCTTCCGCTTTCCCTTTCTTTTTAAATATATATTTTTTATCTTTCTCTTTGTCCCTCTGTCGGAAGCTTCCTTTTCCGGGCGAGGACAATACAACAATATTGTTCAAAGTGAAGAATACTTTCAGAATACCATTATAAAAAATGCTTTTACATTTCAAACATTACTTTTAACTTAGAGCCCCGTTCTACTATTTTGGGGGCTGATATTTTTGGCTTTACCCTGCCCATTTTCTCGAATTTTTTTGGTATTCTATTAACTATTTTATAATGTTACTATTAAATACGAAGTGAATTTTTAAATGGGACTTCAGCAAGAAATAAACATCAAATTTCCATTCAAAATCAATAGTCAAGTCTGTAACAGTTTTGACCATTAGCATCGGCTACAACATTAAGCCCTAAAAGCTCTAGAAGGGTTTGTTTACTTCCGTCCAGACTCACTCCGGAACGGGCCCTAAAAAGTATTGAAGGTTGCTTACGATTCACGTGAATAAATATATCTAAGAAACTTATATCACTTATTTCAAAGTCAGTCGTCTGAATCAGGAAAATATATTTTGGTTCTTTTTTGCATCTGGTGTGAATGGAAAATTTAGATAATGAACTATTAATCAGACTTATTTACGGTATTATATACCATTTTATTTTTATTTTTTTAGGGGAGAAAGTTTCTTTATATATAATGTTTTCCTTTGTCATGTTATGTAATCGGTTCTAACGCATTTTTTATCGATTGCTATTTTCATTATTTTCTTCCATTTTACTGACTGTTCTACTGACTGTTCAGACTTTATCGCTTCCTCGTACATTCTTTTTACGGCCTTAATTTGATAGCAGTAATCAACATTCAACATATCATTTAATTCCTCATCAAAGTAATAATCACTTAAATGTTTCGGACATGTTTTAATTCCTTCACTATTTTCAATTACTTCTATTTGCTCTTATTCATCTCATCATTTTTAATCATAGTATCCTTTGTAAGAATCATGTATAGGAGATGGATTTGAATATTCTTCACTAAATTTATCAATGAATTTATGATTTTTATTACTTCTTTATCAGGAACATATACCAAATAAGCAGGACTATATTTATCGTATCCTACAAATATTCCCTTCTCACTTATACCATCTAATTTCTGAGGAATTAGTATATATGCATAGCGAACGCTTCCAAATAAATGCACGTAGAAAATGTTTGATTTAATATCAATAAAAAGTTCATACGATATAGTTTTAATACAATAATTGTGACACCTGTTACGAATATATGTCGAAGACATAACTGTGTATGACCACATGGGAAGATTAGCTTATTTTATTTTGCCATTTCAAAAATTGTGCGCCACGCTCTTTTTATTGTACCATTTTGATGTAGGGAAAATGCTTTTGGTGGTTAATTTCATTTTTAATTGATAATGGCTCAAAAGCATTAGAAGTGAATTCAGTTCCTTGGTCGCTTCTAACATATCTTATATTGCCATAAGGTGTAATATCCGCTATACAACTTTTAAATACAATTATTGTAACACTTGTTACAATGCGTCATTTTTATTTTTAAAAGTCACTATTAGACTACAATAACCATCTATGCATCCTAATACATATCTAAAATCGATGTTTGCTATAGTCTATAGGTCCTGCTAATACCCTTGGGAAAGGTATGAATCCTACTTTCCTTCCAGCTATGGATAAGTAGGACAGACTGGGCTTTTTAACCTTGGTTAGGCAACCGGTCTAGGAGAAAGAAAACTCTGAATTCAAACCTGTTAATCTCCGCTTAAGAAATTGACCCTGTGTCGCATCCTGCTCGTGTGGATGAGTTGGTATATATATATATATATATATATAGGTCCTGCTAAATCAATATGAACCAGTTCTAATATCTAAGTTGCATGTTTGTCTGGTAGTTTATTTCATGATTGGGACATCTTTGCCTGTGGACAAATTTCAAAATATCGTTAACGTTACAATGTCCCATTATACAATGTCAATCTTCTAATGAATACTTAACGTTCTTCTGAGAAATTACATTATTCAAATAATACAATTTTCCTTTCTTATGGATTTTAAATTTCGTTCCTTTTGCATATGACATAGTCCGTTATATTTTTGTCCGGGTTTTTCTGCACTGAAGTCAATTCTGTATACATGGCGATAACGCTTGGCTTTCCATGTGGCAGATAGTATTCCTTTAAACATTTTTAGATCTTTTCTGTCGACATTCTTCGCATCTCGATTGATTAGTGATAGACTTCTATCATCAAGGTATTGTACTAAATCTCCAAATGCCTCGGCGTTTTTGTTGGCGTTTACTTCATTGCGGTGATAATATTGTACAATGTCTGTGTTCTCAAATAGCCAAGAAATTTACCTCTCACTACTCATATTTTCTTTCGTCTTCTTGAAGCATCAATCTATGGATCATATTAAACTGTGCTGCTGGTCCCATAACTTGTTATTGTCGAATGGATATATCGACCCATATTGTTCGTTAAGAAATAAGAACACAAGACGTAATTTGGGAGATAATATACAAACACGTGCTTACACGAACCTTTACTGCCGAAACTGAATGTACAAAGAAAAAAAAAGACAAAGGAAAACACGAATTGAGCGCCAAATTTAGTGGTGCCTACAAACAACTCACACGACACGCTGTTGCGTAGTAAATACAAAGTAGTCCCTGAGATGTGGCTCATCACCACATCACCATATATCCAAGGGACTATTGCAGTTGACATATTTTAACATGTCTTTTGATTTCTTTTTCAAATTGATTTTATTTTCCATACCAGCTTTTTTTCTGTTCTCTTTCTCAGTGTCCCTTTATTTATTGTTCTTTTATTGCTTACTTTTAAGATTTTAATGATCTATATCCTTTTCCTTCTTTTCCTTTTTTATTTTATTCCATAATAATATTTTATTATTTATAACATTTTATATTCACAAGTCTTATTTCTTCATTTATCTTTATATATCTAACATGTACAGTTTTCTTCATTGTTATGAATACGATGGTAGTACGTATATTCAATTTGTTGTAGTTTCTTGATTTGACGACTATTCTCTCTTCTTTGCCGTATGGAAACTTTGATAGTCGAGTCGACACAATCTTCTTTGCTTGGTGAGTCTTCTTTCTCTTTACATAAAATTTAATCGACATCATTCCAATATATATAGTAGTTTTATTCTTTTCGGCATCGTAAAGACACCACTGTTCAATAATTTGATTTTTTCTTTTGATTCTTACTTTAAAATTTAATTTACAATTACAATTTTACTTAGAGTCAATTAACTCAACTCTTTGTAAAGTATATAAATTTATTTGTAATTATTTTCGTTTTCTTGCAGTATTCAGCTAATAATAGTTGGACAAATATAAAAATGTGGATCATAACTTATGTTATGACCATAACTGATTTTATAACATTATGCAGATAATTCCATAAACCTTTTTAAAAAGTAAATCTGGTTGTGATGTTGATACTGACAGTGTTTTTTCTAATGTTGTAATGCTCTCTTGAGAAACCCTAGCAAGCTCACCGACTGAAACGTAATGACAAAAACAACAAAGATAAAGATGCAAGTAAAAAAAATATTGGTCTATCGGGCGTGCTTTTTGTCTGAAATATGCAAGGAGTTTGATTCTTTTCATTTCCAAAGTCAGAAATATTTGCCAATATTTCAAATCTGCTTTTACCATTCCAGTTGACTATTGTTTAATAATCTGATTATTACTTGACAGTTTGCGTTTTATAAAATCTGAGGTAGTTGAAAAATATTTTTATTCATCAAGTAGTTGAAATACATGGCCACTATGGACAAGACTTAAATCAGCTTGTTATTTTCCAATCGATATTAGAGAACATGTATTTATCAATTATATTAAGAATTTGAAACTGTTCTGTGAAAACATCCATTAAGTTTTATGGAATTATTTATTCAAATAATTGACACTTAAACTTATCGATGTGAAAATTTCTGGGTTCTTTTTTTATTGTTTTATGTTTTTGTTTTTACCGGATTTTGAGTAATAACTAAGCAATAAATCTATTTAATTAATTTATATTTCCAGCTTAAAAAAAACTTCTCACAAATCTTAATTAAATGTGAATGATATTTTTTGCATGAGACGAATTATTCGTTATTTTTTCTTTTGAAGCTTGGAAATTCAAAATTTATACAATTGTTGTTGCAGCAATATGGCTTCCCGCTTATTATTGTTTATTAATAATTGGTAAGACCTTTCGCCATGAGGAACAATTTTATGATAAAATCTTCCCTATAAGTATGCACACCAAATTTGGTAGATTTACATTAAATCGTTTAGCCGTCTATGGAAGACACTCAAAATAGTCCCAATCATTAATATAGATTGTCTTTTTGGTGTACTTGATCAATAATATATTTTTTATTGATCTCTAAAATCAGTGTTTTATTTATTTTCACGTGATATTTCTAATCAATCCGTTTTCAGCCTGCTAGGTATGGCATTCTAAGAAAATATATATCTTTATCGATTAAGCTATCAATTTCAGTCTGTTCCTATTTATCTCGTTTATTTTCCTCTGTAAATGTGTCTTATTTGCACACACACAAAACTTATACCAAAGTCTATTTGTATCAATTTGCCTATTTTACGTTCCATCTACCTTATTATGTATTATATCTATTTCTCTATTCCAGGTTATTCGTATATATCACATTTAGTTTACCCTTTATCTATCTTTATTTTGCTTACTCAGACCCACATACATTTTCAATTATGTTCTCGCTTATTCTCAATTATTTTTTATCCAATAAATTATCTTCTTATCCATTAGAAAATCAGCCAGCAAACAACAGCTCTAGTCGATTACCAATCTATAAAGACCTTATTAAGAGCTTATTTACTTAGTTTCTGTTTTTACCGGTGGAGAGGAAGAACATTTATCTGGTTTTGGCTTTTGGCACTGGCAATATAGCCGAAAACAGTCACTTACTTTCATGTACTTTTACTTGAAACAAAACTGAAGAGTAAACGCGACTATATTTTCAGTGCGCTTTGTAATCAGTATGTAAACTCAGAGAACTATTACTCTATATGTACATAGCTCCTAAAGAAAGATATTCGTAAAATAATATCAATATAATTCATCCAATGACTTTTACTGCCCGGTGTTCTGTCACTGCATGACTCATAACGACTACTTTTTTTCTGGGTTTAACAATGTGAAAATTCTAAAACTTTTAAAGGTGTGGTTTTTTGTTTAGTTTAGTTTCTTTGTTTAATGACATATCAACCTTCGTGGGTTGTTCAGTGCAAAAGCTATCCTTGTAGAACAGTAGTGGTACTATTTAACCCAAAGTTGAGGGAATTGGGAGTTTCATACGTTTCCTAAGTATGAAAGTGCACGTTATAGCGGGACTGGAGCTTGAAATCGCTTACTACTACGCCACAGGGACTCTCTGGTGTGTGGTGTGATTTACACCGTAATTATAATGCTAAACGAGACCCTACCTTGTATCCGTCAATTTGATAAATTGCTTCTTTTTTGTTTTTGTTTTTTGCTGAACAGCATAAAGTAACTGAAAAATGTTCTTGTCAGAAACGTTGGATTTTCCCTATTTTCTGATCAGTTAAAAGTCAAGATTTCAAAATCGTGTTGTGTTCACTGAATCAATCTCTTTTTCAAGTCAGTTTACCGTTTGATGACCTGTAGCCGTTTGGGGTTAAGTCTCGTACTGTGACAATATCTTCACGTCCATCCGCATATCACACATGAGCATATTGAGGGTTTGCTTCGAGAAACTCTACTTCACCAACTAGAGGTTCATAATTACTAGCAAGAACATGACGACGTAGTAAGATCGGTCGTGATACTGGTAGCCAAGTTGGTAATGAATGTCCACTGGGAGATCGGCGTTGATACGTGAAGGGTCTTTCTTGTGGTATGACGTTTGTGACTGTGCACAGTAAGCACCTGATCGAGTGTAAGATCTCGGGTAGAACTTGTCCCCATTGTAATTCACGTAGACTTCTGGATGCTACTGCCAGTATGATGTGCTTCCAGATGATGCCAGTGTATCGTTCACATTGTTCATTTCCTCGCGGATTATACGGTGTCGTTCGGCTTGCGGCTATACTTAGTTTTGTCAGGTACCCTTTTAGTTCTTTAAATAGAAATGAAAGTTATCGATCAGAATGTACAGGTACTGGCGTTCTGAACACTGCAAACAATTGCTTAAGACAGCAAATAATCGTTTCTGTTGTCATGTTTCGACATGGAAAGGCGAACTGGAAGCGGGAATACTCGTCTACTATTGTCAGTAAGTAGCGGTTCCTGATAGCAGAAGGCAACAGTCCTTTGAAATCCATACTAATCAGTCCCATAGGCTGCATGAATTTGATGAAATGGGACGTTCTTGGAGTGTAAAACCGTAGTTGTAACCTAGCACATGTGGGACACTCTGCACATATTTTCTTTACCTCCTCAATAGAATAAGGGAGATTTCGTACTTTAGTGAACCAGTTTCATTATTCCTGTATGGCAAAGGCCAGTGTGGAGAACTGCTAATTTTTCTTTGTTGGGGGTAGCCTCATATTGCGCTCTTGAGAGTGTGTCCGCTGAGATATCATTTTTACCTGGTCGGTACATTATATCGTACTCATAGCATCCCAATTCCATCATTTATCGCTGGATTTTATTGTTTTTAATTTCTCCCAGTGTTAGAGTGGAACATAAAATTGACGACTTGTTGATCTGTGACAATAGTAAACTTTCGCCCGGGCAAGTAGTGAGACAACTTTTTCACTGTCTCTATTATAGCGCAGGCCTTCTATTTGACCGGTGCATGTTTGCATTCCGTGGGCGTCAGCTTGATTCAATGGAACTGCGATAGCAGTGTTTGAAGCATCAGTTTCCACCACAAGGAGTATAGTTTAATCTATGGAACGCAGAAGTGCCCTTTAAATTTCCCCTTAAAGTAGATGAACGCTTTCTCGGCTTCCTGGTTGAGAGAAAATGTTTCTACCGTCACTAGGGGTCTACTCTTGTCTGAGAACTTAGGGATCAATTGGGAGTAGTATGAGAATAGGCTAACAACACGACGTAAAGTGGTCTTGTCTTTTGGGACTTGTTATTTCTTTAAGAGGTCTCAGCCAGTCTGCGTTAGGTCTTAGTGAGCCATGGGTCATAGTATAACCAAGAAAATCGATTGATTCGGTTGAAATGATCGAATTATTCTTATTGAATATGAGGTTGTAGAGCTTAGAAATTTCACAGAATCGTACCAAATTATTATCATGTTCTTGCTTTCTTTCCTGCAACAATGATGTTTTTCACATAAGCATATGTTCCGCTGAGATTATGTTGTCTATGGTTCTTTGGGAGCAAGCTATCTCATTATTGACTCCAAATGGAACAAAACTGATAGAGTTTACCCTTAGCTTCGAACACCGTGTTCAGTTTCTCTTCACTTCTGATGGGTATTTTGTAGTAGGCGCTCTCCAGGTCCAAAGAACTAAAATATCTGAAACGAGAAACCTTGTAGACCAGATCATCTATTCTTGGGAGCGGGTGGGCATCGAGGCGGGTAAACCTGTTGATTTTCTGGCCGTAATCTACAATTGGTCTCTTCCGTTGGTGTTCATTGGCTATGATTAAGACCTGAGCCTTCCAGGGAGATGTACTTTCCTCGATAGGTCCCTCCTTCAACATCATCTCGATCTCGGACTGCACAAACTTTTAGTCGTCCTTTCCGAGCCTACGGGATTTAGTGGCAATAGGGCTGTAGTCTGGAGTCAGGCTGGAAAACAACAATGGCATGTCCCCTGAAGCAGATGGAACGCTGCAAGAAGAATTAGAAATATGAAGGCTCTTCCTAGCGCCTCCAAATGCAAACGATACTTCAGAGTGTTAACTCATGAAGTCTTGTCCCAGGATCACGTCACAGCACATGTCTTCCAACACTGAGAGTCTTGTGTTGTGATAGGATTCCCCAAGGAGGTTTATTTCTACTCTGCAGAATCCTTTTATTGGATAATTTAATGATAACGAAACCATAGATACGTTTCCAGTGGCAGATTCCATCTTCAATGTTTTTCTCTGGACATAATTATGAGAATTAAATGACTCAAAGCTTCCTGTGTTGGTTAGGGCTGAAGTTTCCCCGTTATTAATTAATATAAATACCGTGCCTTGCTTTAGCTAGTGTAGTAGTAGTAGTAGTAGTAGTAGTAGTAGGGCTGCACCGTCGCCGACGTAGGTGGCTGCCCTGACCGCCACACTTGAGAAAATCACTCTTCTTCCCACATTTATAAAACTTGACCTTTTTTGTTGGGCAGCGTTTATGTTTGTGACAAGAACCAACACAAAACACTTTTTAACATGTTCTATGCAGTAATTGCGCATGTACACGGAGTTGATTCATTTTATCCCTCGGCTACTATGTTTATGGCTGGTGTCTGGTGACGTGCGTAGGACCCCAATTGTTTTTTTTAGCAATATCCATCGCTCTGTCTAGGTCCTCCGCAGTAGTCGTCTAACGTTTTATTTTCGAGTAGCTGCTTCTCAGGATTTGTGAACGCAGTCTCTAATGTAGTCGTCTCGATTCTGTGTGGCGTTTACCGATTTACCTTTCCAATTAGTTGTAAATGTTGTACATAGTCGACTATCGACTCATCTTCCTTTTGATATCGACTGACTAAAACGTTCCTCGCATTCACCTCATTCTTTGGTTTGATGTATAAATCCTTCAATATGTTCAGAGCTGTCTGATGTTCGTCGCGTTCTGCAATGTACTCATACACTGAAGGAGAAAAAAAGGTGACCAGGGCGTCGAGTCCGACTGTATGGCTTGCTTGGGTAGATCGACGTATCAGTGCCGAAAAGGTCTGATACCAATGAGTGAAGTCTCTGTCCGTGGAGGATGAGTTTGATGATACGTCCAGGGGATCTGGTTTGAGGAATTTGTCCATCTGAATGTTTGGCTAGGTCCTCGTAAATTTATTCTCCGTTAAATTGAAGTATTCGGGATAACACAAGAGACCTGTTGATCAGGTTTTAATGACAAATAAATGTCTACATAACTTCTACACAGGAGAATGTTAACAATGGAGGGTCAAAGAGAGGTAAATTCAAGGTTTAAGGGGACAAGGAAGACATACGACATAGATATTTGCATCTGAATGACGTCAAAAAACATAGTTCGATATTGTGTCTGTGTTTATTGCAACAATAAAAAGTCAATGAATTTTCCTCATTTTATGTAACGTCAAGAATCAATCATTGTTTATCTGAAACAAATCTTCATGAATGTAGGATTCAATAAACACGTAATTTAAATTCATCATTTCATGTGAAGCCTTGGACTTTATTTAGGTCTATCACTAGATCAATATATGACGGGTTTTCAGCTTCTATCTACAAAAATATTTAATAAAAAGCCTCCACATGAAATAATCAGTCTACCGGTTTTGTTGATCAGAAGTTACATGAATATAATAATTTCCCAAATATTAAGACCATTGAAATTATGAAACAGTAATATTTTGGTTGCTATGATTTATTCACATTTTCTTTTTTATTGTTTTCTGTGTTTTTCTTCTAGGAAATTTAAATTATTGTAAATATCTGGTAGACGGGATCACTGAACTATGTTCAAATTCTGACTAAAACTAAGAAAATTACCACATCAACAGGTAAGTTTACACCACAACCCCATCATGATATTATCGCTCTAGTTTCTAACTCTTTTAATCAATAGTGAACAATTTTAAAATTGTCCATGATTTAATTGGTTGAATTTTTTTCGATAATGATCGTAAATTGGTATCAAAGCGAAGTTTATTTATATTAATTGTCTGTGGAACTAATGTTTAAAACTAGTGGGGTAGCCGTGGAACTAATGATTAAAACTAGTGAGTTGGTCGTGGAACTAATGTTTCCGCAAATTACAATGAATTTGCAGCTTCATTTTATCTATCTCTCCAACAATCTTCCTTTTTTGTTAGCTATTAAAATTGTTAAATATATTTGTGTCGTCTGTCTTATCTTTTCATTCAGCATCCGGACTTGAAAACTGCAGTACTTACTTGTCCTCCTTTAACTATTTCCCAATATACCCTAAATTCGGTATTTTACTCATATATTGAAATTAGGAATTATTTCCTCAATGTTATTTTTTCATCCTGATAATGACTCAAAATTTCATTGACTAAACATGATTACAACAAGTAGCAGTTCTTTAACTTCATAAGATATTCATAATTAACTAATCGAATTATGATAATAAGCTGCATCATGAGTAAGCTAATATTTTATAAAGCAAACTTGTCCTATCATGACCCCCCGAATGCAATTTGATACTAAATTGAAGTTGCAAAAATGAGAGACATCTAAGTAGATCCTCCGATTCGTCTGAATGTATCCGCTTAGAATGATGTATCCGCTTAGGATCTGCTGGAATTGTTGCGTGAATATATATATATCCAGATATGTTCCAGGGCTGTACATAACTAAGTTATGTTTGCTGGATATGACAGAAAGGAATTTAGTGAGGTCTGCAACGTGTCTCATGAATGTCCAATGGGGTTTAAATCTGACAAGTACCGAGGCCAGTGGAGTGAGTGAAAGTCAACCGAGGGTTCTTGTAACCAGTTTCGTGTTGGCTAACTGTTGTTGCAGACATGAACAGAACATTTTCACATCTTACACAGCTACCACCAGCTTGTACTTTGCTGACTGGATTCATATCATCGTCAAGTATCCTCCATAAACAAACTCAAAGTATGTCACATTTTGCTGGAAGCATCACCCATCAAATCAATGTAACAATTTTCTGTCTGTCTGTCTAGAACTCACATGTCCTTGGTATACTCTTTATACAAGAAATGCCTAGAGTAGTTGCCGCCTTGAATATCCCATTAGTCTGGCCTAAAGAATGAGTTAGAATGGTATTAAAACTTGTTTGCATCCTAAGGCTACCACATATACTCTACCTCTATCACTTTACATAAACGTCATTAGTTGAGCTCATTTCTACAAGTGAGATAGGGTGTACACCTCTGCTGTTGCTGCTACTAATATTAGGCACATCATTTGATAAGTTGTATATTTGTCTCTTTATCTGCAAACTCAATCACACTAAAACTATTTTAACTAAAGAAACAAACCAAAGAAGTTTTCTTGTCAATATGTCATGCCATTCTTCGATAGGCAGTTTTTTTTTTATATATAGCGTCTTACATCGGATAAAGCATTTTTTTTATCAAGAGGGTGATTTTCGAAGCTTTATAATCCTAACTTTTGACAGATATTATATGTTACAATAAATAATACAAATTGAAGTTAACTTTTAAGTAAATTGAACCGAAAACATATATTTGCCTTTTAAAATACCCATCCTTTTAAAGTGTTATTAAATACTAACATAATGACAGAAATAAATTATGTCAGGAGAAAGAAATGAGGACAAGACAAATATATTATGTGTAAAAGGGGTTAATATTTTATTATAACTTTACAGCTTTAGCGACCTTTGAGTCACATACAATATATTTAGTAACAATGTTTTTATGAGTCCTAGTGTACCAGGGCATTTCTCCAGAATCATGTCCATTTTCTGCTGGAATACATCTTGTGACATGACCAGGCCAAAATGCATTCTCTGAAAGCAACACCTTCCAGAAGGAGAATTGAAAGCGGTCAGTAGCTGTGATTCAGGATCGAGCTTGATTGACCAGTATCCATTCTTGGCATCCAGTTTGGAAAAATACTTCGCTTCTGACAGTTTGTGTGCCAGCTCCTCCATTGTGGGAGTCTTGTAATGGCACCGCATGATAGCTCTGTTTAGGTCCTAAGGATCCAAGCACAGGCGGAGTTTACCATTACTTTTCCGCACATTCACTAAGCTGTTAACCCATTCTGTAGGCTCGCTTACTCTGCGAATGATCCCTTGTTTCATCATGCCATCCAGCTCAGTCTTAATCTCATCTTTCATGTGGATGGAGCATTTCCTGGGTGCGTAGATGACAGGATGATTGTCCGGTTTCAGGACAATCCGGTATTCTCCTGTGAAACTGCCTATTCGGTCGAATTGATTCGGGTACATGTTTCTCAGGTCTTCTGCAGAGTTGATATGAGCTTGGTTTTCTTCGATGACGCAGTGCATCGTAACCAGTTCCAAGTCTCTGAATGAGGGTAGTCCTAGTATAGTAGGTCCTTCAGATGCTACCACAAAGAATTTGAGTGATTTCCACTCTCCTTTATAGGTACATTCTATGGTAATAGAACTATGTTGAGGGATGCTGGATCCATTGTATGCAGTCAGTACAGTTGACTCCTTATGTGTTGTACCAGGGAGTGGCTGTCCAGAATGGCTGACTTTGTTTGGAAACATCTTGCGGCCGGTCGAGGAGAGGGATAACCGTCAATTTAGGAGGGTATTTCCTTCAGCTCCTGTATCAACTTTGGCTTTTAGTTTGTGGGTGCCTGGTAAGTTGGGTAGCTTAATTGTCAGTTCTGCGAAGGCCTCAGTCCTAGTGTCTTTTTTCCTCTCCGCTTGATAGAATCAAAAGTCATTTGTGCAAACTGGTTATCATGGTTTGCATTTACGGAGTACACATTATTTTTTTTATAATGGTGTCTGTACTGCTGACGTCCGGGGGTCTCCTTGTGCCCAGGTTTAAATTTGGGTCCCTTTGTTTTAAATTGTGCCTGTGGGTGTCTTCCTTTACTTTCATGTCTGTTTTCACAGACTTTAGCCCAGTCATTTTTCCGTCCACAGGCTGAACAAAATGAGTCCCATGCCGGATTATTTTCGTCGGCTTCGTCCGTGAATATCCAGGAGTTGAACCTTCTTAGGCCCTCTGCCCCCAGAAAATAGCAATATATGTTCGACCTATCTGTCTACTGGATTTTCTTTAACAGAAAAATACAGTCTGCATCTTTGCTTGAAGAATATGAATTCTTCCACTAGATTTTCTGCTGTCCAGCACATTGACGGCTCGCTAATGTTGCTCATTTTGACAAAAATATTATTTTAACAAATACAAAAACATGAAATACAGTGTTATTAAAATGTACTACAACACCTACTTGTTTGTTCCAGAGAACAAAATTTGGTCTTTTTGTTTTGTTTTTAGAACTTCGTGACGGGTTACGTTCGGCGAAAGGACTTAATTTTTTAATTCGTCCAAAAAAGGTTTTTCGTCCACAAAGTTGACATAATTTTTTTTTAGTTAGTCTTGTTCGGTGTGTTTCTCATTGTTTTTGTTGAGGGTATATTTCCCAGAGCTGCCACCAGGATAAGTTATCTGAATTACAATGAGGAACACGAGAACGACGTGTGAAGGGTTGAAGTAGCCATCTTTATTCTGTCTATCTCTCTGCCCAGTTCAAGGGCAGTAACTCTTAATGGTTCAGATAGCATACAATTACCGAAACCATCACAGGCTCGTTCATATCTGTTTCGTTGTGTTTGTTCTAGTAGTCAGTGCTGGTTCTCGGGACGTCCTGACTCCGTCCACTGTTGTTGCTGACCTGTCCTCGTAGCAGTGCTGTTCTGAGTTTGTCGGCACGCCCGGCCTGTCCGAGTGGCTGAACTGTTCTAAGGATTTCTCGGATCTCGATGAAGTAATTTCTCGGATCTCGGATGAAGTAATTATTTCCGTTAAAAGCTTTATCATATTTTAATAAGTGTTGTAGGTGACTCACTTATGACACGAACATGGGCTTACCCAAAGGGTATATATTTAACAGAGTAAAGCTACTCAAACGAGTAGTACCAGATACAGTTCTTCGTGTAAGCTGAAACAAGGAAACCCTTCCATTGTACGTTGATATATATTGCTGAATACAATCTGTTCCCTACATTTTATACCCGTGTTGAGTTATCATTTATTGACCCTTAAACAGGTCATAACAGTGGCGACGAGGAAAAAGGATTTTCTCGGAACCCTAAGCAGTAGCGTCTAAAGATTTATAAGGACCTACGCAATACTACAGTCACGGTACAAAACTGAAATAACCCCAGCAAAAACGATACAGAGTCTCAAAACGACCTTATCTGACTTCGTGATTTGAGCCAGAACCGATAAAAAAGTGTACAAAGGAACACTGCCATTTGAAACCACCGCGTTAGGATTACGAACCTCGTATCCATTTTTAAAGAAAAAAATTATTTTCGTCAGAAAGACAAACTTTTTTGTTCGACACGCGTGGATTTTATTTGCAAGTAAGTGAAATCTTAATTTTTGATTTTCTCTTATTGTAAAAGAACAAGCTTTTTTACTCAGTTAGAACTCGTAATTTCTGAGTTTCTTTTTTTATTGCGAAAAGAGGAAAAGCGTTTGATTCGGTTGAATATTTTTGTCGGTTACAAACATGGATATCCAGGCTCAAGTTTTGGAGATGTTGAAACAACAACAGCAACAATTTCAACAACACCAACTAAAATTAGAGGAGAGATTTCAACAACAACAGCAACAATTTAAACAACAACAACAATTTCAACAGCAATTGGCTGAAATGCAAATTCAGTCTGACAAGAAAATGGATTTATTCGCCCAAGTTATAAATAAAAATCTGCAAAGTCTTGCTGATGACGACACATTCACCCAAGGCGCAGTCTGGTCGGCAGTTGATACATTTAAATACCGACCAAATGAGGATATAAGCTTTGAAGCCTATTTTAGGCATAAGGATATATACATAAATGACTGCAAAAACTGGTCGGACTCTAAAAAATGTCAGACTTTTAACAAGAAAGTTGGATACCGCCGAACATGCATTCGTGAACTATATTCTACCTAGAAAAACTAACGAACTAACGTTCCAAGAGGCTGTTAAGCTTCTAACTGAACTTTTTCCCCCAAAACATCTCTCTTTCATAAACGATGGAAATGTCTAAATTTAGTCAGGGAGGAAAATGAGGAATTCACAGTTTTTGCGGCGAAAGTCAACAAAAGTTGCGATGACTTCAAGTTGACGGAATTTTCAGCAGACAACTTCAAATGCCTTGCTTTTTGTCAGGGATTAATTTCACCAAAGGATGCAGAGGTCAGAAGGAGAGTTTTAAACAAACTCGAAAGTGAGCCTAATTTGACCCTACGCCTTTTGGTAGAGGACTGTCAGAGGTACGTTACCATAAAAAAAAGACTCAAAAGATATAGAAGAGTCGGGGATCTTACATGTCCGAAAAGTACACTACACGAAGAAGAAATTCAGTTCACTCCCCAGATATAGCAAACCAGAAAGAACTCAGAGCTCTCCCAAGAAACAAAACAAGTTGCCACCTAGCCCCTATGTGAGATGCGGAGTATTACACTGGTCTACTGACTGCGACTATCGAAAGCGGGAGTGTTTTAATTGTAACCAAACGGGTCATAAGTCTTCCCACTGTAGAAAGAAAGCCGGTAGCAGTTATGTAAAAACGACCAAATGGGACAAGCAAGACGAAGACAACTGCAGAAAATATGTACCAGTACAGATACTGGGAAGAAAAATAAATCTACAATTGGATTCTGGTAGTGACTTGACAATAATTAATCTTCAAACGTGGAGAAAGCTTGGGAGACCTACGATGCTGAAAACTACCAAAATAGCGAGATCAGTGCCTGCGAAAAAATACAATTTGAGGGGGAAATTATTGTGAACGTCACCCAAAATAACAAGACGAAAAAAATGAAGATATTTGTATTAAAAATACAAATAATCTTTTTTGTAGCGACGCAATACAGGAGTTTGAGCTTTGGGATTCGCCAATAAATACTTTTTGCAAAAAAATTCAAAATGCCACGGCAGAATCAGAGAAGCTATTAAAAGATTTAAAGGAGACATTCCCAGATGTCTTTTCTGCTGGTCTGGGTCGATGTAACAAAATGTTCGTAAAACTCGAGTTAAAAAACGACAGTCAACCTGTATTTAAGAAGAAGAGTGTTCCTTTTGCGTCACTTAATCAAATAGAAGGAACTTGACAGATTGGAAAAGACCGGCGTAATCTCGAAAATACAGTATAACAAGTGGGCTGCGCCCGCCGTCTATATAAAGAAAAAATCAAACGAAGTTCGGGTCTGCGCAGACTTCTCCACGGGCCTAAATGCGGCGCTGAAAGAATATATTTATCCACTGCCAAGTCATGATGAGGTATTTTGCAAGCTAAACGGAGGTAAAAAAAATTTCAAAAATAGACCTTAGCGATGCGTATTTGCAGGTCTCCATGGAAGAAAATAGTTCCAGACTTCTGTGTATAAACATACACCGGGGACTCTATAAGTTCGAAAGACTTTGCAGTCAAGGTCGCACCGGCGATATTTCAACAGGTTGGGTAGTCTTGATTTCACAATTGCCTATCTTGACGATATACTGATCAAGAGTCAAGATAAGTTACATGTAAATCAGGTTTTTAAGCGCATACAGGATTATGGTTTCAAGATCAAGGAATCAAAGTGCGAGTTTTTTTTTTTTTTAAATAATTAAATACCTAGGACACATAATAGACGAGAACGGGAGAAACCCAGACCCCGAGAGGTCGACAGCCATAAAAGAGATGCCGGCACCAAATAATGTCGCCTCGCTGCAAAGTTTCTTGGGACTCGCGAATTATTATCAATCCTTCATACCCAAAATGCACGACTTACGATCACCATTAAACGAACTCTTGAAAAAAGACAAGAAATGGGATTGGTCTACAAAATGTCAAGAGGCGTTTAATAAAATTAAAGAAGCTCTAACTTCAGATTTGTTCCTTACTCATTTTGATTCTAACCTGGAATTAATCGTTGCCTGTGACGCTAGTTAATACGGCATAGGAGCGTGCATCTTACACAAGATGCCGGACGGGACAAACAAACCTATCGCATACGCGTCACGGACCCTCCTCCCCGCTGAGAGGAACTATTCGCAGATAGAAAATGAAGCCTTAGGAATCATATTTGCCGTTACCAAATTTCACCAGTATCTACATGGTCGACATTTTTTACTCCAAACGGACCACAAGCCGTTACTAACTATTTTCGGCTCGAAGAAGGGTCTGCCGACTCACACAGCCAACAGGTTGCAAAGATGGGGAGCGATCCTACTTAAATACGATTTTAAAATGGAGTTCCTACTATCACAAAAACTCGGCCATGCAGACGGACTATCTGGGCTAATTCCTAAGATGCGAGAGCCCCTAGAGGATACGGTTATTGCATCTCTACGTGCTGAAAGAGACATGAGTACCGTGTTATGCAATACAGTAGGGGAGCTACCGGTCACTCTGGAGGAAATCAGAAAGGAGTCTACGAAGGATGAGTTCATCACACAAATGAAGGAAAGAATCGCGAACAAAGACCAACAAGTAGCTAACGCTTATACATTATGCGATGATGTATTGTTGTATCGGGATCGAGTGGTCGTCCCAGCCACTCTCAAAGACGTATATTAAAAGATTTTCACGTCGGACACCCAGGGATAACAAGGACAAAAAGCCTAATGAGGTCCTACGTTTTCTGGAAGAACCTCGATAAGGACATCGAAAATATAGTAAGAAATTGTACGGGCTGTGCCCTGGCGGCAAAGTCTCCACCTATTAAATTTAGTCCTTGGCCGAAAACGGACCATCCCTGTTCACGCATTCACGTGGATTTTGCGGGACCTTTGGACGGATACTACTATTTAATAGTAGTGGACAATTATTCCAAATGGCCAGAAGTGTTTAGATGTAAAAACGCCAACACTGAAGTGGTTATTAGCGCATTACACGAACTGTTTGCTCATTTTGGTGTAGTGGACTGCATCGTGTCTGACAATTGTACGCAATTCACATCAGGGGATTTTAAGGAATTCTGTGAGGATTTCCAAGTAAACCATATCACGACCCCCCCCCCCTTACCACACTAGATCTAACGGATTGGCAGAGAGATTCGTTGACACATTAAAGCGTGCCCTAAAAAAGCAAAGGGCACACCAACTGACAAAGCCCTTCAACAGTTTTTACAAGTATATAGGATTACACCTAACGCAAATACACCAGCAGAATTACCTCCCGCACAAATAATGTTCGCACGCAAAGTAAGATCTGTATTTGAAAAACTACTTCCCAGACAAATCAAACCCAGTAGAAATCAAACGGGGTCAAAACGCTACGTTCCAGGAGAAAAAATTTATTTTAAAATTTATAAAGAAAATAAAACGTTCTGGAATTAAGCACCATTAAAAAAAGAATTGGAAATATGGTGTATATCATCGACGGACCAAAATTCTCGCATAAGAGACATCTGAACCAGCTGAGAAAGTGATGGTCAGACGACATTAACACTGGCCCACCAGAACAAGAGGAGACCATGGACGTAATTTTTGATACTTTTGATCTACCATCTCCGCAACCTGCCCCCGAAAAACGTCAGTCTAATAGAAAAAGGAAAAGGACTGAATTAATCAATATTAACCCAAAAAAGAAAAAATATTGAGACTCCTTCGGAGTTTAGGCTTGGGGAAGGGATGTTGTAGGTGACTCACCTATGACACGAACATGGACTTACCCAAAGGGTATATATTTAACAGAGTAAAGCTACTCAAACGAGCAGTCCCACCCACACCTGTCCTTCGGGACGGGTGTCTGGTGCTAAATTAATAGCGTCGATCCCAGATGCACTCATTGCACTTAGAGGCGGATGACGCAATTTTTCTACTACCACCCCATGAGTCTGGCTTGTGGGTGGTGCCACATAAAACGGCCTTGTGCCATATCTACACGTGGGGTAATGTAAATACCAGTAGTCCCACCCACACCTGTCCTTCGGGAGATGCTTGCCTCATTGCACTTAGAGGCTAAGCTCGATCGACGCAATTTTTCTACTACCACCCATGAGCTTGTGGGTGGTGCCACATAAAACGGCCTTGTGCCATATCGTATACACGTGGGTATATGTAAATACCAGTAGTCCCACCCACACCTGTCCTTCGGGACGGGTGTCTGGTGAATTACTAAAATTAATAGCGTCGATCCAGATGCTTGCCTCATTGCACTTAGAGGCTAAGCTCGGATGACGCAATTTTTTCTACACCCCATGAGTCTCGGCTTGTGGGTGGTGCCCACATAAAACGGCCTTGTGTACACGTGGGGTATATGTAAATACCAGTAGTCCCACACCTGTCCTTCGGGACGGGTGTCTGGTGAATTACTAAAATTAATAGCGTCGATATGCTTGCCTCATTGCACTTAGCTCGGATCGACGCAATTTTTCTACCTACCCCATGAGTCTCGGCTTGTGGGTGTGCCCACATAAAACGGCCTTGTGCCATATCGTATACACGTGGGGTATATGTAAATACCAGTAGTCCCACCCACACCTGTCCTTCGGGACGGGTGTCTGGTGAATTACTAAAATTAATAGCGTCGATCCCAGATGCTTGCCTCATTGCACTTAGAGGCTAAGCTCGGATCGACGCAATTTTTCTACTACCACCCCATGAGTCTCGGCTTGTGGGTGGTGCCCACATAAAACGGCCTTGTGCCATATCATGTACATGTGGGGTACATGTAAATACCAGTAGTCCCACCCACACCTGTCCTTCGGGACGGGTGTCTGGTGAATTACTAAATTAATAGCGTCGATCCCAGATGCTTGCCTCATTGCACTTAGAGGCTAAGCTCGGATCGACGCAATTTTTCTCCTACCACCCATGAGTCTCGGCTTGTGGGTGGTGCCCACATAAAACGGCCTTGTGCCATATCATGTACATGTGGGGTGCATGTAAATACCAGTAGTCCCACCCACACCTGTCCTTCGGGACGGGTGTCTGGTGAACTGCTAAATTAATAGCGTCGATCCCAGATGCCACTCATTGCACTTAAAGAGTCGGAACTGGGATTGACGCAATTTTTCTCCTACCACCCATGAGTCTCGGCTTGTGGGTGGTGCCCACATAAAATACATGTGGGGTACATGTAAATACCAGTAGTCCCACCCTTTGGGACGGGTGTCTGGTGAACTGCTAAATTAATAGCGTCGATCCCCGATGCTTGCCTCATTGCACTTAGAGGCTAAGCTCGGATCGACGCAATTTTTCTCCTACCACCCCATGAGTCTCGGCTTGTGGGTGGTGCCCACATAAAACGGCCTTGTGCCATATCGTGTACATGTGGGGTACATGTAAATACCAGTAGTCCCAGCTACTCGTCCTTCGGGACGGGTGGGATGCTGGATTAGTGGCGTCGATCCCAGTGCCTGCCTCATTGTACTTGAACGGGCAGGACTGGGATCGACGCAATTTTTCTACCTACCACCCCATGAGTCTCGGCTTGTGGGTGGTGCCCACATAAAGCGGCCTTGTGCCATATCGTGTGTAAGTGGGACACATGTAAATACCAGTAGTCCCAGCTACTCGTCATTCGGGATGGGTGGTCCAGTGAGCTTCGGCTTCTGGACCGGTGGGATGCTAAATTAATAGCGTCAATCCCAGAGGGCCGTCCCTCCAGGCAATACCTGCCTCATTGCACTTAAAGGGGACAGGGCTGGGTTTATTGCCCAGCGCCTGAGGCGCCCCCTTGAGGGGGAATGCCGAAGGGATCGACGCAATTTTTCTACCTACCACCAGAATTGTGGGTGGTCTCCACATAAAACGGCCTTGTGCCATATCGTGTGAAAGTGGGACACATGTAAAAACCAGTAGTACCAGATACAGTTCTTCGTGTAAGCTGAAACAAGGAAACCCTTCCATTGTACGTTGATATATATTGCTGAATACAATATGTTCCCTACATTTTATACCCGTGTTGAGTTATTATTTATTGACCCTTAAACAGGTCATAACAATAAGTATGCAAATCAAATTTTGTAACTTGTGGGGAGTATTGAAAAAAGAAAGTAAACAAAGAAAAGGATAAGATATTTTTTTTTAAATTAAAGCACAAATACATCTTCTTCTTCTTCTTCTAACAGTAGCTCGTTCTTGTAAAAGATACGTGGAAAAAGTATTTGCTCTCTTTTAGATACCGATGGGATGTGACGGTCGGTTTTATGTTGGGTTCCACAGCTCAACTGACTATGCATATGAAAAATACAAATCCTTAAAAAATAAAAAATAAAAAAACACAGCAAAACGGAAGGTTTTTGGAACTAACTCTGAATATTTCTTTTTTTTTCTTGTTGAGATAAAATGGACTTGGAGCCAACACCAAAACTTTAATTACCAGTACTCCCCCAAATTTGAATGCCTGAACATTCGAATATTTTAGGCATTCGATTTCATGTGAAAAGCCCGAACCCATGCCTCCAACAATTAAATACATGCTTCTTAAAACTTCTGCAAAAATAAAATCTCTATTCATTCCCTAAATTCATATTTCCTGCATCGATTCATTGTGTGCATTTTGGATTATTTCCTAACCTAAATAAGAAAACCTCTAAAACGTAATTCTAATTCGTTATCTTTCTTTTAAATTTTGGAAATTTAAATTCTTGATAGTTACGTATCGCAGTAACGTTGCTTCTCGCTATTTACTCCCATCAATAAGCGACCTCTTTCCTCATGAGGAGCAATTTTTTTTAAATAAAAACTTTCTACAAACTTTCTACAAAGTATGAAAAACAAATTTTACACCAAGCCTTTTGATTGTCTATAAATATTGAGATAACATTTATTTACAAAAAAGAGTAGATGCAGTTTTTCTGCAGAAAACTTTTCATCGAGTTAAATACTTTTTTCATTTCATAGATTTTATTTCATCTGTAGAATTGACCAGATAGATGTTAATATACTGAAGTTAGAATGATATTGTGGTTCTATTTTTGTTTTGCTTTTGTTATTTTTTTCTACCTAGGAGACTGCTTATCAAACCACTTTAATTAAAAAACATAAGTGTGATTATGGTAATTGTTTGTATGCATTTTCAGTCACATGTTTTACGTAATTGATTTGAACTGATGATATCAGCGCAGTCTCGTCCGTAAATTTTATTATGATATAAATAAGTAGTGATACCGAGTCGAATGTAAGATAAATAAGTTCATGGAAGTAATAGTAGAGATTATTAAAGTGACGGATTTGCGAGATTGTAACAAAAATAATAAGCCGTTTTTCTTTCGTCGACACTTGTGACGTCAGTTGGCTTAACGAGGATAAAGACTGGGTAGTTTACGGCAACGTCTCTGCAAAAATGCCGCTACGAAAGTAGACGACTATTACGATTACGTACAGCTCCGTGAAAATATAGCTTTTCAGATTTAAATGTAAGTTTATAACAAGATTCTAAAAAAGTAATTTATTAAAATTAACACTAGTAAAATTTCCAACATTAAAACACTTTACTAATACTTTCAATTGTAAAAAAAAGTTTTTCCAATGTTCCTTTTTAAAAGTTAACTTAGAAGTCGGGTGAAAATTACAATCCATGTTATGCATTCAAATTTGCGTGTGTCATAGGGTTTGACAATTGGTTTTAGGACCCAATAACAAAGCGAGACGATCAATGTTAAAACCAGATAAACCACAGTAAAATTCTTGGAATGAAATGGTATTCTAGCTTACAGTTACAGGAATTCACTGAAGCTGAGCAGTTGAACTCATGTCCTTTGCAAAATCCGCTGTTCAATGAACACTGCAAGTAAGAGTAGATCGATCGATCGATCGATCGATCAATAGATAGATATATAGATATAAAAATGAGTGAGAGAAACAAAGAATGCACAGAGAGAAAAAAGAGAACATGGGCAAATGGGGATTAATATAGATTTGCGTGGATTAGCATAAGAGATGTTTAATACATGGGGCGTGATCATGTGCGCGTAGGTGTGTGAATGGTGAGTTGTTTCCTTCCCTTTTTGATGTGTGTTTATATATATAATTTTGTGTATGTTGATTTTAACTAAAAAGAAGTATATGAATGTCTATAAATGCGTACACTCACACTGTACCTATAAATATCGGAAAATATAGAGACTGAAAACACATATGTTGTGTATATACATGTGCAGGTACGTGTGTGTATATTACAGCAATAAGTATAAAATAACTTGACATGGTCATGTCGCGCTTAAATCACTGGTTCCCGTTAGATTACTAAAGTTAAGCAGTGATAAGCCTGCTCAGTGCTAACATGGGTGACTACTTAGTAACATCAGGTATGATAAGCAACTTCCTGTGCGCCAGACTTAACTAAAAATAATACCAAGTACAAAAATAACTTAAAATAATTAATATTCGAATAGATTTACCGATCACTGGAAGAGAAAACGAGAAAAGGAAATAAGTTAAGAAGAGTGAAATAGAGAAATATTGTAAGAGAATCATAATGTCGGTTTACAAGAAAGATAAATAGAGAGGAAGAAAGAATCGAGAGTAAAGAACCGACAGAAAATGTAAGAGGGAGAAAAAACTATTTTGAAACGGAAAGGAAACAAACAATGATGAGGATTAAGAGAGGATCAAGAAAAGGATCTGTTTTAGTTTTATTTTAGTAAATTTGACTTTTTCTAAAGAGGAAAAATGTCATTTTCCACTATCAATTATTAAAACACACAAAATTGTAACCCTAACCCCAACCCTATACCTAAATCTAAACCTAACTCTAACAAGATGAATTCTTGTCAAGTACCTTTTTAAGAAATTAGCTTTTAAATAGATTGTTTAAAATGTGTTGAATTGTACAACAACTACGTTTTAAGATTTTTTTAGATAATCCTAGATTGCTCGTCAACAACTTTTTAAAAAACTTTTAGCTTTTAGATAGTTTAAAACATATTCAAACATATTTCAAATATATTTGCTGGCAAAATAGCCTGTGTTCTATTTTACTAGGGCCGGTAAAATAAGCACAAAAAACATGTTTGTCTATTTTACCGGAACCGGCTAACTAGCCAATTCGTTTTGATATTAACACTCGTGTTGAGAAGGTATATAGTCTGCAAACAAAAGAAAGGCAGTTACCAGGCTTAATATAATGAAATAATATCTATTTACTTACCTTACGAAATAAATGCAAATCGCTTAAAAAACTTGTGAATGTTTATGTATATATGTATATGTTTGTGTGTGTGTATGTATGCAAAATGTAAATATATTACTAACACGTGTTTCGGCCAGGAGTTTGTTCATGTACACATGTATTCTATTTATTATTATTTTAGATATAAAGCTATGTAATGTAAAAAATACACATCAATTTTATTTTTTATGTATATAGATATGCATGCACCTGGTACAACCATGGACATGGATACGAATACATGAACACGCACACGCGTACGTTCACGCACATGCGCACACGGACACGCACACACACAAAAACTCATTAGAACAAAAAATAAACCACAAACACACACACAAATTAATCAGAACAGAAAATAAATTACAAACACACACACACGACCTATCAAATATCAAAAATCTAACTAACAACATCAGAAGAAGGGGTTTGGCTATTAATATAAACAAATGGACAACTATAAAAATTCCAAGACATTAAAATTTAAGATCTGCCACCCAGGAACACACACCTGCTAAAACAAATGTCACAAATTAATTCTCTCAACACTCCCACCAAACAACAAGGGGTGGGTATATATATATATATATATTATATATATATATATATATATATATATATATATATATATATATATATATATATATATATGACATCCCATCCGCACGAGTAGGATGTAACACAAAGTCAATTTCTCAAGATTAAAGAGTCCAGTCCACTCTAATATTTACCGGTAGCTAGAGGAAGTATCGTTGGATGCATATCATTCACGCACTATGTAATGATAAGGCATTGTTGTTGCATGAATATATTTTAATTACTTGAGGCGGTTAAAATATATGAACAAATGGAACAAATGTTAATATTGTAACGGTAATGATAAAATGGATTTTAGAAGTTTACAAATCCTTTAAATTTTCTAAAATATAAAAGGTGGTTTGGAAGAAACAGAAATCTTTAGATTTCATTTTGATGCATTTTTGCCTGTGGGTGGATATATAGAGAATGCAAAGGGCAAATATTTTATTGCTTGCGCACTAGGGTCACTGGGTTCACCCCCAGCTGGCTAAAAAGTTCAGAGATTATAAATTCATCATACTCTAGTGCTTGAAATCTAAAAACTAATGGTTTTATGAATGATGTCCGAAGTTTTTAAAGTTATTATATGCTTCCAAAACACGGTAGAGCTCCGTAGGGGTGACTTAAATTAACTTTTACTGCCAGCATATATAAAGTAATGATCGTCTGTTCACAGACTGGATCTCTCTGGTGATCGTAAAATATATAAACAAACGTATAAATTTAATAGTTTAAACACCACCCCTTTCCGGCAGCTGTCAAATGGCCCAGCGGTTAAGAAATCGGGCTGACAAAAAGTCAGTCTGATTCTGGCCAGTGGTAGTTGTTGTGTCTAGCCACACTGAAGAGGCGTGAAACGCCGAAACACGTGTCTGTAGATGGCATATATATATATATATATAATATATTATATTATATACATATATATATGTGTGTGTGTGTGTGTTGTGTGTGTGTGTGTGTGTGTGTGTGTGTGTTGAAAGGAAAAATAAACAAAGGAAAGAAAATGCTGAATCGATAAAATAGATTTACTAACACGTGTTTCGGCCAGGAGTTTGTTCATGTACACGTGTATTCTATTTATTATTATTTTAGATATAAAATAAAATAATAAGAATAGAAAACTATAAAATCTTTAAGCACACAAAGAATAACGGCCTTCCTTAGAGTAAAATGTTTGGTGTCTGATGAAGGCCGTTATTGTTTGTATGCTTAAATATTTTGTAGTTTTCTATTATTATCATTATTACTATTATTATTATTATTATTATTATTATTATTATTATTATAACTACATTTGGCTATGCATTTTCCCCAGCGATGAACAAAATCCAACCTCCCGCGCTCGTCCCACGTTTTCACAATAGAGATGACAGCATTGTTGTCAGGAAAATTATATCCGCGTGATTCATTTTCATCGGCTCGTTTAGCACGGTTTTCGTAGGTAGATAATTGTGTTGAATCTGGCTTATCACTCACATCTCTGTCGCCATGACTGTAAAGAATTACTCATTGTCTAGCTGTCAACTGTATGGTCCCAGTAAACGTTCAGAAAGCGTAGAAGAACATCAATGGGTGTAATTTTTCCGCATCAAGAAATTCAATCGTACATCTGCATCGTGTCAGATACGATTTGGTCAGAGAACTGCTATCAATAACAAGAGGGAAATAATTTTGTATTGGTAAGACGGCTCACAACATCAGTGGTGGATGTTGTTGAAATATACCACAAACATCCGCCTCAAATATTGAGAGACAACATTATAAAATAAGAAGCATTACTTTCGAGCCAAGATGGAAGGTCTTGTCCATGGTGATCAGAGATGCATCCTCTCATATATATATATATATATATATATATAATATATATATATATATATATATATAATATGTGTGTGTGTGTGTGTGTGTGTGGATGCGGATATGTGTGTGTGTGAGAGTATAATCTATGTCTTCATCAAATCTGATATTATTAAAAAAAATAAGAAGAAAACAGACAAAAAAGAAAATAATTTTTCGTCTGAAAATCCAAAAGATTTTCTGATGACATAATAATTTTCGTTCCTGCGATTTATTTTCTTAATATTTATTAATATTTCAGGATGAGAAATCCCTTTTTCAGAAACTTATAAAACCTCGGAGCCTGATAGAGAGGTGCTCACTGCTGCGTGTGTCAATCCATTCTATTGTATTTTGTACTTTTTTGTAATTGTGTGTTTGTATTGTTACATAATCGCCGACCAGCACCTATATTTGTGGCCTTGTGCCAGACTTAGAAAAACCTTTAAAAATGTACTACCGATCCTCTTATATCACTGGGTGGTCTTTGTAGAATCACCGAAAAAGGAATTAGAAAGATAAAATCTTTTAACGAGAGATTGGAGACGTAAAGTCTATGTTTAACGAAAAAACAGGATTAGTGACTACAGAGGTCCTTTTGATCTTAGGGCTCGTGAACTCTGGTTGACCAGAGTGATTTGACCTTTTCGAGGGGATAGAATATTCTATTCTGTCGAGAACTAGCTGGAACATACCAGAGAAGAAACACACAAATACACACAAGCACACACACACACACACACACACACACACAAGAATTTGGAAGAATACTAAGTGCAACACAATGCATATGTGAATGTGTGTGGATATAAAAATGCAAAATCGTAGATTGTAATTGTATATGCGCGCCCATGTATGTATATATTATATATATGTGTGGTGTGTGTGTGTGTGTGTGTGTGTGTGTGTGTGTGTAGGGAAAGACCTTAAGTCAAGTAGTTGAGGAATCACAAGACAGGATATATGTGTGTATGAAGAAAGAAAGAAAATATATTTGTGTATATGCGTGTATTTGTGTATAGGGTATGTAGGTGTAAACTTGGGAGGACCCGGTATGTATATGTATGTGTGCGTGTTGGATCTTGTGTCAAGATAAGTTATAGAAATAAAAATCGAAAGAGTAATATTAAATCTAAAGCAATCAAATCTAAACTTTACAGAAGAAAGAAAGTAGGGAGTCTCCTCAAATAGTCTGGAAATATCGATATATATTTTTGATTTCCGGATTTGTGATAAAATCTCAGGTAGGTTGGGTGATCATTGGGTGGTCAGTCGGAGGTGAGAAAGGAACAAATGGAAGTTAGATTTTTAGTTTGAATCGAGCAACGGGACCGAACGGTTAGATTTTAGAGTTGACTGAGTGTAATGAAGTCAACTCAGGTTTAACGTTTTATAGAAGGGTTTATTTCGGGAACATATACATTCGAGGTCCTTGTGGCGGTACGTCACGTTAGTAGTAAACTCCCTATTTTCCGTGATCTCGCCCTATCGAGATTCCCCTAATCTCGCCAGGTCGAGATCTCAGGATACTACATCTTTCCCCTGTTATTTTTTTGTTTTCCCCTTTTTGATTAAAGGGTTTCTCCGAACATGATAAAGTCCGTGTTTGGGTTTGGTGTGGTTGTGCTGTTTCAATTTGTGGAGAGCATCTTTGTCATGTACGTTTTCGTGTACATCAGATGCTTCTGTAATGTCAGGGAATTCTCCTCGGAGTTCCCGGTTCATCAGTAGCTTGGCTGGCGACACTCCTGTTACCGTGTGTGTGTGTGGGGGGGGGGTAGTACGGTATTGGAATAGGAAATTCTTCATTTCCTCCTTCCAGCTCTTTTTTTCTATTTTTGCAATTTTGATTGCTTTTAGGATAGTTCTGTTGAACCGCTCTACCTCTCCGTTTGATTGAGGCCAATATAGTATCCCTTTTATTTGGATAATACCATGAATGGTTAGGTATTCCTGGAATTCGCTGGATGCAAAAGGCTGTCCATTGTCACTTCTCAGGTATCGTGGATATCCGTGTGTTTTGAAGGCTAATTCCAGGTCATTAATTATACTCTTAGCATTTGTGCTTTGCATTTATGCTATCTCTGGCCATCTGGAATAGTAGTCTATGATGATCAGGAGATGATTTCCTTCCGAGACCGTCAGTAGATTTACTGCAACATAGTTCCAGGGTTTATCTGGTAGCTGTGTGCTTTTTAACTCCTCGGTGGGGCGTTTTCTTCTCTTACCAGACATGTGTAGCATTTAGGGTCATCCTCTGAAGTTTCTTTCACTTCTCGGGGAGATAGTTCTTTTCCTTCAGCTGGATCGAACTCGTTAATTGACTGTAGGCTCAAGGGATTAGCTTTGTTAGTATCCGTTTTGGATTTCAGCACGATGTCGGCATTTATTTCAATATTTAGAATTCCTAGGGCTTTACTTGTTCTACCACTAAGGAGTGATGCCTGTGCTTGAGGGATAACGTAGAACAAAGCAGAGACAGATCGTCTAGTGTTTGGTACCTGCACTTTCAGTGTGTTTTTTCCCAAAATTTTCAGAGGTTCCTTACTGGCATAAGGATACAGCTTTTTGGTTGCATGCTGAAGTTCAATCTCGGGTCTGGCCTTTTTTAGGTTTTGGAAGTCCTCCAGTGAAAGTGTGTTGTGATGAGCTCCTGAGTCTATCACAAAGGATACACTTGTCTCATTAATAGACAATTCTATTATATCTTCTGCTTCTGAAAGCTTGAATAAATATATGTCATTTGAGGTAGTGTCTTCCTTTTCCTCCACGCTACGCTGGGTTTCTTTTCTTTGGCCTTTGAATGACCCACTGCTGCTTGGGCTGTGTCTTCCACCTCTGTTATCATAATGGCTTCTTTTTTTTATGGGTTTGTTTTTATGGAAACAGAACTCATCTAGATGCCCTTTTTTCCGCAATGAGTACATCTGTGGTTTTTGCTTTTAATGCACTCCTGTCCAATATGACCTTGCGCTCCACACTTGTAACAAAGGGGTGTCGTTCTGGAGTTTTTCTTCGACTCCTTGCAGGATACCTGGTTTATATTCGACTTTGGTTCTAAGATTAGTGCATCCTTTTCGTGGTATGTCCCAATTATTTCCATAAGTCTTTCCAGTGTCAGACCGTTTCCTTCTCTAAATAGTCTGGCTTTTAAATCTTTATCCTTGATATGGAGGAGAACTTTGTCTCTGACCAGGTTGTCAGCATCTTCTTTAAAGTTGCATGGATTGACCAGTACTTTTAGGCGGGTAACAAAATTGTTCACCGTCTCTCCAGTTTTCGGTTCCATTTCGAAAAAATTAGTGCGAGCTTTTGGTATATTTTCTTTAAGGGAGAAATGTTTGTCAAACAAACAAATAGCTACTTCGTATGAGTCCCTTTTGTTTGTGCCGGGACTTGCTGCCTCTTGTTCCCTCTTTTCCTGTTCCGTAAAACTTCGCCAAATTTCACGAACGCCTGGTCCTCCTGCTACGAGTAAAACTCCTCTTTTTTGTTCGGCATTACACACACCTGTTGCTGTGATATAGATTTCCAGATCTAATTTCCACTCCTCATATCTTCTGTGCAATGTTTCAGGTTGGCCAATCGTGTCAAGATGTGATGGTGCTTGTAATCCTGCTAATGGAATGATTTTAGACATTTTTTTTTTTTAAATTCGGCAAGAAACAAAAAAATTTTTTTTTTTTTTAAATTCCACAAGGAACAAAAAATTCAACGACAAAAGTTTCAAATAAAGAAATGAATGATTTTATTCCTGTGCTTTAGTTGTTTAATTTCAGTTATTAAACATTTAGCGTAGGCAGGAATTTAGCACTTGAATGTACTTTTTTTTTTTTTTTTTTTTTTTTGTCTCCACGTGGTAGGCTAACGGTGGAGTCTAACGGCCGCTTTTTTCCTTTTGTTTAAAAATTTCCTAAAGGGATTTTTCTTTGGTAATTTCTGTTCTTGTTTGTCCGAATTGTGGTTATCTCATTCGTCGCCAGTTGTAGTGAAGTCAACTCAGGTTTAACGTTTTATAGAAGGGTTTATTTCGGGAACATATACATTCGAGGTCCTTGTGGCGGTACGTTCACGTTAGTAGTAAACTCCCTATTTTCCGTGATCTCGCCCTATCGAGATTCCCCTAATCTCGCCAGGTCGAGATCTCAGGATACTACACTGAGTCAGGAGCTCAGAACCGGGAGGGTCGCATCCTCGCAGATCGGTTAAGCGGACAGTGAAATTCTAAGAGAGATGACTAAGAGAAATAAGAAGAGATGAGTGAATGCATTGAATGTTACACCTTTTCGCTAACTAAAGAATGGTGTTGCGCCCTACTTTGGCTTTGTTATGTCTCTGCCTCGTGTTTGTTTATCATGTTTACTAGTGACTCCCCACGCAGCAAGGATACAATCGAACTATGGGGTCAGGCGACGTTCACGGCGGACTGAGACGAAGAACACGGGGAAATAATACAAGGACATGTACCCACCAAGCTGGACCGAACACCAAAGACCACCAGCACCCCGGCTGAGGACCCCGGCTGAGGACCCCGCTATATTGTTACATTAGACATTATTAAACAAACATACACACACAAGAATTAAAAAAAATGAAATGACATCATTAAACAAACATACAAAAACACAATTACAGACAAGTACAAAATACAATAGAATGGATTGATACACGCAGCAGTGAGTACCTCTCTATCAGGCTCCAAGCTTTTACAAGTCTTCTGACAAAGGGATTTTCATCCCAAAATATAAAGAAAATAAATCACAGGTAAATGAACAACATTCTAGTTAGCCCATCTTTCTTTACACTTGCATTATGATAGTCTTCAAAACCAATATACATACAATGCTTCAAGCAAATTCTAAAACATATATGTATAAATATATATATGTGTGTGTGTGTGTGTGTGTGTGTGTGTGTGTGTGTGTGTGTTGTGTGTGTGTGTGTGTGTTCGCGCGCACAGACAAAGGTTTGTACATATATTATGCTCGTTTGAAAAAGCTTTCTGGTGAATATGATAGGGTTAGTAGGAAGTGTATGGTGACAAGGAAAAACAAACACAGATTTTAAGTTTCATCAATTGTATTAAAAAAACACGAAAAGGTTGTAAGGTAGGAAAGGATTTAAGAAGAAAGTCTGATATTTGGTGATAGTCAGTTGTGATGTGATTAGTAATGTCTACACAAAGCCTGATGTTTGGTGGTCGAGTCAGTTGTAGGCAGAAAGTCTGATGTTAGTGGTCAGATGTTGGTTATAATGTGGGCAGAAAATCTGATGTTGTGTGGGTAATAATGTGTGCAGAAGATCTGATGCTCGTGGTAGTAGTGTGTGCTGAGAATTTGATGCTTAGTGGTCGCGTCAGTTGAAGTGTTGGAATAGTGTGGGCAGAAACTCTGATGTTGGTTGATAAAGGTTGACGGATGATAACTGGCGACTGAGTTGATAGAGTCAATTTGGTAAATTGATGATAGACAAATTGATAGTTTTCCCCTTTAAGACCTTGCCGGTCGGTCAGGTTAGAAGAGGAGGTGAGGGATTGAGGTTGGCTGTCTTGGGTGTAGCGTTTCGCGCCCGAGCCTCCGTCCTTATAATCTTGACAGTGCCACCGCCGTGGTATCTCTCCACTAACGGTCCTTCAAAGCTGCCTTTAAATACTTTATCACTTGCTGATTTTAGATCAACTCAAACATTTTATTTTTTATTTTTACCGGGAATGTTTTAGATTGGACGAAAAATGCGAATTCTGATTTTATTTGCAATTTTATTTTTAAAGATTTCCTTATGCGTCGAGCCACCTGCGCACAGACAAGTTTTCTTCATTTGTTGAACGCCACGGCTCTGTCCATATCCGGTTAGCATTTTTTTTATTGTGGTGTGTGGGCACATTGAATTTGGTGAATTTTTGTGAATCAGCAGATATCTTTATTTGTGTATATAACAAATATATATCCAGTATATATTTAAGACTGAATGTGAATTAATCCAGAATCCAATTTATAAAAGCGATTTCTGTAAAGATTATTCATCTAGCACATGAGAAATCTATGTGTAAATGAATGCGAGTTATCCCCTTGTTTTGTTCATGGGTTTATTATTGTGAGGGTATATTTACCGTTTTACACCGCCTTCAGCCACTTCCATTTGTGTTAGCAGGTAAAAAAAGAGGCGAAAAAGAGGTAAGCGCTTACATATGAAATTATATCTATTCATAAAATAAACTTCATGTATGAAAATTATGTTGGACATAGTTTATATTTGTTAGTAGTTTCATGTTGAAGAAGCAATGAGTGTTATTTGAACTCTATTTACGAATAAAACAATTTCTTCGCCAGTCAAGCTAGGTATACCCCAAAGTTCGGCTGCTACAAATTTTTAAAACGAATTAAAATTAATTAAATCGATTATTCAAGGTAAAATTTTTGTCTAAGTCGAAAAGTAGTAACATAATGAGCATCAGTAAAAAAAAATTCAAAATAATATTACATATGTAATTTATTTTTAATACATTTAAAACGATTTTTCGGTCAATTTCGATCAAGATGGCCGCCTTTTTTGCTTAAAATCCGTGTTTACAAAATAAATTGTAACATTCTCGATTGCAGAAAAAAAAAATTACCAAAAAATCAGGGAATTATCCGATTTTAATGAAATTTTCAGTATTAATTTATCAATGAATGAATTTTCTAATGCATCAGTTATTTTATTTCAAAACTTTAATTAAGTTTTTCTGCTATGATAAATTAATATATAAAATTAATTCAAAATATGAGCAGCATGATGTTTAGTTTCAAAAATCATATTATTAGATTCTAAAAAATACTTTTTTACTAACTACTTTACTTTAGTATCAATCATCCATATTTTGGGGTCGAAAACTGTATTGGAAATTTAGTGCCCCCCCCCCACCTTTTAAACGGAACAAATATTGATGTATATTTTTTTCCTTTATAGAATAATAGCCAATTAAATAATTATCGAAATGAGTAAAAATAATCTCCAAAAATTATTTTTTTAGTTTTTATTTTCATTTTATTTTCCGATTTTCGGTACTTATTTACTACCCGAGCAGATTCTTAAAAAAAAAGTTTTTCTTCTATTCTCACCCTCGGTCTTTTGTCTTTTTATTTATGCAGAAATTAGTATCAATCACATATATACCACACCGATATTTTGCACCCCCAAAAAAGGGTGTGTAAAAGTTAGGTGACCTGAAAAAATCAAGTTTTGAAATAAAATAACTAATGCATTATAAAAGTCATTCATTGATAAATCAACACTGAAAATTTCATTAAAATCGGATAATTCCCTGACTTTTGATAAATGTTTTTCAAACGAGGCAAAATTGTATTGAAAAACACAGATCTTTCGACGAATTGGGTATACCTAAGTCAAGCTCTCGAATCATCATTTGTGACTAGGGCTACCGTTATTGCTTTGTTTACTTCTCCCAACTCTTGTAGACGACGGCATCTCTTATTAGTATGTATATGTTCTTGACTGTTACAGCACAGTAATATTGACGTGGCAATATCGTACAGATTATTTTTAACGTCTTCATTTTTGTTTTGTTTTGTTTGTAGAGAGCAAACAACTAGACTTTCCGCTTCTTTATTTAGTCTTCTTGGGATGGAATTTATACGTTTTTCCGTAGTCAATACCCTGAACAATTGACTTTCAATTTCATGGAAACAGTGTAATCCGTTTTTTTTTTTTTTTTTTTTTTTGTGTGTGTGTGTGAGAGTGACTTTGAAAGATGGTTTTGTGAATTGGGAGTAACTGTGTCGATTTTTCTAAATGAATCATTTAATTTTATTGCCTTTTTTTTTTTTCATGTCAACAGATTGAATTAAAATGGCTATGATGGGATATGTTAAGGAGCACAAAGCTTAATTCTATTTACTTTTCAAAATTTGAAAAAAACATTAAAAAAAGACAATTTTTTAAAGCAGCATTTGTATGAAACAAGAAAAGATATTTCCAGCCACGTTCTATTGCTGTGAGTTATTCATTTTTGAAACGTGTGTTTTGATTAGATTTTTTCCGAGAGAGCATATAGTATTCCCCTACACACATTATAAACTTGTGTATGCATCATAGGTGTATGTGTGTGGGATATCATCTTAATATAAGTATTAAAATTAGAAAACAAGAGTAAATGATAGTGTCTATCATTCAAATATCAATTTTTTTTCATAATTATTCACGAGTAAAATCATTCCCTATTTCCGCGATGACATTTATTTTTCCCCTTTCATTTTTTTTTTTTTTTTTTTTTTTTTTTTATCATCTACGAAGATTAATATCAATGAAAGATAACAATGATTGCTTTGTTAGCAAATGCCTCCCTCTGAAAAGTAAACTAGGTTTTCTATTCCATGAACTCTTTCCACTCGCTTCGCCGAACACTCGATTTTTCCAAACTACCTCACTACCGAAAAATGCAGCCCCATTTATTTCAGTCCTTAAAGTTTGCGTGCAAATTCCGACGTACGAGTATCTCGCAGTTTTACACTATGCATAGCACAGTCGATCTTAGTTCGCTTGTGTCGAGGGAACAAACTGTGTCCACTACGCCACCCCCACCTGATTTTATGACACATGTAGCAACCATTCCGTCTGCCGTTTCTTCGAAGAAATGGTAGAGCAAGTTCGATCCGTCCCTCAGGTAGTCCCATTACAACCTGCTGACTTTCGTTGTCACTGTCATTCGAATAGTTAAATTCATCTCCATCATTCATCACGAGCAACACACATCTCATTATCACTCGAGGCGGCAGTTCCATTCTCCACATTTATGCTCATCGCATTGGGAAAATGGCGGACGTCTCTCACATGTCGGGATACTCCATCCACGCACACTGTTTGGGGACGCTCCAATTCTGTCACTGTCCCCGTTTTCCATTCACTCGTACACCAGTTCAACCTATCTCCGATTAGTATGATGCACCTCCTTTCTTGTAGATTGTAGATGCTCGTATTTAGATGGCAGCGGAGAAATTTAATCGTCAACTTTAACCCGGACTTCATACTCTGATACAGAGTGTATGTCGAAGCGGTTGCACCACGTACACCATCCTTCGGCGTAACATTATACTAGTAAACTACCTACTCTTTAGTGCATCGCTTTCTGGTGGCAATCCGCTTTATAGATCAGTGGGATATCTCAACAATGCTCTTCCCAGATGGTGTGTATGCGCATCGAAAAGTCTCACGGCCCGGTGATTTACCAGCGGTAAATGCCGCTGGTAAATGCCGGGCCATTGTCAATGAGGATCTCTTCGGGCGGATGCTTCAAAGAAAACAGAGTTAAGACTGGATAACAGCGGCAGAATCATCTCAGCGAAGAAATCGCCAGACCGCAAACCGGGTAGGCCCACAGTCGATCAGAGTGAAGTAGTGAGCGCCCTCATAATGGGTGACATCCATGCCCAACTTTTGCCATATGTTCACCGATTTTAATTTTCCCCTTTGCCATCGAATCGGCACCGGGTCAATAGACAAACATTCACGACGGGACCCTATTGCAGCTCCCACGCCCCCTTCGACGTGAGAGCGGTGATCTTTCTGACAAAGTAAGTCGTCCGTTTTACCCCGGCCTGTGGCAGCGGCACAAATCGGCATCATTGGCTCCGCTTCCTTTCTCATCGCCTCCAGGCACCCCTCTAGGGGAGACTGGTGAGTATATCAACGTTGTTCTGATTTGAGCTAACGAACACCACACCCGCCTCCCAGCGGGAGGCTGACTGACCCGATTTCACACGCCGCTGATGGTAGTCACGTCCACGTTTCGTTTCATTCACGTTAGGAATACCTTTTGGCTTACTACGGTACGAGAGCACCCAGAGTCGACCAGCTTGACGCAACATTTCTTACACACATTAATTTTCACTTTCGATAGCGCCGAGTTCGCATCTTGTTTGGGGAAGTATCTGGCGCATAGCTGTCGTCCCTTGATTATTTTCCCGGACAGTCTCAAAATTGGGAGAGGCGCGGACCACGCTTTCGAAGTTTAGGGTCTCAATCTTTAAGTTTGTTGCGTCGAACGAGACAATCGTTGGCTTGATGGTTAAGTCCGTCGCATTCGTAATATCTCATCCCGGTGGTTTTTATTTGACATCCTTCACTGCGCGTTGGCTCCATGGCTGCTGTACTTATTGCCGGTTCGAGGTGGTTGTCTTTTAATTTGGCTTTCGATCGAGCTAAAACCAGGGAAATATCCATCTCTTCCATCCGAGAAGATTCATGCAGGTGCCGCCGAACACGTTCGGGCAACCCATGGACAAAGGCAGCTTTAAGGCTTCGCTCCGTCATATCATCGAATGGCACAGAAAGCTTCTGTAGTTCCTCCAGGAATACATCAACAGTTTCATTTTGACGCAGGCGATGTACCACAAATTGAGAGTATGCCGCACAGCAGTCCATGGCAAATGATGTTAAAACGCATCTCTTATGGAATCATTATCACCCTTTTTGTCTTCACTTAGTTGTTGGTAAACGGTGAATGCGCCGCTAGTCAAACGCATTGGAACTATGCATTCTATTTTCTTCACCGAGCACACCAGCTTAGCCTACTCTATCCATTCAACAACGGATTGATTGGGGTCCATCCCACTAAACTCTGGTATCATCTTTAGGTCAAACTTGTCTATCATTATAAGCTGAAATACGCCGAAAATAGCTTGAAAGATAACAATAGCTGTTTTGTTAGCAAACGTTTGTCACTGAAAGGTAAACCATGGTTTTTATTTCATCAACATCTTTCGCTCACTTCGTCAAACACTTGATTTTTCCAAACTACTTCTCCCCCCGAAAAATGCAGCCCGATTTATTTCAGTCTTTACAGTTTGCATGCAAATTCCGGCGCACAAGAACCTCGCAGTTTTGCACTGTGCATATCGCCGCTGATCTTAGGTCGCTTTCATCGGGGAGGCAGACTCCAGTCACGAAAAACTTTCGCATAATAAAACCATGCTTATATGCGAACAGGAACAATCATTCTCAAACATTAAGTAATGAACTGGCCTTAAAGTCTGACATAGGATCAAATTCATAAAGCATTCTCAAACAAACAACATTACTTAATTTTTCCTGTTTATTTTCCCGTTTTCTTATGAATACACTCTATTATATACGTTTAAGTCTATATTAGCATACCTATATTATCATATCTACGCATTATTCAGGGAATCTATTTTGTGTGTTAACGCCGCGACAGAAAAATGTCAATACGACAATCATAGTGTTAGCCTTGACTACTTGATGATTTATTTGTTTATTTGTTTATTTATAAGTGTTTGTGGAACATTACAGTTTATAGATTTCTCCAAAGCATTTGGTCGGAGTTCCACAAGGACATACATTAGCACCATATTTTCATAATAAGCCTAGATTACGTTACACATTGATACACGCATAGATGATTACGTACATCTATATACATAAAGGAATGTCGTTGTATGTACGTGTCGGCTTATCAATCTTATTCAAAATCTTGCATGCACCTTAATATGTTTGTAATTAAAAAAAACACACAAAATTTAGTGATTGACTCAGTAACTGAGTAAGTGATATAATTAATTGATTAAGCAAAAGTCAATTCCTATTCAACATTGGTCGCACTGAAACTGCCCCTGCTGATATCAAAGTTAGTCTAACTGCTGCTATACATATGACAAATCTAAATTCGGTTCTTAATTATATGTTGGAGTTAAAGTGATAAAATGTATCAGTTTAATTTATTTCTTTTTTGACCTCTAAAATTAACAAAGAAATCAATAACTAAGCATTACCTGATTTGTAGCAGTTTAGCTGTTTTTTGTGGACAAATTCGCGCCCTAAACGGTTCAACTCGGAATTTCTCGCTTATTTCTGGTTCAATCTTTATATTATTATATTTATATGGTTGGAAAGAAAAGAAAATAATCTTTCTATACAGGTCATTTTATGTGTTTTTATCAATTGAATTATTTTTACAGCGAATTAAATAACAAAATAAAAAATTAAACGAAAACATACTTAATGATGACTTTTCTTTTACTAATATTATTAGAATGAAATGTATCCATTTTTAATCAATATAACTCAAACATTTTTTAAAAGAAACTATTTATGAAATAAACATTATTAAATTAATACGCGAAACATTCCACCTACAAATCAGGTAATGTTTAGTTATTAATTTCTTTGTTACTTTTAGAGGTCAAAAAGGAAATAAATTAAACTGATACACTTTATCACTTTAACCCCAACAAGTAATTAAGAACCGAATTTAGATTTTTCATATGTATAAAATAGTTTTAGAAAAAAAAACACTATTATAAATATAAACAAAAAAGAAATTGTAACACGAACAATTGTAAATATTTAATTCTTAGCTTTTATTGTTGCATTTTAATAGAGTAAAAACAAAGAATACATTTTCTACTTTTCTAAAGAAGAACTAGCTTTTAAAAAATAAAAATTGCTTCAAATCACTCACGAGTTTAGGGTTACAATTTTTAAATATTTTAAATGGAGGTATTTACCCAAACCATCACGGGTAAGTTATGATACGATGTCATAAGTATGGGACACCCAAACGAGGATCGAACTCGCTATGCAATAATAATAGAACTATGAGAGTAGCATTCCATGTCGTTATGGGTCTTTGTTCTTATTATGTGGGCTCGTTTCTTCGTTTCGTGAAACTTCAATTGAAATTTCAATTAAATCCGTGGTAATTCGTGTTGATTAAAAACAAGACTGCAACTTCTTATCAACAATGTTTATTTTCGCATTGATACTCTAGCAGTTGTCGTTGACGCAAAAAGAGATAGAAAGAATGTTACAATAACGGAATTGCTTGATTAGATGCACTAAGTTCATGTCACTCGCACTGTCAGCTGTCAGCTTTTGAGATAGGAAAGAATGAAAGAAAGACCGTTCTTTTTTCGATAGGCCTACGTCGTTTCTCTAGACTCTTCGCGATCTGATTTTGCTGGCTCCTTTTTTTCTTCGACTATTCACCCATTTTTTATTAATTACCGATAATCAGATGATTATTTTCTTACGTCATATATTAATTCCATTGTATATTGTCGTATTGTATACACTGGAACTTTAACCAAACAATCCGACATTGCTCTGGCCAGAATGTTTATAATTCTCCAGAAAATATTCAACCCCAGCAATTCTCTGATGGAATTTCAACAAACATTTTAAACAAACTGCATTCCAAATAAATTGTTTCTTTAGAAATATTTTTCAAAATAGTTTCTTTCCTTCTTCTTCACCCATATTTTATTCTTACTAAAACTGATCCTTTTTCGAACCTTAATTATCCATGCAATCCTAATAACGTAACAATGCTAACCACGATGTAATTCCTTCCTTATTTACCCAAAACTGTTTATCACGCGTAGGATATGACACGTTCGTAATTATGTGGCATTCAGCAAGGATTGAACTTGCTATTCAGTAGTAATAGATCACCAAGACTACCTTGCTAACCATTACACAATGATAGGAGTCATTTTTTCCGAATCTGTTCGTCACAGGTAAGATATGATATAAGGTCGCAAGTAAAGCGCATCTAGCGACGATCAAACTTACTATTCCGTATTAATGGGCACGTGAGACTAACTTGCAAACCATGGGACGCCTAATATTAAAAATGTAAACTACAGAAAGAGACTATTCTTAAAATAAACAAATATTATAATACATTAATTCTTAGCTTATCGTTAAATCTTTAATAAACGACAATTTACATTCGAATGAATTCAATAAATTTCCCTCTTACAAATAAAGACTCGCGTTGGTTGGTTGAACTTTACAGCATGCCAACACTTGTGTTATTTTATGCCGAAGTCGTTTTTGTTTTATTCGTTATTATAAGGTATTCAAATGTTTTAACTCATTTTTTATTTATCTACCCGATAGATGTCACTACCACTCCGCGTCAAATTGGACCCAGGAGTAATATCAATGCAGGGGTAATCCATACTTCCAAAAGGTCCAGAATGGGTACCACACCATTAGATGCAGTTTAACGTAATACTAAAACCCTCAGCAAGCACCTTTTAGCACATATGATAGAAAAGGGGTGATAGTTTGCTATAAGAGCAATACGTTCGGGATAATCATATAGGTGATAGGGTTTGACATGACCAACCGATTGATCGGAAGTATAATAAGCATCTCTGTTGAGGAATAAGACCTCCTTTCAATTGTTCACCTGTACGCCGTGGCTGGCGACCCGTGACATGCTACACTCAATTTTGATCCTTTCTTTGACAAGACGGGCCGCCCGTCTTGTCAAAGAAAGGATCAAAATTGAGTGTAGCATGTCATGGATTCCATCTATAAGCATCACGGGTCGCCAGCCACGGCGTACAGGTGAACAATTGAAAGGAGGTCTTATTCCTCAACAGAGATGCTTATTATACAGCCCCCGCCGACTGAGCTAAACAAATAAAGACACATTTTTAATACTTAGCCCCTTTTAATTGTTACTTTTATGGGTGAAAAAGAAGATAAATTAAACAAATTTATTTTTATCACTTTGACGCAAAAAGCAATTGAGAAAAACAAGCAATTTAAGTTTTTGTCATGTGTACAACATTTTTTTAGAAAAATAAAATAGTTTCAAAACACTTACAAGTTTGGGAATGTATCTTTTAAAATAATATTTTAAAGGTAAATAAAAAAGAACGTTTTTTTTAATAAACAAACATTGTACTATACGAATTCTCGGCGATTCTTTTTAATTTGATAAATCATTTCCCTCTTATTTACCCCCTTACTTCCATTTTCTCTTTCTCTCTCATTCTCTGGTGTTCCTATCTTTTTTTTAGTCTAATCATGGACCGGGTACTAGTATATATATATATATATATATATATATATATATATATATATATATATATATACTAGTACCCGTTACCACCAGACTAAAAAAAACATATATATATATGTGTGTGTGTGTGTGTGTGTTGTTGTTGTTGTTGTTGTTGAACACGACAGACAATTCATGTCTGACGAGTTTTTTCCCGGTCTTTTCAAGTTGTCTGGTCAGTTTTTTAACGTCAGGATTGAGTCGATTGATAAGTCCACCAAAGATTTTATCACTAGTATGTTCGCCACTTCGTAGTGCCATCTTTAGGTGTATATTTAGTCAAATTAGTTCCTAGTTACGTAAGGTGATAAGACAAACAGAGAAGCGATAGGAGTAAATAGGAGGAGAAACTCACGGAATTATATGAAATGATGTGGAGAATGGAGAAAGGAGAATTGGCGCAAAATTATTGGCATTTGTGGATTGACTGCTGCATTCAAAGTTAATCTTATTTAAAGTTTTTGTTTTTTTTTTTTTTGTTTTGTTTTTTTGTTGTTTATGTAGAGGTTCGAGAATTTGAAATTTTTGTTTGTTTCTTTTTTTGTGCAGTATGTGTGTGTTTTCGGTTAGAATTTTCCGGCAATTAGAGTGGAGCCTGAATGGGATTTTAAGTGTTCCGTGATTGAGCTGGTATCGGATACATGAAGTGTTAAACGGCGCGACAAGGTCGTAATAGTGCATTCAATTTTGGAGAAACAATCTCCTACGGAACATTTGAAATCATACACTACATCGGTTACGTTAAGACGACTAGTCAGGGAGTTTTTGCTGGTGATAAGGTTGGTGGTGTTAAATTTTTGGTAATAAATGATTAATTTTACTTTATCGTTGGGGTTGGTGGAAGAAACGTTTATAGAATACAATTCTATATTTTTAAATAAATTTCCAAACTTAAGGAAAAGAAATTAAAATAAACATACAACACCATCCTTTTTCCAAACTTATGGAAAAGTAATTAAATCAAACACACGAACACAAATCCTTTTCCAAAGATTTAAGGAAAAGTGATTAAACCAATTGTTTACACAAAAATCAGAATCGATTGGCTAGATTTTGTTTACTACTACGTCCGCGCGTTTGCGCCAAAATGTTAATTACTTTTCGATCCCATCTCCTAATTATAAATAACGAAGAAGAAATCAACAAACAGACAGAACCTATTTCGCCATCAGAGAGAACAGAATTCATTTCGCTAGCAGACGAGACAGACATCATCTCACACTCAAACCGGACACAACCAAAGATAAACAAATACGTAGATCTCCTCTCGCTGACCAAGTAGTAGGTGTCAGACTCAACGATTCCACGTTCCTCAACACAATTACTACTATTGCCATTCAATCGTACCACCGCAACCAACATCAGGAATCTATTTCAAACGGTCAGATACACAAACTTATTTCTCATTTCTGTCCACATCAAAACGAACTTTTCTAAATTTAATATACGAACTTTTTACATTTTACATTACACATATCACCTACACAATTCCTTTCGAACATTTACATATTTGTTGAATACTTGCAAATTTATTCTCCGTCAATTTTAATACACCAGTTTCGTCTTTACAAAATTATTATTGCAGATTTATTCTCTGAATAAATGTATTTGTTATATTATAATTGTATGCATTTGTTTTATTATTTCTCCGTGATTTCTGCCTGTGTCATATTTTTATTCGTCATTTCTGATATAATTGAACACACATTCTCATAATCCTCTACACGTTATTACGAATTAATTGTTTTTGGGGTTTTTTAGCAATTTCATCGAGTTTATAATTTCGGTGCATCTGGATATGATAATATATTATGTTATGAGTGGAAGTGTTCTATGTAGTATTTTTCTTTGTAGTTAAAGTTAATATTATGAATGGTCTGACAAATTTGTTCATCAACTATGTAGTTGGGAAATTCATTGTCGATGAGAGTTTGTTTAATATTATAAAGTTCTGAACAGAACGTTGTTTGTGAAGAGGAAATGAGTTTTGCTCGATTTATTAAGTTTTTTTGGATACCTTTTTTGTACTGCTCGGGACATTCGCTGATATAATTAAAAAGGTAAGAATTGTTACTCGTGTTTTTTCTATATAGATAAATGGTAAAAGTGTTGTTGTTAGTGTCAATCAATACGTCAAGGAATGGGAATTCCTTGACGTTGATTATAATTGTTGATTCGTATGTGAAATTGAGAAAGGAGTTTTATTGAAAGCTTCTTTGAAGTTCATTAAGTTCATTCATGCTATCTACGAGGAAGAGAATATCATCAATGTAACGAACGTAGATGTTAGTTTTTTTATGTTAAAGACTCTGTTTTCGAGGTGAGCGATGTAAAAATTACACACACACACTTACACATACACACATCCATAAACAGACACAGATTTTTCACTTTCGTTATATTTTTTCATTATATATTGTCTGTCGAATTTTTCATTATATAATATAATATTATATTTATATTATATTATATTTATATCATATCATATCATATTATTTATTAATGTTTTATTATGAGAAAAATAAGTACATAGGGATAATCAGCTAAAAGGAAATTTTCGACACAGTATAATTTATTTATACTATAAGATAGAGGAGAAGTTCTGAATCACAGTATAAAAACCAAGGAGATTTAGGGTTAAGTTTAGTATACACACACACACACACACACGCGCGCGCGCGCGCGCGCGCGCGCACACACACGTATATATATATACCGTTGGGTCACCCATTGAGCTCGGGTTATATAGTTAAAAATTCACAATAATGTAATTTATTTTTAATACATTTTAAACAATTTTTCGGTCAATTTTGCACAAATTTACCGTAAACATAACCGTCAACATTGTCTAAGATGACGTAAAATCTGTATTTTACAAAATAATTTTACCCCCACCCCGATTTTTTAAAAATAACAAAAATTAGGGAATTTTCCAATTTTAATTAAATTTTCAGTGTTGATTTATCAATAAATGAATTTTATGATGCATCAGTTATTTTATTTTAAAACTTTCTAATTTAATTAGGTATTTCTGCTATGGTAAATTAATATTTATAATTCATTTATAATATGAAACGCCTAATTTTAAGTTTCAAATTTCTTATTTTTAGATTCTAAAAACAAATGTCTATTTAATAACTACTTTAGTTTATTATTGTTATCTAATAACTTTTTTAGAAACACTATATTGAAAATTTAGGACCCCCTCCTTTTAAGCAGAACAAATATCGATGTATATTTTTTATTTTATAAGAAATCCAAGAGATTAATCCAAAATTAAATCCAAAAGAGTAAAAAAAGATCTACAAAAATTATTTTTTTTGTTTTTATTTTACATTTTATTTTTCGATTTTCGGTACTTATTTTCTACCAGAATAGTTCCCTTAATTTTTTTCCTTCTATTTACATCTTCAGTCTTTTGTCTTTTTACTTATACTGTACTTTACACCCACCGATATTTTGCGCCCCCACCAAAAAACATGGGGGAGGGTCAAAGTTAAGTGACCTGAAAAAAAATCATTATTGTATCTAGAAAAAAACCTTTAGGTGGCAAAGGTTGATTCGCTCAGTTTTAGTATAATATATATATATATATATTATATATTATATATATATATATATATATATATAAAAGTGTTGTTATGGGTCCAACGGGAGAAAATTAAATTTTTTATAAAAAAGGTCCACAAAATGGATTATGTTTTTTTTTTCATTTATTATCATACATTAGCGACATGTGTTTCCGATCTTCTAACATCTTCTTCGGGTTAATTAACGACTGAAGAAGATCTGAAACGCTAATGTAAAATAATAATCCTTTTTTTTTAACATAATCCATTTTGCGGATCTTCTTTTTTATTAATATATATATATATATATATATATATATATATATATATATATATATATATATATACAGGTTAAGGGATATATTATGAAGTTGTAGTAAGGTATATTATCGCAGTAGTAGTTGATGCGTCGAATAGCAGTAATAGCATAACGTCTTCCGAGCAGTCGTCGTGGTAGTCTTGCTAGTAGGCTCTTGTACCACCACAGTGTCGAATATTCATAGATGACACTATCCAATCAGATTTTAGTGAGGGGGTAACTAGGTATTTACATATTCATTACATCACCTCCCCCTGAGCTAAATTCTCCGTGAAATTTAGCTTTAATATCTTTTCTTTTTAGGGTCTGGACTTAAGCGGTTGATTTCTTTCCTAAATCTTTTTCGCCTTGATCCTCCTTGCAGTGGTGGCGTTCTACACCCTGGTACCTCTGGCCTTGGGTTCGGGGATACATTCATTTGCGAATGTTGACTTACTGGAATGGGAATTTCAAATGAGTCATACAAGATTTCTATTGGAATCTCTTCGGTATTTTCCGTGACCTCTGTAGTGTGTCTGGGTCTCATTTGATTCCAATGTCGTTTGCACTGAAACTTTTCACATTTTATGTCATATATGACCTGTCCAATTCTTTTGGTTCCTTCTTCCCAATGCATTTTTCCAGCCCTAAAGTTATTGAAGAAAACTTTGTCACCTGGTTTATATGCCTTAGACATCTTGTTTTCTATTTTAGCAGTTTTCTTCGTCGGACTAGGCAATAGTCTGTCGAACACAGAGCGTATTTTTCTTGCAAACATTAACTAGCGATAAACCTAAATTTGTATTCGGGTTTGGCGTGATTCTATAAACTGCCAAAAATTTTTTAATACTTCTTTCATTAGTATCCACGTTTTGATTTTTCCTCAGAGCCCTTTTAAAAGTGTCAACAAATTTTTCTGCCTGTCCATTTGATCTTGGGTTATATACTGCCGTTTTCACGTGATCAATGGACAATGATGTACAGAATTCCTTGAATTCTCTTCCGGTAAACATTGTTTCGTTATCGCTGACTAATATTTTAGGAGATCCAAAGCGACTGAAGATTTCATTAAGTGCGTTTATTTTATTTGTTGCTTGTCTGCATTTAACAATTTCCGGTCACTTAATGAAACTGTCCACAACGATTAAGTAATAAAATCCTTTTATCGGCCCTGCATAGTCGATATGTAATCGTGTCCATGGGACATCTGTTTTTGGTCATGGTTGAATCTTTACCGGTGGATCCCTTGCTGCTAGTTAGCATCCTCTACATTGTTTTACCAAATTTTCTATGTCTTGTTCCATCCTCGGCCAATAAATGTAACCTCTCATTAGGGATTTCCTTCGCGATATCCCTGGATGGCCAGTATGAAATTCTTTTAGAATTTTCTTTTGTAAAACTTGTGGTATTACAACTATATCTGTGTATACTAATACCTGTTCGCAGATAGAAAAAGGCGAGACACTAATTCCTTTTTTAGCTTTCTCGTCCAACCCGACTTGCCTTTTCATTTTTTTAATGAAATCATCATTCTCCGTTGCTTTTTTCACGTCTTCTAGAGTAACTGGTAGTTCTCTAATTGTATTGCATAACAAACCCGACAATTCGCTTTCGTCTCTTGGCGCCGCTATAACAGTTTCTTCTAAGTGTTCCGTATAATTTAGTATTAGTCTTGACAACCCATCGGCATGATCTAACTTCTTTGAAGGCACATATTCCATTTTAAAGTTGTGATTTAATAGAATTACACTCCAACGCTGTAGTCGATTTGCCGTGTGAGTTGGTGTACCTTTTTTTTAGAACCAAAGATTGTTAACAGTCTGTTTGCAGAGTAAATTCCCTTCAGTATAGGAATCTGTGAATTTTTTTTACAGCGTAAATTATCGCTAAACTCTCCTTTTCTATTTGGCTATAACTTCGTTCCGCGGGCAGCAACGTTCTTGAGGCATGCGCTATTGGCTTCGTAGTCCCGTCTTTGAATTTATGAAGTAATACGGCACCCAGGCCGTTTTCGCTAGCATCTTGAGCCAAAATGATTTTTTTCTTCGGGTCAAAATGCACTAATGATATGTCTGCTAATAACCAGTCTTTTAGTTTTTGAAAAGCGTGTTCACATTCTTTCGACCATATCCACTTTGTGCCCTTTTTTAATAAATTATTTAACGGAGCTCTCATATCATGCATTTTTTAGATATAGCTGCTATAGTAACTTATTAATCCCAAGAACACCTGGAGTTTAGCTACATTATCTGGTGCTGGAATATTTCTTATAGCTTTAGATCTTTGAGGTCAGGTTTTCTTCAATAACTATCAATTATCTGTTCTAAATATTTTATCTTCTTTAGGAAGAATTCACATTTTTCAGCACCCAACTTGAAACCGTATTCCTCTATTCTATTAAATACCGCTCTAATATGCTCTTTATGTTGGACTTCGTTTTCATTTTTAATTAAAATATCATCTAAGTATGCAATTGCATACACCATATCAGCTAACATTGTGTCCATTATTTGCTGAAATAAGCTTGGCGCTACCTTCAGTCCAAAAGGAAGCCGATTTAGATTAAAAATTCCTTTATGGGTGTTTATTGTCAGGTGAGCATTCTTCACTGATTTTAACCTGAAGGTAAGCCTCAGATAAGTCCAAACTTTGAAAACACTCTACCTCCGTTTAATTTAGTGAATATGTCTTCAGCTGACGATAGAGGGTATGTATGGTCCTTCAAACAATCATTCAAGCCGGTCGAAAAGTCAGCACACACTCTTTTTTCGATTTTTCATTTTTTATATAAACTGTTGGCGAGGCCCAATCCGAGTAATCGACTTTTGAAATTACACCGATTTTCTGCAACCTTTCTAGTTCTTCATTTATGGTGTCTAGTGTCGAAAATGGTACCTTTCTATTTTTTCTAAATACTGGTTTCGCATTTTCTTTTAATTCAAACTTGACTTCTGTTTTTGCGCACAGACCTAGTCCTTCTGAAAAAACACGAGGAAATTCGTTTTTCAAATCATTAATAAATCGTTTTGTTTTATTCGGCTTGTTATTCTCTATAATATCAACTTTGTTACATAAAGAATTTATCGGTAATTCCCATAAATTAAACTGTTGTGAGGTGTGGTTTTGTGTTCCTTGTTGCAGTAGTATTTATTCGTGCTTAATCTTAGCACTGGGTTCAACTTCTCGTAGCTAATTCCTAGTCCCCTAAAGTGTCTCTATATATGTCCTGCAGTAATACACATATGTAAATGAGATAACACGCCATTGGCTATCTCACTACACCTCCCTGAAACGGAGAGGTTTTATTCCCCTCGTTGATCTATTGCTTCTCCTTGGGGGTGTTCTTCGTAATGGTGACCGCGGTCTCATTTCATCACTACTGGATCCCTGGTATGGCACCTCGGAATCCGACTCGCTTTCATCTATGGGTTCTATAACGTCTCCCCCATATTGGTTTATATCCTCGTTTCTTTCCGATTTATCCACACTCATGTCTTCCTCATATCTATTACTTAGCTGATCAGTGTGGGCCAGCACACTTCTCTCCTGTGTCGTTATTATAGCGGTGTTGTTCCCTTTCTGCATAATAAAATACGCTTTTTCAGGTTGCGCGTCCTTATTCTTATTGTACCACATTTTTTCATTAGTCGAAAAAGACATGGTTATGGGAGATCTGATCTGTCTTCCCATCAAGGCAGAAGGACTTAGTGTTCTATCAGCATGAGGAATGGATCTGTAACTCATCAAGAGTTTAGGCAGAAAAGATTCTATGGTCTCTCGTGACGGCTCAAATGCTTTTAATCCTAATTTAACCGTTCTAACCATCCTTTCCGCAGCCCCATTTGATTGTGGATGGTAGGGTGGTGTTTTATAGGGTTTACATCCTATCTTCCTCAACCAGGAACATATACTTTCATCACAGAATTCGGACGAATTGTCCGATACCAGGGTTCTCGGTACGCCGTTCCTTGAGAATACAGTTCTCAAAATTTGAATGACAGTTGCAGATTTTCTATCACGCACCTGAATAATCTCTGGCCACCCCGAGAACGAATCTACTAAAATCAATAGTAGTCCTACGCCTTTGGCATGTGTACTCGACTCCATGGTTCTTGTTCCTTTGGCCACGAATGAGTCGATTTTTGTGGAAAGTCTTTGATTTCCATGCATTTGGGACATTTTTTTTACATAATCTTCAATGTCACGCGAATATCCTGGCCACCAGCTCTCCAATTTGAGTCTTTTTTGTGTGGCCGCTATTCCACAATGTATATCGTCGTGTACACTTTTAATTATTTCTTTTCGCATTTTTTGCGGAGGTACAACCAAATCTCCGTTACATATAACCCCTCTGTCCATAGTTAGTTTATGTTTAACCTCTTTATAAGGCCTTTCAGCTTTAGAGCAGTCGTTCCATTTATTCCTCCTTATTCTATTCGATATTTTGCTCAGAATAGGGTCCAGAAGGGTTTCTTCTTGAAGCTGTTTAATCGGCATTACATCGGTTTCGACCCAATGTAATACATCTTCAGTGTAGCTTATTTCGTCGTCTTCTTTGTTAAATGCTAATCTGGATAACGCGTCGACATGCGGAATAGTGTTTCCTTTGACGTACATGATATCGAAATCAAAGGCCATCAGCAGTATGGCCCATCTCATTAACCTGGTGGATGTGACCTTGGGTAATTCTTTCCTTGGATTAAAAATGAATTCTAAGGGTCGATGGTCAGATTTTAGTAAAAATTTTCGACCCAATAGAAATTGTCGGGCGCGCTGTGTGCTCCATACTATGGCCAAAGCTTCCTTCTCTATATTTGAATAGTTTAATTCTGCCTTGGTTAGCTTTCGCGACAGGTACATAATCGGATGATCGTCCTGTGACAATATAGCAGACACAGCATATTCACTGGCATCCGTAGTTAAGGTTATTTCTTTTCTGGGATCAAAAACTTTAATAACGGGTTTTTTCCATAAGTACTTTTTTTATTTTGTTAAAAGCCGTTTCTTGTTTTTGTGTCCACACAAACTCACTATTCTTTCTTCGTAATTCTGCAAATGCTTCAGTTAAATCGGAATATTTGGGCACATATCTGCTATAAAAATTAGCCAATCCTAAAAACGATTCTAATTCTTTTTTGTTGGCTGGGGATGCCACCTGCGATATTTTAATTAATAAATTGCCTTCTTTGGATATTTGAAAGCCCAAATAATTTATCTTCTCGCAATTAAATTTGCATTTATCGTAGTTTACGCTCATTCCGGCTTCTTTTAATTTGTTCATAACTCGCTGCGTTTTTTGTTGCAATTCATTTATACTGGTGGCCCCTATTAAAATATCTTCCTGATAAATTATCATATTTTCTACTACTCCCTTTAAGACATTTTCGATTGCTCGTTGAAATATGGCCGACGCTGTCTTTATTCCGTATGGCATTTTCGTCCATCTCATTAATCCGAGGGGTGTGTTAATAGTGGTTATTTCTTGAAATTTATCGTCAATCTGTATTTGATTGTAAGCTGCCTTTAAATCAATTTTCATAAATATTTAGTGCCTGTTAATGTATGCGACACAGTTTCAAGCTCAGGAATAGGATACGAATCTGAACAGATTTTATGATTCACACCAATCTTATAATCACCACATATTCTTAAATCCCCATCTTTTTTTCGTAAAACTACAATTGGGAAGGCCCAGTTACTACCACCGACCGATACTGATTTTAACACTCCTTCTGCTACCATATCTTCCAATTTCTTTTTTACTAAAGGTCGCAAATGTATAGGTATCCTACGCGATTCGTAATATGAGCGGGGGGGGGGCTATTTTCTTTCACTCGTATTGTGGCTTTATAACCTCTCAAGATTCCTATTTTTTGCTTTTTACTTTCTATGCAGTCGATTAAATTGTCTGTATCTATGTTTATAATATCTGTGCCTATTAGTCCATTATTTTTTAAACAATCCACTACAGTTATAGGGACCACTTCGAATCTTCTATTAGCCTCAAACGTAGCGTCGAATTGTCCCAATGCAGTGATGTACGAGCCATCGAATTGTCTTAATTTCAAGTGACTTCTCTTTAACTTGGGTTTGCCCATATGTTGCCAAAATTTCTTTGGAATAATAGTCACGTCACTACCTGTATCGACTTGCATCTCAAATGGTATTTCATTTAATTTTACTGTCAACTTCTGTTTTTTGTTCACCCATACTTGGTACACGTCTTCTATCGAATTTGTCCATTTCGACTTGACTCTGCATACAGTACTAAAATGATTCTGTTTTTTGCAAACATAACAGGTTTGTCCATAAGCAGGACAATTTGTTCTTTTGTCAAAATTATGTTGAAAATTGCAGTACTTACAATTCTTTAGCCTTGTTTTTACTTGTAACACGTCAGTGTTATTTGCTGCATTTTCTTCTATTTGAAACACCATTGTATTGTTTTGAGTATCTTCCTTGAATTCGGATATCATTTCCAGTTGCTGTACAAATTCCACGCATGTTTCTAATGCCATGTTATTTGACTGTAGACGTTCTAAAATTTTGTCTTTTTGATTCCTGTCGTGCATTCCTTCAATGAACCGTAACTGGATTAATTATTCTTCGATGGTAAAATCTCCTGTTCCATGCTGTTGAAATTCACAGAATCTCGCGGCCTTTTTTAGTCTCTGAATGTAATTCCTTGCTGGTTCGTTGGGATTTTGCTTCGTAGAAAGGAATTTAGTCCTCTCAGCAATAACCAGTTTTTTCTTAGGTCTTACATTGTTCTTTATGATGTGTGCAATTTCTTCAAAGGTGAGATCCTCCAAATCTTTTGGATACGCCATAACGGCTACTTTCATGTTTGCTTCACATCCAGCGGACGCTAAAAATAAGTCTGTAATCTCATTTTGTCCTCCAATGTTCTTTTTGTCTTGTAATTTTTTGCTTCTTGCAAAGGCTGAAAAACATTTTATCCACATCTCAACATAGTCAGGTTGCTCTAAACTTGCAAGTATGCCTATCGACGACGCCATGTGTTGTGAGGTGTGGTTTTGTGTTCCTTGTTGCAGTAGTATTTATTCGTGCTTAATCTTAACGCTGGGTTCAACTTCTCGTAGCTAATTCCTAGTCCCCTAAAGTGTCTCTGTATATGTCCTGCAGTAATACACATATGTAAATGAGATAACACGCCATTGGCTATCTCACTACATAAACAAAACCATCCAGTCTGTGCAAAAAAGATTCATTGAACCAGGGAGTACATATACTTTTGATTTGTGAATTTCTCCCATGAACGAAACGTCACATTTTAATTCACTTTTAAATTTAAGTCTCTTACCAAAGACACCCTTCGCAATTTTATTTGTCTTATGTAACTCTGGACAACCGATTTTTTCCATGTTTGCTCACTTATCACCGAGATATCACTACCAGAATCGAGTAATAGTTTTACAGTCTGCATATTTATTTTTACGTTTACTTATTTTCGTCTATGACCTTCCTCAATATTCTTCTTAGTCAAAACTACATTCACATTCGTTTGGGAGTCTCTTTTGTCCCTTTTTTTCTGTTTTAGCAGACAGTGGGAACTTTTATGGTTTATAAGCACACAATTAAAACATATTTTATCCCTAAAGAAACAATATTTCTTTAAATGTTGTCCTCCACACGAACTGCATATACATTTTTGTTCTTTATTTTTAATCCACTTCTGTTGTACAGTTTGTACTCGTGAAATGCACTTCTCCTCAATCCGAGTATTATCCCTTTTTTATATCTATTAGTTGTTGACATTCCTCAGTCACTTTTTGTAGCGTAATATTCGGGTCCTGTTCCATGATAGTCAAGATTCTTGATCTAATTTCTTTGTCTTTCGGCGTTGTTAGCCATTGGACAAAAATTAGGCACTTGAACATATCGCTTGATAATTCTTTTAATTTAAACGCCTCGCACTGTGCATTAACCGTATAAGTGACAAAATCATCGTCTTCTTGTTTTACAATATTTAGGCACTTATACCGAGTATGAAAAATGCTATCTCTTTTATCAAAAATTTATTAAAAAATCTCTGTAGTTTCGCTAAATGTTATTTTTTCTGGCTTTTTGAGGAGAATTAAATTTGCATATTTCGTATTTTCCTCGGTTCCTAATGTCTGCAATAATAGCGTAATTTTTTCCTCGTCAGTTCAATGCTCGTATCTTTTCATAAATATCTGTGAAAATAAGCCGGGAATATCGAACCAATACCAGGCTCGTATTTAAATTCAGATAGTAAATTTGAAATTCCTTCAGCCGAAAAAAATCTAGAATCTGGTTCTTTGGTTGACCTAGATAATAAGCCTTCCAAAAGTGTTTTATTACTTTTTTCCTGTTGTTCGAATAGTTGTTGCATTAATTTTTGTTCCTGTTGCTGTTGTTGCTGTTGTTGTTGTATTAATTGTTGTTGCTGTTGTTGCATAAATTGTTGTTGTTGTTGTTGCTGCATAAATTGTTGTTGTTGCTGTTGTATGCATTGTAGCATCTTATTTAAATCTATAGTCTGTTCCATTTCAACCGCTCTCTCTACATAAGAGTTATTTTTAAATATATATGATTTCTATTAAACGTGAGAATGAGTATAATATATGAACGCTATTTATTAAGCTCGATTGAGGAGTGTAAAAAATGTTTTTAGAGGTGAGTGTATATACGAATTCTATCTATATAATTTATCGGAATTCTACAATATATTTAAATAATTAAAATCAGAACTTATACCAATTATTATTTCTTCAGATATTTTACAAGGTTATTATGTTAGGATTTATTATTTTTTCCTAAATACAGCACAGTTTATAAATACAAATAATATTAATTGTATTACATAAATGTAAAGAAGAGAGATGAGAAATGAGAGAAGAGTTTATGTACGACGAGATACGCAAACCTAAGTAACACGGCAAAGAGTCACTCAGATTAGACCAGAAAACAAGAAACTATAAATGAAATACCTCAAAGTAGGTTTTGTCCGTAAAACTACACGTAATCAAACCAGAAAAAATTCTTGAAATTCAATAATCGATGAGCAACCACATGTCAAACACCCCAGAAATCCTTTCCCACCTCAGAAACGCGAGCTCAATCAAGACTGTCCAATGACTAGAATGCATTGATGTACAAGTGATAAAGAAAACAGCAGTGTTGCTGAAATTGCATCTGCACCAAACCGATGTTTTAGATATAATTTTTGTCACATGTCTATGATTAATATTCCATATTTTTTGCCGTGTGCTGAGGTGAGGGTCATGATACACCATACTAGTCTCGAGTGGTAGATGGTGGACAGTGATTGAGTTTTCAGGGAGATAGGTAAATTCTTTCCCTTTGAATAACGCCCAAAATATTTATTAACAAAGAAGGTAGCAATGAAAAATTAATGTTTCCATTATCATCGCTAGGATTATATTATTCAGTGCGATAAGTACTATTTCATTTAGGGTGAATTTGCTCCTTTTGCACAAACAACCTACGCTCTTAGAACAATATCACCGTCAGTAGTATAATTTGTATTATATTGATGTTAGCTGCACGTACTCCATTCTATGTTCTCAAATAATAGTTGAATGGAACTATGTTTATATGTATATCAAGTTACGGGTTGGGAATGATTATTATTCCTCTTATCGAGATGTTCACGGCCCACATTTCCATCCACCCACCTTCGAGTACGATTATCCAGAAGATCTAAATAGTTCATGGCAGACGTATGAAATCGCGAGAAAAAATTAATATAGAGGTGCAACTACAAAGTAACATTTTTTTTTACTTCAGTTGTTTCACTGATCTAACATAATTACCTTTAAAATAAATCTCATAGTCGCATATCCCTTTAAGCATGAAATGCACGGTACACTGAAACTACTTTGCCAATGAATCTGTCAGCGGGATAGAATGCCAACTACAAAACCCTTTGTAATCCGATAAATGTAAGCTTTAGTGGTATCAGGATGGGGTGGGGGGTTTGTTTTTTATTATAGCGAATAAAATAATTAATATGTCTGAAGTACAATGAACCAAAGGCTCATTCACAACTTTTTTAATACGTACAACACCAACCGTTATACTAATTAATTATAAAATGCTACACTAAAAACAAGCTGAAAATTGACCATCCTGTATATACAGATTCGTTGATATATGACACTCTTGTCGATCAGTTGAATAATTACATACGTTTTGAAGATATTCCATTAAATGCTGAACATTCGATTGGATGCTTAATACACGCTCGCTAGTATGTATAATGAATTAAAAATTTTATCTTAAGGGCACAGAAATAATATTTGCAGTATATTTCATCAAGAACTTTTACTAGAAAATCCTTCTGAAGTCATAACCCCTCCTGAAATCCATGTTCCGATTACTGGTGTAGATAGTACCACTTCTCATATGTCAGACAAGTTCTCCAAAGATAAGTTTAGAGAAATTAAGAGAATGGATTAATGGACAAAAACCACTAAATTTGAGATGGGTATATCAGTCGATAGTTTCTCTAAATTAAAGCCTCATGTGTGTAGTTTTGTGGGTCAGTTGTAACTTTTGTTTTTGTTTTTTTTTGCTATCGTAGTGTCTTCCGGTTTTTGGTGGTGCAGTAGTAGTATGATGTGTGCTGTAATGGCAATGGAACTTAGTTCATTAACCTAGTATTACTAAGGTTTAATGAAGTTGTATCATATGTTCTAGGGCATATGCTGTACACCATCTACTCTAATCTTATTATAGGCAGACACATAATTTAGATTACATAGAAAAGTAGTCGTGATATTCTTAATTATTTGATTCTTCTTATTCCTACTAAAGTATTGTATATTTTTTTTGGATAAACAGTGGTTGATAATAATTGTAGGATAGTTACGAGGAGCAGTGCAGCAGAGCAAAAGTCGTAATGAACAAAGGATGATGTTGGTGTTTACCTCGTCTCTAATGTGGGGAACGAATTATCTAAGATACGAATGGCGCAGCAATCTGACACACACTAGTAAAGACATCGAATGTCGTGGGTATAAAGTTTTTTTTTTTTTTTTTTTTTTTTTTTTGTTTTTTTTTTTTTTTTTTTATTTTTTTTTTTTTTTCTTTTTTTTAATTTTTTTTTTTTAAATAACCTTTTTTTTTTTTAAATAAAAAACATAGTAGGTCAGTAATCGGATTTTAAATAAAAAAAAAAAAAAAACACATAACATGTTACAATTATTAAGGCGAAGGAATTCAGTATAAAATATCAGAAAAATAGGAGAGAGAAACAAATGATCAGAATTTGATAGAAAACTATTCCTCAACATAAAGAAACACAATGATTGTAAGGTTTAACCATCCCCAAAAGCATATACCACATATCAACACCCTTTATATTTTGGCGTCGACAATTAAAATGTGGACCACTCACTGAAAATAGAACAAAACTAGAACTAGAGGGTAATGGGGGAACGGAGGCAAGCAAAATATTTACATAAAAAAGTATCAAATTTACTTCGTCGAGTAGATAAGGAAGGTATATCATTGGTTAAAAATGTATTTTTATGAATAGAATTATAACAAGAATAGGGATGAATGAAAATTAAAAGGTGGCGACTGGGGGAAAACAAATATATCGTCGATAAATTAACAGAACGTCAGCACAGCATCATATCGACTGGCATCACATATTAACCGTGTTAGGGCATTTCATGAAAACCACTCGTGTTTCTTCTTTCTCTAAAGGAATCAAGAAAGAAGGGACACACTCGAGCCTCACCAGGGAACAAACGACGCTATAAAAAAGCAGTAAGGAAGTATTCACACCTTAAACAGAACGACAAGAAGGTACTAAATGGTTATACGGTGACTGTTGTAGTGTTTGTTTTCTTTACATACATAAACAAAAATAACTAAATATAGACAAGAAATCAAAAGTTAGACTAGTCGAGTAGATTAGAAAAAAAAAAGGAAAAAAAAAAAGAGAATGTGGGGTGCCGGGCGGGCGCCGGTTGGGTAAATATACATTACGGGCAATCAACATCAACCATACCCCATGCAATTTGAAAACTCGATGAATAGAATAAATTGGGGAAATTTTTTGAGAGTAATGTGGACAGTCAGTAAAAGAGCTCTGTCGGAGTAGTTACAGCGTGGTGGTTGCTCGCATCTCACACCGGGGCGCCCACCTCACCTTTGACCATGCCTCTGTGAACTCGCCGCCTCGCACATTTCAGGCCGTTGTTGGTCTTCTCTCTAACGCCGGTTTCGTCCGGGCCGCTCGTGGTCGGCGGCTGGGGTCTTTGGTCGTCATTCGGTTCGTTCCTAATGCGTTTTTTAGCCACTAGGGGCGCCACAGGTAAAACGCACGAAACCAGAAGTCTAAAGAGGCACAGGAGAAACGAGAGCATTGCGCAACAGTAACTCAGAACGAAATAAAAACGAAAGGGTAATGTTGACTAGCGGCGGACTCGAAAATGAAAAAACATAACGGGGGGATGAAAAAGGGAGTATTTTTTTTTTTTTTTTTTTTTTTTTTTTTGAAAAGTTTTTTTTTTAAATAATAAATGTTTGTAAAATAAGAAATTAATGATTTTAAATGAAAAATGGTTAACAAAATTGAGAAGTGTGGATAAAACAATCGAATAAGTGGAAGAAAGAAGAGATAATTTCTAAATAGATTTGAGGTTGAAGTTAAGAGTGAATATAGAACTAATTAAATTGAAGGGCTAGACGGAGAAATGAAAACAAAAAGAACAAAAAATTATCCTCGTATAAAATAAATGGAACAAGGCGAAATGAGATACGATGGGGAAAATGAAGAAAGAAAATATATAATGTGCGAAAAATATTATAGATAAACAGAAAAGATTAGAATCGTTCTTATGAAGAAGCTACTTATGGATAGAAAAACAGAAAAATCAACGCATGAAAATAAAGTGAAACCAGAACAACTTGGTTTGAAAATCGCATACGCGAAAAACTGGCAGTTACCCTAGCACCATTGACTTTATGTATTTGCTAACCTTATTATATATATATATATATATATATATATATATATATATATTATATGTGTGTGTGTGTGTGTGTGTGTGTGTGTATGTGTGTGTGCGCGTGCGATAATGGATATTGGGACCATATGTTTGTTAGGGGTTAGGGTTAGGGGTTAGGGTTAGTTTTATGATTTAAAAAAATCTAAAAATCGTCTGTAAAAACAACCGGCTATTGACGGTGTAGAATGAAAAACNAAAAAAAAAAATTTCAACTGTGTACACAATAAGTTTTTGAAATCCAAACAAGAGGGGGAACTTTTGTTTTTACTTTCTGTAAAATGTTCCTCGTTAAGAAAACAATTACTTACTTTTTGTAGTGTCAAACAAGTGAAACTTCTTCGTTAGCAAGTGTTATAAACAGTTTACTTACTTTCTGTAAGTCTCGAACAAGTCTGACGTATTTCGTTAGTAAGTGTTGTCAACTGTATATATATTTTTTACGTTGTCGATTAATTCTTGGTCGGACGTTGGTTCTACTTGTGATCTGTTATGAATCCTCGTCACCACTGATATATCCGGGTTAATGGATATATTATGTAGTAAGGTATAGTATCGCAGTAGTAGCTGGTGTGTTGAGTAGCAGTAATAGCATTACATCTTCCGAGCAGTCATCGTGGATCTTGCTAGTAGGCGCTTTACCACCACAGTGTCGAATATTTATATAGTACACATATCCAATCAGATTATTATGAGGTTGTACCTAGGTATTTAATATTCATTATATCAATATATATATATATATATATATATATATATATAATAACATGTCCTTTCTTAATCGAGATAAAAAAGTGATGCCTTAAGGTCATATGGTCCGGATATTGTACTAAAAAAGAAAATGTTGCAATCATAATATTCATTTGTTTACTATTTAAAATGAATAATTCTATCTGTCTGTCTCTCACTCTCTCTCTTTATATATATATTATATATATATATATATATATATATATATATATATGTGTGTGTGTGTGTGTGTATTTATATATGTGTATATAATATATATTATTTTGGATTTATATATATATATATATATTATTTGACATTCATATATATATGTCAGTCGACTCACAGAGACTTGCAGGGAGTTTGGGCTTACTATAAGTCTAAACAAGACAAAGGTCATGGCACAAGGTGTAGTCAACCCTCCAAACATCAACATCAATGGGCACAGTGGAAGCAGTGGAGAACTTCAAGTACCTTGGGTCTACCATTGCCAATTCAGTCTCCACCGACGATGACATCAACAGCAGAATTGCAAAAGCGTCGACAGTCATGGCGAAACTGAGCCAGCGAGTATGGGACAATGCTAGTCTTACCAAGAGAACCAAAATGCGCGTCTACAGAGCGTGTGTTCTCAGTACTCTCCTATACGACAGCGAAGCCTGGATCACGTACTCACATCACGTGAGGAAACTAGACAGCTTTCACCTCAGATGCCTACGCCGCATTCTACGCATTCGCTGGCAGGACAAAGTGCCCAATACAGAAGTGCTGGAACGAGCAAACGTAAACAGCATACTCGCCATCACCTTCGAGAGACGCCTGTGCTGGCTTGGCCATTTCAGGAGGATGGACAAAGGCCGCATCCCCAAAGACCTACTGTATAGTGAACTAGTGGAGGGTACCCGACCGGCAGGGAGACCACGTCTACCCTTCAAAGATGTCTACAAGAGAGACATGGAGACAAGCCACGTCGACATAAACACGTGGAAGGCTTGTGCAGAAGACCGTGCGACCTGATTTCTGCTGCAAAATTAGGTTTTAAGAAGTTTCTTTTTTTCTGAGATACTCTTTTCTTACTGTTTCCTTCATCTGCGTTTGGTTGATTGTATCCGCTTCTAATATTCCTAGATATTTGTAATTTTCTTTTTCTCCAAGTGTTCCGGCGCTTTCCTGATTAGGCAGTTTTAGTCCTGCCGTTGTTTCTCTTTTTCCTTTTTTCGTTATAAGCATGGTACATTTTTCAATACCAAATACCATTCCTACATCTTGGCTGTAGATTCTATCTAGTGTCCGGTTCCTCCAGTCTCTTTTGTATGTTCTTTGTTATTGTTCCATATGTTCTGACAATAATTTCCCACGGTATTTTCAGTTCTCAGGTAAGGTATTTAACTTTTTTCCCTTTTTTACCTTATTGTGATCTGCTGGAACTGAGAAGTCCGGGGGTTAAAAATTTATTTACTTCTTGTAATTTTATAATAAAATCTGATCTCCTAGCCTAGATTGTTTTTTTTTAAATCATCATCATCATCATCATCATCATAAGAAGAAGAAGAAGAAGAAGAAGAAGAAGAAGAAGAAGACAGTATTTTACTCTTTACGGGTTTTCCTACCAATACAAACTGGTGATCTTAAGTTTGAGTGAGAACAAGGCTCTCCAGTTCTTCAGGACACTTGGTATTCTAGGCGATCTCAATACTGATGTGGCCTCTTTTCTAGGAGCTTTGGTATTATTCTAAAATTGCTGTCACCTGTGTGCATCATAGCTTCTCTGGTTAGAGTTAGGTATTTTCCAGTTTTTCCTTTTCCTTTGCTTTCACTATTATCTGCTCGAACGGCGAAGTTGATGAGCTAGTAAGATTTTCTTTCCTTTTAATTAACTCAAAGTCTGGTCCTTTGACTACGATTAGGTGAAATGGTTTCATCTCAAAACTCAGAGAATTTTTAGTTTCATTTTCCAAGACTCTGCTCTGCGCATACACCGTTGGTTTGTATGTTCAAAATTCAATCGTTTCTACAGTTCACAGTGGATTATTTTCCCACAAGTCGTGCCTGCACTTCTGTTCTAGTTTGCTGAATTCAATTATTATGCAATTGATCGTTTCGTGCCTCTCTCTACATAGCCTACTTGATATTCTTCTGAGTCTTATCTATTTTAGCCTCGATGTGTAGGAGTCATTTTGTGGTATTATTATATTATTATTATTATTATTATTATTATTATTATTATTTCACTCCATTAGAGTTTTTCCTACCTGCCGTAGCCGGTGGTTCACTGGAGGCTGAGTGATAGCAATCCCCTCTTTTCCAGACCCATGGGGATCGTTCCAATGCCCCCAATTACAATTCGTACGACCCCCACCCTCATGCTCCACAGTTTTTTCAGTTCTCTGGCAAGGTCCAAGTATTTGTCGATCTTTTCGCTCTCTTTAATTTTCACTCTGTGAACAGCCGGGACGGAAAAATCCACGAGATGACAAGCCTTCCACTTCTTGTCAATTAAAACTAGTCCTGGTCTCCTGGCCGGGATAAGGTGATCCGTCTGTATCTCAAAGTCCCTGAGAATTGTGTGTGTCTCATTCTTCAGGACAGATTTAGGTTTGTGAATATACCATTTAGTTGAATGGTGAAAATTGAATTTCTTGCACAGTTCCCAGTGGATTACTTTTCCCACCCAGTCGTGTCTAGTCTTGTACTCTCTTTGTGCAAGTTTACTGCATTCGCTTATTATGTGATTGACAGTTTCGTCTTTGCTATTCCGTTATGTCTTATCTATTTTTGCTTTTATATAATTTGTCCTTGTGGCATTGTCTTGTGCTGCAATTAAAAGATATTCTGTTGTTTTTAGCTATGTCCATGTCTTCTGATGTGCGATCTCTCCTGGCTTTCGCTTGAAGTGTCCATGGAGTTGTTTTTCTTCCCATTTCTGCTTTCTTGACATTGTTATATTTGTGCTGGTCCATAAGTTGCAATTGTTTTTCGGGCTGCTGCTATTAGTCTTTATTTGCTCTTTTTTGTATATTCATCGAGTGCTCGAATTGTTGAATCTACACAATCTTCAATGCTGGCGAGACCTATTCCTCCTTTTTTTTCTTGATACATATAGTCTGTCCGTTCGTCTCTCGGGTGTAATGCCCTGTGCATTGTCATAAGCTTCCTTATCCTTTGGTCCATCTGTCGGAGCTCCTCTCTTGTCCATTTTAAGAATAGTCCAGTGTATCTTACAAGAGGGACAGCCCCTTGATGAGATTTCTGCAGCAGAGTTTAGTTTCTAGGAGTTTTCTCGTTCTAATGAGGTACTCATTTCCTTACTCTTTCTTTCATAACTCCTTGTTTGACGGTGTTTGCTTCCAGTACTCCCAAGTATTTATAATTTTTCTTTTCTCTTAGTGTCCTTGTTTCTTCCTTATTCGGTAATTCTATTCCTTCTGTTATTTCTATTTTCACTCTTTTTATAACTATCATTGCACATTTGTCTATGCCGAATTCCATCCCTATGTCCTGACTGTATATTCTAATTGTTTCTAACTAGCTCTTTTTCATTTTTGCCAAAAATTTTGATGTCATCCATCTACATAAGGTGATTTTTTTTTCTTTTGATTTGGTAAATTTGTAACCGCCTGTATATTTTTAAGTATAAAGTTAAGAGGCAGCATTGCTATAACAAATAGTAATAGGGTGAAGAAGTCACCCTGGAAGATGCTTCTTGGAATTTTCAACCCTGCTAACGTCTGTCCTCCTGTTATTAATTCAACTTCCCAATTTCTCATGGCATTAGGGATATATCTTATTACTTTGTCCGATATTTTGTACATCTTCAAGCATTCAAGGATCCATGTTTGCGGAACCATGTCATATGGCTTTCTGTAATCAATCCATGTCATCGCTAGATTTTTTTCGCCTCTCTTTAGCATCTTTAAGAATGTGCTGATCTATAAAAAGCGGGTCATTTGTCCCTCTTGTTCCCATACGGCATCCTTTCTGATCTTCTGGAAATAATCCACGGCAATGAAGCGAGTGGTAGATTTTTTTCTTTTATTTGTGCGGTTAAGATTTTTCACATTATAGGTAGGCACGTCATTGGTCTATAGTTGCTAGGGATGGTTCCTTTTTTTTGGGGGGGGGTATTTCTGGATCAAGGTAGTTTTGCCCTTTTTTATCCATTCTGGTATATTTGCTTCTTCTAGACATTTGTTCAACTGTCGGGCCATTATGTCATGGATAGATGCGATTTTAAAAAAAACAGTACCCATGTATTCCATCGTGGCCCGGTGTTTTTTAGTTTGGTAATTTCTTTAGTGTTGCTCTTAGCGATTCCAGATGAATTTTTGCTTCGAGTCCTTGCAGTTCCTTTCTCATTTTATTTATCCATTCTGCCTTCCTGTTGTGTTCTTTCTTTTCCCTTTAGATTCGGATATTCGTTTGTCTTTAATGCTTTGTTCGCTGACTTGTTGGTAGAATTTCTTTTCATTATTTTGGAAAGCCCTATTCTGCTTGTATTGTTTAACTCTGTCCCGGTATCTTTTGAGTCTACCGTCCATGGCTTATATATTTTTTAGCTTATTTCTTCCTGTTGTATAGTTACCCATGTCTGCTGTTGTCTTTTTTCCGTCATTGCATTTACCCGTGATCCTTTTACTAATGCTTTCACTTTTTGTCGCAGGCTTTTAATTTCTCTTTCTAATCGCATTTCCCATCCAGCTTTAATGTTTCAGTTTCTGCTTGGTTTGCGTGTTGGGATACCAATTTTTCGCTGATTAGTTTCGCTCCCGCATAAATTAGGTCGTTCAATTCGGTAATGTTGTTTGTTGGGATTTTTTGTAATATTTCATTAACCTTTTCGGTTTCTCTTTTTACTTTTTTCCTGTCCTGGTTTCTTAAAGATGGCAATGTATCCTTTGGTTTTGTCATGATTGGCTTTATTAGTTCTATTTGTTGTCTCTCGTTGTGTTACATTTGCAATCTGTTTCGTGTTGTTTTGATTGTTATTATGTGGTATTTCTTCTAGTTCCGAGAATGCCTCTTGTGTATTCCTCCTCTCTACTTACCTGCCCACTAATTTCCATAATCTCGAGATCAGAAAACCAACCTTTCTTTAGGATCAGTCTTGCTTGGTCAGCAAGTCTTTGGCTTGTTGTAGTGAAATTATTATTTTGTTTCCAAATTTCTATCATCCTCTTCCTATACACTCTTTCCTTTGGGTTGCTTTTAAAATAACAGTGAAGAACATTTATGTTGTCTTCTCTCGTCCATTTCTTCATCACATGTGTCTGATGTGAATTGTTTTCGTCGATTGGGTAGCTGAAAGAAAAATTTGAGGAGCCAACTTAAGCAGGATATCGATCGGGTTCCCCATGTTGGATTCCGACCATTCTTGATCTGGCGTCGGTCAGAGGAATTGTTTTCATCTTCGACAATGTAGCTGAAAGAGAAATTTTATTATTATCATTATTATTATTATTATTATTATTATTATTATTATTTACTACTACTACTACTACTATTATTATTATTATTATTATTATTATTATTATTATTATTTTCACCCCTTTTGAGTTTTTCCCATCAGCGTAAACTGATGGTATTTCACTGGGGGAGTATTCTAGCCGATTGCAGCAGTGCAGTAGTCTGGATGGTCCCAATTCTTCCTCTGATTTCCAGATCCTCCAGTCTTTTTTCCAAGTTTATTGGAACTGGTCCAAGTGCACCAACTACAATTGGTATCACTTTCACTCTCATATTTCATAGCTTTTTCAATTCTCAGGTATTTGCCCATCTTTTTATTTTCCTTCAGCTTCACCCTGTGGTTTGCTGGGACCGCCAAGTCCACCAGTTGAGACGTTCTCTTTTTTTTTTCCTTTTTTTTTGTTACTCAAGACAAGACCTGGCCTCCTGGCTGAGATAGGGTTATCCGTCTTTATCTCAAAGTCCCGAAGAATTTTATGTTTCATTCTCAGGAGCAGATTCTGGTTTATACATATACCATTTTGTTGTATGGTCAACATTTAGGTTTTGAATAATTCCAAGTGGATCACCTTCCCAACCCAGTCGTGCCAAGCTTTGTATTCCCGTTGTGCTAGTTTGCTACTGTGGTTCTATGCTTGGCAAAGGACTAAATGTGGTCCTATAAGTGCGTGTTGCGCTTCGGGTCACTTATAGGCTGATGAACCTGCTCGTTCAGACTTCCTGTGCCCACGCTATTTTGTTTGACCCACTGGAAAGTTAAGGAAGAGCTGGTTTGGACTTTCTCGGTGTCTGAAAATGACCAAATTCACCAATGCTGTCAACAGGTCAACAATTGCAATGTCTATGAAACGCTTATTAACAATTGTATACAACAATACCTTTATTAATTATACAGTGATCAAAATCATGTACAACAACAAAGAGGTGTCGAAGTCGAAGTCAAGGTTTTGTGAGCTGACTGGCGATATACAGCTAATTAATTCTGGGTTCTGATATGGTCAAGTTCAGAACTTTGAGTAGCAAGGTAGCGCGAAGCAAAGGCGGCAGCAAGAGCTCTGAGTCGTAGCTATGGAACCAGCTTTCGATCTGCTCTTTTTCCCTTTCAGGGTCTTTTTTATGGGGTCCAGATCCCTGGACATATGGCTTTGATTGGCCAGCTAATAGAAACGCCGGGCCAATGGCCTTACAGCGGAAGGAGTAGAAGAGCTCCCCTGAGGTCGCATCTAGAGATAGTTTCAATGGCCCCAAATACAATTATTACGACCAATACCTTCATGTTCCACTATTATTTTAAATTCTCTGGTCAGGTTCAAGTATTCATCTATATTTTCGTTTTCTTTCATTTTCATTCTGTGATCTGCCGCAAAATCCACGAGATGACAGGATTTCTCCTTATTAATTAATAGTAGGTATGGACTCCTATCCGGGATTAGGTGATTCGTCTTTATCTCAGTCGCAGAGAATGTTATCCGTTTCATTCTCTGGGACCGATTCCAGTTTGTGTATATACCATTTAGTAGAATGGTGAAAATTTAATTTCTTGTACAATTCCCAGTGGACCCCCTTTCCCATCCAGTCGTTCCCAGTCTTGTACTCTCTTTGTACTAGTTTACTGCATTCGCTTAGTATAGGATTAATCGCTTAGTCTTTGTCTCCTCACATCCTACACTTGTTATTCTGTTGGGTCTCATCTATTTTTGCTTTGATATAGTTTGTTCCTATGGCATTATCTTGGGCTGTAATTATGAGGGATTCAGTTTCTCTTTTTAGGGTTTTGTTGGTTCTCTCACTTAATGGATATACTTGGAACCTGATGTTAATTCACCAAATCTGAGACATTTCAAGAATTCGGGATGTTCTTTCTAAACATTGGCATATACTACGAAATAACACCAAAAATGTTCTTAATATAACAAAACTGAATAGAAAGTATACAAATATCGATATAATAAAAAGTTCTTATATCATGTAATACTAGCAGGACCTGTGAATATACCACAGTAATATAATTTAATTATCACAAAGTTTGATATGTTAACGTAAGAACTATTGCATTGCAAAATAGTTCAATATGTAAACTTTTTACATATTGAACTATAATAATTTTGATTTAATTCTCTCTCTCTCTCTCTCTCTCTCTCTCTCTCTCTCTCTCTCTCTCTCTCTCTCCTCTCTCTCTCTCTCTCTCTCTCATACACACACACATACACACACATACACACACATTCGCTCATTTTCTTTCTTTCCTTCTTATCATCTTTTCATTATGTTCGATTGTAATAGATTAGCAGTATCGCTTCCGCGCGCTCACCCCCTCTCTGTTTTCCCTACTCTCTTTCTTTCTTTCTTTCTTTCTTTCTTATTATATTTTTCTGTTTAGTATGTCCTATTTCTTCCGTTTATTTCTTTATAATAAAAACGGAATGGTCCATTATTTAGCTGAGGTGATTTCACTCACTTTTACAATTTTTCCGCTTGAATGATGTGGACGGTTTGATTTTTAACCAGAGGGTGTTTGTTGCAAGATGATAATGGTTGGGAGATTAAGGAACAAGCATATTAATATATAGATATGTGAAGATTGTCTGATAATTAATAAAAGTAATATAGATATTTGTGTTAATATTGCTTTTATGTATTAACTTTTTTTATACTTAATCTTTTTTCAGCCTTTATCACTTTTTATCGAGAGTGACGACCCATAAAATAGTGATGCATGAAAAAAAAAACGTTGCTAACTTTGCTTTGGGTTTCTGCAACCAATTTTCGATTTCTGCTCTGTACAGTGATGATAATTTTCATTCTAAAAAAAATAGGACTGATCACTTTATTGGCCATTATACCACACTTATTCATATGTACCGTGTTTCGCCGAAAATAAGACAGAGTTTATATTAATGTTCACTCTTCAAGTTAGTAAAGTAAAACACATTTATTATTTTGGAGATGTTGAAAAGAATGCATATTTCTTTCGTCTATGTACCGTTCTCACTTAGAGTTATTTTAAGGAGGCGGGGCTTACATTGAAATCATCCTGAAAAATCATGCTGTCTTATTTTGTTGGTAGGTCTTATTTTCGGGGAAACACGGTAATAGGTGTTGATGTGTTTTCTCCAGATTTTTTCTGTCCGACATCGGCAATTCTATTTATTCACAAACCCATCTACACAAAAATGTGCCTCATTTATGGCATGACAAGTGTATAGATTGTCAAACTTTGCAGTTGGAAAACCTTAGACGTATATATATATATATATATATATATATATATATATATATATATATATATATATATATATATATATATATAATTATGTGTGTGTGTGTGTTGTGTGTGTGTGTGTGCATGTATGTATGTGTTTGGATCTCAGATGCTGCTTGGGAAATCATAAAATCATAAAAAATCATAAAGCAATCGATATCATGCCTTTACTAATTCAGTGAACAGATTTAATCAAAATTAAGTAGAGAGGGAGAAGACCATCAAAGAACTTGTCAGTGGAGTCTTAGAATTATCTAAAGTAGGTAGCGAGGCGATAGAAAGATTCGAATGGGCTGAGGTTCTCCATAGCAACGAGTTGTTGAGATCATTGTTGACCTGTATCCCCACATGAACTGTATTCGCACATGGATCTGGAGAAAACCACCCCTGGGTCATGGGAGAAGGTGTTATGGATGTGGATAGTGAGGTACCTGACGGCAGCGTTTTTGCTATCATAGGCTTTCTGGATCCTTTCTGAGGTGTCTAACCACCACTGGTTTTTATTCTGTGTAAGTATTGGAGTGACGATCTTGCTCTTCTGACATCCTCTCAGGAGGATTCACGGTCTTTAATAGATGTACCGAGAAATCTTTGGTACAGCTTGTTTTTCTCATCCATAAGTATCTGTTGATCGTTCTCATAAAGCCAGTCGCGAGGCCAAGAATCTTGACGCTTGTCATATAGGTCTTACTCTTGAATTGATCCCATGTGCCATCGAACTGCTCATCTTCGGATTTCTCCTGAAGATTCTTTCGTACTTGCGAGTCCTGTAGTTTAGATACATCAATGAGTTTGGGGACTTGCAATACCTGAGCGCCAAACTTACGCATGACGTGGAGTTTAAGTTTACCACACGATCCAAGTCACATTCTACACTTTACATGACCCGCACAGTGTGCACATCATGAAGGTTTCGTTTGCGGGTTATAACATAATCAAGCATGTGCCCATGTCCGGATCGACTTATGATCCGGCTTCTGGTGCAAGAATGTATTACAGATTATGTATCCGAGTTCAGTACAGAGCTGGACCAGGTAAAGTCCATTTCTACCCATTCCATTACAGTCCATACTTCCTCAGCGCCGTCTAGGTTCCATGATCTTGTCCCACTCTGACCTTAAAATGGTCATGAAGGAGGATTTTAGCTTTTGGGATGGAGGTTATGACTGACCTGAGACACTGTTAGAAGGTCAAAATTAACTCTTCATCGGGTCCATCACATCGAAAAAAAAGTCAGGAGGGCTTGCTACGCGCTTGGATACCAACACAAGTACTTCTACGTCTCCGCATACTGTGATATATAGCAGTTGGCCGAAAAGCATCCAACGCCCTTTAGTAGGATTTGAATTTCGTCCTGCTGTATGTCTAGCCATCCTTCACCCCAGTGGCGTGGTACGGTTTCGTCTCCAATGGACAACGGGTAGAAACTGGGATACGCAGTGTCCATGTCCCGTAAACGCCTGAGCGACCTGACATGTGGTTATTCCGACGCTGTTAAATTATCTAAGTTATGACTACGTATAAGTCCACGTGTTAAGTATTATCGATGCTTAGCTAGTAACCTATCTACGAGCTCTGTCACCGGCATTTATCTACAAACCTAATCGTAGAATAGGAGGAGTAGGGACAGACTTCTTAAATTTTCTAAGTTCCTTTTTCTATTAAATCAGTAACAGTAATTCAATTTAGTCAGTGATTTTTTTTCAGTTCCTTGAAAATATTTCGAAGTCTATACACACAAACTTGACAATTATTCTTGATAATTAGGCAGTCACAAATTGCATGAATATTTACCCAAATTAGCATTAGTGTCAGTGCCATTATTAGATAGAGAAAGTATATTTGCAGTCTTTGAGCAATTGATTTATTCAACCCGTATTCCCAAAAAAACAAGAATTAGGTTTTTATTATAAATTAGTTGCTAAATAGAAGTTAGAAGCAGAACATACAACTCTAAACCTAAATAGAACTAAGTTCATGCCATTTACTGCAAACGAAGCGGAAAAATGCAAAATGGGTTTAATAGGAACTTGCCCATCTAATAGCCTGACATATGTTACTAATGACCATCGAACATATTCAGAGGGGATGAGGAAGATTTTGAGCGATTCAGTAGAATCGAAAAGTAACTTATGTCACACGCAATAAGATTGTAAGATGGTCAATTTCCTTAGAGAAATAATTAGGGTGTTTGGAAGCCTTGGTCATACAGCAATTATCGTAAAAACAAACCCCACCCCACTTCTAGCCACTATAAGCTTATCTATGGGATGTGCAGCTTTTGGAAAGTTCATTACGCTTTCATTGTATTATTAGACAGAAGAGAAAGTTGCACCTATGGATTTTTCTCGCGATTTCAAACCTCCTATCTGGGTGGTGGAAAGGCCTGTGGAAACATCTATAAGGGAAATCACCCAACGTAACTTGAAGTAAACTTCCTCAATTATTGAGGAACATAGAGATATGCAGCATAATACATATACAAGAACTAGTGAATCAGCTGGGTACCGTGGGCAAGGAGATCCTTCTCCTGGAAGATCATACTTCCAACATTACTGGGATGGAGCATCATAGTGGGAATCAGGCTATTAGTCATTTTAGCGATCTGGGGGAAAGGTGGTTGATAGTGTAGTTTTACGGGACAAAACCTTTTACTTGATTTCCTTGTCTGTCTGTCTGTCTGTCTGTCTGTCTGTCTCTCTCTCTCTCTCTCTCTCTCTCTCTCTACATATATATATATATATATATATATATATATATATATATATATACTTTCTTCGTTCCTCCCTTGAAATAACGTCTATCATACATTTCTCGAAAAAAATTTGGGGAAAATGCCGCACATTCCTCCATTGGTCTTTATTCAAAAATGATTTCATTGAGCATTTCCACAATGAGGATTGCGCTTCTCTTTATGGGGCCACAGTCAGACATCGTAAATTATAACTTTCTTCTATAGTGCGTCACCTATTGCCAGTCTCGTCCATTTGGTATTTATCTGTATCTCCCCTGGCTTATGTGTGTTCGGTGAAGGTTCGATCGATTGCCATTGTGTGCAAAGCTTAACTAACATCTGCTGACCTTCTTTTCTAAACATATAAATCAATCTTATGAACCAGGTACTGTCTTCTCTCGACCCACATCTAATACAAGCAACTCAATTCTTGAAGTCCTAAGCAGTATACCGAGGTTACTGCACCCTCTTTGCTTGTCATCCATTTTTTCTATTCAGGTCAGAGCATCGGATTTGTTCTTCTTCGAAAACACGAAAACTGCACGTAAATTCAGTTCAATTTTGGTTATTAGTCCTCATAGTATTCGCAACGATCGTCGGATAATGATTTCCACAGCAGCCTTTTTTCCTGTAATTATCAACCTATCCAGCTGAGAAAAGTGGCCGAAGTGATCCTGATTTCTACATCTTTCAGTTTCTATTTCAAAGTCATATTACCATTCTTATCGTGGCATCCAGATTCATCATGTTCATATGGCTATAATCACACACTTCTTTTTCAACCATAAAGTCGTCAATTTCTACACTCACACTCATACCAATACTGTTTGCATCCTGTCATATTATTCCCTTTTTTGACTGGAAACAGGACCCTGTATTGTTACCTCTTCTACAATTTATCTTATCTCTTCTACATTTCTCTTATTTCACCATCCACTTAGTCTTCCGAGTTCACCCTCTCAGCCTCCCATTTTCACATATTTGCAGGTCGTTCGAAGCAATCCAGTGATAGAGTAATGGCATATCAGTTTTCCGCAGATTTCATGTTTGTTTATGTACATTCCCATATCTGGAATTTCATCCCCTTTTTCGAATGCCAGATATCCTTTCATATCCTTATGTAATCGGATGCCCAATGTTGCTCCACCCTCCAATTTTACGAACGTGTTCCACGACCCTTCACACAGGCATTGCTATTGTTAAATAATAGGTTAGTGGTATCTATTAATTGAGAAGTAGTGTAGCTAATTTTAAAACATTTTAACCGTAGTATAATTAACTCTTTAAGGTCAGTTAAGAGTTTGACTTTCATTGGAGGACTTGACTAAAATCCAAGAAGTTAGAGTTAGATTGTCACTTTTAATCAGTGTGTCGAGAATTGATGTGAGATTCCATCAGTGTCTGGCCTGCAAAATGAGACATGGCGGAAAAAGGAATGTGGTTGGGTCGGTACGCCACTGTACCCACTCTGAGTAAGAAGTGTCAAGAAGTTGGAGGGGGCAGAGTGGACTTTTTATAGAGGTTGCAAGGCATTATGGGTGCATTGCGACTTTTATTTGACTATAAAAGCGACCCATTTTTGCCAGAACGGTGCATTGCACTTTTGTTCTTCAGTAACAGAGTGTCGAAGAAGAAGAAGAAGAAGAAGAAGAAGAAGAAGAAGAAGAACGATTTGAGCTATTTCGGCTAAACTCGAAATTTACCATGGACAAAATGTTTGACTACCGGTTAATTCCGGAGTTTGGTGGGTCTCCTTCTGATAAACTCGTCATTAAATTCGTTTTCCATGGCTCAAGTTTTGTCAGTCAATCATCTGTTGTAAAAGTTTTCTAAAAAATATTTATTTGTATATGAGAAAAAGATTTTCAAATATTCAATAAATTTTGGCAGGCCAAAGTGCTTCACCTAAAAACGGACTCATTGGCTCAAGAACAGTCTGAATGGAAGGTCAAAGGTATGAACGAAAGCGGCCGCGGAGATGTTGGTTAGGAGGAGGCTCTACACACTCTACATTGAAGAGTATGCGCTGACTGTTGACGTGACGCTCGTAAGGTTGGAGCAGAATAGAGCTGACGAACTGACGAGAGTGCCACAACAATGGTTTAAGGCCATGAAAAAGGGGGAATGAGATGGCGCAGGATGTTTGCGCTGCTGCTCTGGGTGAGCGCCAGATATTAAGTATTCACCGGCATAGCGGGCACCCTGGAGTAAGGCGAACAACCTACTTTGTGCGTCGAGTTAGCCCATCAATGACAAAGGCAGCCGTAAGATCTGTAGTGCGATCCTGTGTGGAATGTCAATCCATCGACCCAGCACCAGTGCACTGGAGGAAGGGGAAACTAGACGTGGGTAATAATTGGAGTCGGCTAGGAATGGACATTACCCACTACAGGGGTGAACACTACCTAAGTCTCATCGACTGCGGACCCTCCCGATTTGCTATGTGGCGACCAATTCGGTACCAGGTTTCAGGTACAGTGGCCCGTCAATTGGAGGCAGCTTTTTGCGAGCGGGGTCCACCAAACGAGATACTGACTGACAATGACATTGCCTTTACCAACAGGAGTTTTCGAAACTTCCTGGAAGATTGGGGAGTACGGCTGCGTCACCGATGTGCATACGCGCCGTCCGGAAACGTCACAGGACAATAAAAACAATTACAGCCAGGAAGCAGTGCACCATACAGGAAGCTGTGTTCTGGCATAATGTAACGCCCAAAGACGATGTTTCGTCTTCTTCAGCACCAGCCAATCGGATACACACTACCATGTCAGGGACAAGGAGATTGATGCCATCTTCCCACCCGAATCGCAACATGAACAAGGGACGTACAAAGTAGGGGACTATGTTTGGGTCAGGGTCCCGAACGGCAGATGCACCACAGGATTTAAAGTAGGTCGTGTGACCGGGGTCAACAGTCAGCAATCTGTTGTAATTGATGGGACTACACGCCACGTCAGACACTTGCGCCCCTGTTCAAAGTCGTACTCTCCCGAAGATGAGAGCTCCTCTGAAGAAAGTATGAGCTTGGTCCAGGTGGGATATTCTTGATCAGAATCATTCACTGCCAGTGATTCTTCAGACGAATTATCTACAGACGATCCGAGTTTGGGACGTCATCCCCATGCCAACGGGAGACAGGAGATTGACACTAGGGAGCATTGCGATTAACGAGGAGGGCAAGCCAGTGTTACTCGCCTGAGAGCTAGGGAAAGGTCGTCCGACGACGGGACAGGATATTGGCACTAGGGAGCATTGCGATCAACGAGGAGGGCAAGCCAGAGTTACTTGCCTGAGAGCTAGGGAAACGTCGTCCGACGACGAGACAGGAGATTGGCACTAGAGAGCATTGCGATCAACGAGGAGGCAAGCCAGTGTTACTCGCCTGAGAGCTAGGGAAAGGTCGTCCGACGACGGGACAGTATATTGGCACTAGAGAGCATTGCGATCAACGAGGAGGGCAAGCCAGTGTTACTCGCCTGAGAGCTAGGGAAAGGTCGTCCGACGACGGGACAGGATATTGGCACTAGGGAGCATTGCGATCAACGAGGAGGGCAAGCCAGTGTTACTTGCCTGAGAGCTAGGGAAAGGTCGTCCGACGACGGGACAGGATATTGGCACTAGGAGCATTGCGATCAACGAGGAGGGCAAGCCAGTGTTACTTGCCTGAGAGCTAGGGAAAGGTCGTCCGACGACGGGACAGGATATTGGCACTAGAGAGCATTGCGATCAACGAGGAGGGCAAGCCAGTGTTACTCGCCTGAGAGCTAGGGAAAGGTCGTCTGACGACGGGACAGGATATTGGCACTAGGGAGCATGCGATCAACGAGGAGGGCAAGCCAGTGTTACTTGTCTGAGAGCTAGGGAAAGGTCGTCCGACGACGGGACAGGATATTGCACTAGGGAGCATTGCGATCAACGAGGAGGGCAAGCCAGTGTTACTTGTCTGAGAGCTAGGAAAGGTCGTCCGACGACGGGACAGGAGATTGCACTAGAGAGCATTGCGATCAACGAGGAGGCAAGCCAGTGTTACTTGTCTGAGAGCTAGGGAAAGGTCGTCCGACGACGGGACAGGATATTGGCACTAGAGAGCATTGCGATCAACGAGGAGGGCAAGCCAGTGTTACTTGCCTGAGAGCTAGGGAAAGGTCGTCCGACGACGGGACAGGAGATTGGCACTAGAGAGCATTGCGATCAACGAGGAGGGCAAGCCAGTGTTACTCGCCAGAGAGCTAGGGAAAGGTCGTCCGACGACGACGATATTGCACTAGGGAGCATTGCGATCAACGAGGAGGGCAAGCCAGTGTTACTTGCCTGAGAGCCAGGGAAAGGTCGTCCGACGACGGGACAGGATATTGGCACTAGGAGCATTGCGATCAACGAGGAGGGCAAGCCAGTGTTACTTGTCTGAGAGCTAGGGAAAGGTCGTCGACGACGGGACAGGATATTGGCACTAGAGAGCATTGCGATCAACGAGGAGCAGCCAGTTTACTCGCCTGAGAGCTAGGAAAGGTCGTCCGACGACGGACAGGATATTGGCACTAGGAGCATTGCGATCAACGAGGAGGGCAAAGCCAGTGTTACTTGTCTGAGAGCTAGGGAAAGGTCGTCCGACGACGGGACAGGATATTGGCACTAGGGAGCATTGCGATCAACGAGGTGGGCAAGCCAGTGTTACTTGTCTGAGAGCTAGGGAAAGGTCGTCCGACGACGGGACATCCACAGACAACCCGGTATTGCCAAGCGATCCCACTATCACAGTTCGTTGCGATCACCAGGATGATCAACCAGACCCCGTCCCCCCTCAGGAATAGTACGCGTCGAAAACGTCCTGTTCACGGCTGTACCTTTTGTGATCACGAGATCAGGGGGATGTAGTGACGGATACACACTACCATGTCAGGGACAAGGAGATTGATGCCATCTTCCCACCCGAATCGCAACATGAACAAGGGACGTACAAAGTAGGGGACTATGTTTGGGTCAGGGTCCCGAACGGCAGATGCACCACAGGATTTAAAGTAGGTCGTGTGACCGGGGTCAACAGTCAGCAATCTGTTGTAATTGATGGGACTACACGCCACGTCAGACACTTGCGCCCCTGTTCAAAGTCGTACTCTCCCAAGATGAGCTCCTCTGAAGAAGTATGAGCTTGGTCCAGGAATAGTACGCGTCGAAAACGTCCTGTTCACGGCTGTACCTTTTGTGATCACGAGATCAGGGATGTAGTGACGAGTCGAACTTACCTGACTCAAAGCGTCCTCGGTGTCTGGCTTGCAAAATGAGACATGCAGAAGAATGTGGTTGGGCGGTACCCACTCTGAGTAAGAAGTGCCAAGAAGTTGGAGGGGCAGTGGACTTTTTATAGAGGTTGCAAGGCATTATGAGTGACTACCCAGAGTGCATTGCGACTTTTATTTGACTATAAAAGCGGCCAATTTTTATCAGAACGGTGCATTGCATTTTTGTTCTTCAGTAACAGAGTGTAGTAGAAGAAGAAGAAGAAGAAGAAGAAGAAGAAGAAGAAGAAGAAGAAGAAGAAGAAGAAGATGGTGAACGATTTAGTTCCCGACACGTACAATGTATGTGAAGAGAAGACTCGATAAAGTTAATAAAACTATGTGCACAGCAAAATAATTCTCTATGTTCTTCATTCCCATTGAAGCAGCGTTGAGAGTTGGCAATTGAAGAATTAAAGAAAGAAATGAAAGGAGATTGGCCATCGTCTGAAGAAAACACCTACACAACAATCATCAATTTGGTGTTATAGTGATCAGCTATGTTCCTTAAAATTGATTCCTCGATTAATCGAAAGCTGGGAAAGGAAACATCAGCCGCCAAAAATTGTAAAAAGTAAAGAAAAAAATAAAACCCCAGTAGAAAGAAAAGAAAGAGACAAGAAAATTAACTTAATGCCCACACCCAGGTGAGTTAGCAAATGAGACAATTGATGTTAAAAGAATAAGAAAATATCACGAGACGACTAAGTAAAGTAAATATACAACTTCGTTTAAAAAGGAGTGGAGAAATCCCGGATGAACAAGTGAAGAAATATAAGTATCAAGGCAGAACAAGTACAGAAGAAAATTCAAAAATCCGAAGAGAAAGTAAATATAGAACCAAGAGTAAAAAAATGAAATAAAAGATAAAATACATCGATGAAGAAAAACAAGATGTAAAGAAGAACCACTACAGTAGACAGAAAGAAGAATTAAAAGAAACATAAGTAACCCGCGCTCATAGACTCGCGCGTTGGAAATAAACAGATGTAATGTGAAGAAAAGAGAAAAAATGTAAAAAAATGGACAGATACGTAGACTTTATGACCAGAAAATGATGGGGACAACCATGAAAAACACAGACACAGAAAAATGAAAATTTCATTTCTTCACTTATTGGGAAAATTTTATTGTTTTATTTACAATTATGTTATTGTGTACGTGGTGAAAACATTGTTTCTTTTTTTTTGGGGGGGGGAGTTTGTTTGTTTTTTTTTCTTCATGTAGGTAGGTTTTCTTTGTGATAGTAGTATAGTATTTTTGCATAATCAAGATTTTTTCCACATGTATTACGTCACCATGTCGAAACTATTTCATTTTATGCGAAGTTAGGAAAATATCCTTTTTTAGGGACAATCATCGATTTTTTTTTCACCTTTGTTGTTTTATTTTTTAGATTTGTGCTTTAGTTAACAGTGAAATAGTTGTTTTTCAGAGATTGGCAATATTTTTAGATTGTAGTAGTAATCTTTTGGTGATGGTGAAATAGTAGTAAGTGACAAGTCCCGCCAGCCACGTGTGGCAACGGATATTCTTGTGGGCGACTTTGAATTCTAGTTTAAATTTTACATATTTTTTTTAAAATTCATTTTTAGTTCTTAATATTATCTCCAAGAAATGTTGAAAACCTTTCGAAGTGAAGTGACAAGAGGTGAAATGTCACTTTGGATTTCACCAGGGGTCATAGGGGTTGTGACTAGAATAGAAGTCCTGGGATCTTTAAGTTTTCCAAAGTGATACAGATTGCCTCGTAATTTAAAAAAAATGGTATTGTGTTAAAATGTATACATACCACAAACCAACGTGACAGTGAGAAACAACTGGATTATGCATTGGAGCATAGATTAACATTTTTAAATAAATTAATTATTAAAGTAAATAGTCGCCTATGAAATTGAGAAGACGTGTAGAAAGAAATTTATTCAAAAATAATTATCCGAATATTATATTTGATATCATTATTAAAAAGTTAATTAATTGTTAAATATTGTAACCATAGATTCAATTCAGTGTAATACAATGTTTAAGGTCATATGAAGGCTTAGATTTCATTGGAGTAGTTATAAGTTATGTTAGATTGTAACTTTCATCGGTTACTAGAAATCCCCAAGACCGCGGATATAATTTTTCATTTGTAGTATTGTGGTTAATTCTCAACATTCTTGACGGAGTTGGAATAAAATTATGAGAAACTTTGTCGATGATTAATAGAGTATGTGTGCACACGGAAAATGCTTGGTCATTCATGAACATCGGACTGAAGAAGATATAGAATTGAGAAATATGGTTATTTCTCCTTAATCGGGACCGGAAATAAGGGACCGGAAGGGTGGGGGCGGAGACCCTAGAAATGATTAGAACAATTGAAGCACGCGGACAGGCTGGACGTGCCGACTGAACAGAATCAACAGTGACAAGGCAGACGTCCGAGGCTCAGAACAGCCAGCAGTGGACGAGAACCAGCGCTGACTCCTAGAACCAACACGAAACAGACAAATAACGAGCCCACTACAAATATACTTCACCCTTGAAAACTCAAAGATAAGTACATTACTTGTTACTTAATATATTGTTTGTGACTCGTCAAAGACCGCTAAAGCTATAAAGTTTAGCAAACTACACACTCTTGCACCGAACGGAATAAAATATTACCTCATTTTTATACAATTACATTTGTCTTGTCTTCCTTCCTTTCTCATGACAGATTTATTTCTGTTAAGAACGAGGTTGGGGTCATCAGAACAATATGCCGTGAGAAGACGATGAATGACGAGAATGACAAAGAGAAGTAGTACAACACTTTTTTCTAACACACATTAAGTGCCATGACTTTTGGCGAACCATTTATTCCAAACCATAAGTGGGATAGCCATTTGTCTCCACTTTGGTATTGTTTCACCGCACTTGTTTATCATCTCACCACCATTAACTATAGTCCAGTACTGGCCTCTCTACTTCTTGTTCAAACTTCTCTCTCTCTCTCTCTCTCTCTCTCTCTCTCTCTCTCTCTCTCTCTCTCCTCTCTCTCTCTCTCTCCTCTCTCTCTTTCTTTTCTTTCTTCTTTCTTTCCCTCACTCAATTTCTTCTTATTCTTATTCTCCTTCTTCTTCTTCCTTCTTCTTCTCCTTCTTCTCTCTTACTACAGCGACCCTTTAACAGGCCACTTTTCTTAAGCACCACGCTGTCATTCCACTCAACTGTTCATCTGTTACCATGAAACTATACACAGAAGTCTTTATATTTGATTTTACAAGTGCTTCCTTATATATTAATTTTACAAGTTGATTTCTTGCGATCATACGATCAATTATGATGGCCTTAATCGCAACTTCCATCCTATTGTTGCTTTAGTTTTAGGGAGCAAATGTCTACAAAACACACTGCTTACTTTCCTTCCTTCCTTTTTACTGTAAAATTACGAAATAATTGTAATAACAACAGAAGTTAGATATCGACGGATATTTTATTACATGTTATTCGAATGATCTCGCGGCAGGTTTCATCTTAAGTTCCTTTCAAGACTCGTCCTAAAGAATTCTCGATCAAGAGGAATAACCCGGGAGTATTTATCACAATATTCACCCTTAAAATAGTTGTAATAACATTGCTGAAAAGAAAATTAGTTTTGCCTCTGTTACTATAACAAGAATATATATATATATATATATATATATATATATTATATATAATTATAATATATAATATAAATTGAAAATTAAAAAAGAACAAACTGAAACCATTATTTAGTGTTATTGTCGTATAGTTGTCTTTTTTCTCTTACCATATTATAGTACTTCATGACACTTCTGTCTGCTGTCGGCCTTACTTGCTTCTAGGCTGGATCGGGTCATTTGTTTTCTATTTGGCTATCTGGGCTTATTCTCTCTGTTCTTCTGGTTCTTGGTATCTTCTCATCTCTGCGTCCGTTATTTGTTTTAGTAACGAACACAAAAATTGATATTTTTCTTAGATTTCTTTATTCAGCCCAATTTAACCATCACGCACGAAAGAAACAGTCAACTTGGAACAACAAGTCTGCCCACCACAACCGAAGTGACCAATCACAAGGTCTGCGGAAATTCACCAAAATGAACTGTTATTTTTATTTTCTCTACTCTCCTGTAATGTAACAGTGCGCTGCTTTACTAGTCCAACCTATTAAGTGATATTAGCATGCAACTTGAACGTCACAAATTTGCTGGACTATTGCGTTGTTAGCTGTCTGTTCATTCTAGGGGTACAGTTTCTGGTTTGGATTCTGCTGCTGAGTTTTAACCATCTACAATGAATTAGTGTTAGTGGAACACATGAGCTTTCTGTGCATTGTTTATAAGGTATCTTCGGTAAATCTCTCGTTTCGTCGCAGAAAGAACATCTGATTTTGAATGATTTTAGGCTTCTTTGGACTGTACACTATCCGATTCAAAACTGTATTTCCTTATAGTAGCTTGTGCTCTTGAGCTCCACGGTTTGTGATAGTATTCCTGTATCACTCTCAACTGAATTTTTGCCTTTAAGGCTGCATTTTCTATTTGGTTTCATGACAGAAGGTAGGTTGCTTTTAGTTTTCTATCATGTCTCTGATTACCTGGTATGCTGCGATGGATCAGTAATCCTAGGGATGGATCCTTACATTTCCTAGAATATTTTTGACGTTTTCGGCTGTTTATTCTATAAGACTGTGATAGTATATAGACGATGTTGTAATTTTGAAATCCAAATCGGCTACAAATTGTTAGTATTCAGCTGATTCAAAATATGGCCCATTATTCGAAATACTTCTTGTGGAAAACCAAATCTACTAAAACTAAGTTGCATAGCTTTCATACATGCACAATTGGATATGTGATATGGTTAACATCTGCGTAACTACTTTTTCCCAAGGCTGTGAGATATTTTCTAATTGACAAGTGGCTGTACATTAGGCACATGTACAATGTGGTCGATATCTTTTCTACTATCCGGCCAAAAGACCGATGTTCTTGCATGACTTATTATTTAGATCTTCGGAATGTTGTCTCATTTTTATTGTTACAACCATGTTTCGCCGATGTTCCCTCTGGCGTTCTTAAGGCGTTTCTTGTCGAACCTTGCTTATCGAACTAGGTAATCTTTTTGTCGAACTCGGGAGCCTTAATGTTGTAATCATACATTCACAAAGCTCAAACCAACCCTTTATTTAATCCATGGGGTAAGTTGGTTCTCATTCGCGTTAAACATGACCGGGTAATTGTTAAGCTATGTTAAATATTCTATGTTGTTTTATATATATATTATATATATGAATCCTTCGATTGGTGCAACATGATAGAATTTCTTATGTATATTAAAATGGCAATGACCCTCGATCAACTCCCGGCCGACTGTCCCACTAGCTCTGATCTCCTCTGACTCTTCTCACTGACTGCCTGGTTCCCAGTCGAGTTCTTTATATACTATCTCAAAATAATTTTCCAGAAGATCTTTTTCTGGAACCATCCAGTTCTTTCTAGAAAGAAATAGAATATTCCATTCCTTCGAATCATTCTGATCAAATAGAGTTCACGGCCTTTAGACCAAAGGACGACTGGGTCGTCACGAATACTAGGTTTTCGTTAAACGTAGACCCCACGTCGCCGAAATCTCTTTAAAAGATTTTATTTCTTTTTCGGCCGACTTCTTCAAAGGCGACCCAGTAATATCAGAGAATCGGTAGTACATTTTTTAAGGTTTCTCTGAGTCTGGCACAAGGCACAAATATAGGTGTAGGCACGGCCATTATGTTACAGAAGTCATGAACCAGCAGTGTCTACAGCTCGTAATAGAACTTCACACAACCGACGGTGATTGGGCGTGTTCATAGACGCATGGAACCGCTATAAAGAAATGTGCGAGCTGACGGACCCGGTGGTAATCCAGAATGAGCTTAAGAGTTACCTGTACCCAGAATTAAACAGGCTGTTTATGCAAGAGGAGGGCTAAACGATTACGCACGTTCTTAGCCAGGGTACGAGCAGTAGCGAGGTTTTGGGGCGAGTTTGTAGTCGCTTGCCCCAACGGAAAAATTGTGGTTGGCAAGTAAATTATTCTAGTAACATGGTGACCGACCAGATGGTGGCAGGGCTTGCTAATGCGAACACCAGAGTAAGATATTAGCAGAAGCCTCGAATCTTACAACTCTGGAACGAAAGTTCGACAGGCTGGTCAGTCCTAGAAGCAACAGACAAGTCAACACCCCGTCTATATAACACACACAACCCGTCGCAGTATCCGGTGTGCAGAAGACATAAAAGCGACAATTACAGAATGTTAATACATTAATACCACGATATTAACTGGCCTTGTAAGGGATGTGAAAAGACTTCACATCCCCAACGGGTCAATGCATCGGAAGGACTGCCCGGTATCCAAGATGGTATGCTTTTATTTGCGCGACATGCGAAGAGGGTATGTCAGCAACTAAAATGGGGGTCTGCGAACAGGGAAACAACGACCTAGCGGTCAAAAGAAGAATTTTTGTATCTTTCCACCAAGGGGCACACAGATGGTTTCAGTGGGATTGGCGTGTCAAAATACACAAAGGAAAGCGAGGGGTAAGTCAACCTGGCACAGGCGAATGCCGTTCCTCATCTCAATTGGAACGGAAACCAGTTGCCGAAGGGCACCCTCGGATCCACCACCATCCTGACAATAGAGAATAGCGTTGATACCTGAAGCCCATGCTGAGTTCGGATATGCGTCCAAGAAAGTTATCTAATCTTCGCACCCCACGAATTATGCGGTAGCTGATACTGGGGCAAAAACATGCTCCAGTGGACGGAATTACGCAGAACGTCCTAGTTGCCCAGATAGATACCTAATGCCAAAACTAGACACCGAATCCGAGGCGTTACAAATAAAGTGTGTAATATTCGCAGAATCATAGTTGGATCATGGGAGACTTACCAATGATATACGTGTCTGAAAATACATCTGGGTTCTACCTGTCTGAATCAGCCTCTAAAGGACCTAGGCATATTATCGTCCAACTATCCAAGCCCACGTCGAAGCAAAGCGTGGCTACTAGTGATAATGGAAAAGCTGGGGTGTGGATGTCCTCGATAGACATCTGTTCATCAAAGCCGGCTAATATTTCCATATGCTCCATGGAAGAGAATATCTTCCCTGAAACAATGGATATTGGGGCACTTCAAGATCCAGCACGTTTAACACATGCCCACATCAACCACTTCAGACGATGAAGAATTCGCTGGATATTACTTTCATTCCGGGACAAAACCAATAGCGGTTCATACCCAATCCCGGTTCCTCATCATTGGAAGAAAAAAGTTAAACAGGACATCGACTGGAATGTGGTGCTGGGCATCATTGAACCAGTGCCAGTGTGGGCACACCAATTGGTGTTCTAGGATGGGTGGTTTGCGCACCAAAAAGGAAGCGGTAGACTTGCAAAAACAAAAACGCAGCTAACATGAGAGAAACTCACAGCATACGCCTTCTCTGTTCAATCAGGCTTCATTAGTACCCGGCCGTACACGAGAAAACGCCATGGATTGGACGCGTGGAATGGCTATCATAGCCTTCCTCTTCTTCTCTAGACGCACGAGACGGCGACAGTTCATAAACCGAATGGAGCAAGTAGATATCTTAGGGCTTCACAGGATTTCACGCATCGGAGATGCATAAATACACACAGGTTTTATGAATATAACTATTGGATTATGACGGAAACTAAAAGTATAGACGATACTAATACTATAGTCCATAGAAACATCATTCTGGCTTACGATAGAAATTACTTACGGAGACACTGTGGCGACAACGGTATCGTTTTTTTTAGCCTCAAATTCCACTTCGCGGGAAAAGGGTAGACTTGCGCCGGGTTCCGGATAATGGAGGAACGGGATAGAGAATCCACTAGGAAGATTCAAGCATCAATAATCGACTTCCTAAGCCTCTAAACACTAACAGTATCAGAACCTGGTATGGGCTTGTGAACCTAAGTTAATACGCGTTTCGGCAAGCGAAATATGGCTTCCTTCCGATAACTCTGGGGAATACAAAGGAAAAGGAAATTCTGCTGATGATACACTCGATCAGGCTTTCACAAGGACGTCTAAAAGTCGAAATCGTAAGAAACTAGGAGGGTTCAGACATTTGAAGTCAACCGACGCAATTGTCTAGCCACGGACTTCAGTAAGACAGGGTAGGATATTTTTCTTTTTCAGAAGCTATTGCAACTGTTGGCCACTTGGGAAGCTGGGACCGTACTTATGGTAAGACCACTGGAAGCTGTTTTTAGTCCGGATCACGTTTTCAGCCAGTGACGCTGAGTACGTTTTTCATGCATCCAGTTGAGGGGAGGCTTTTTGGTCAGCCAAGTATGAGCCCGGATTAAGGAGGCGTGTCGGGAAGTGTTCGGTGCTGGGAAATGGCCTCGGACTTACTGTAACAGTAGACCAAACAAGCCTTATAAAATATTCTCAGACAAGGCTGCTGGAGGTCTAAAGAACGCCACCGCTGTTCAGCCTCAAGGAAATGCTCCCTTGTAGTAAAGTTCCACATAAAACTGCGTTCCTGGCAAATCAACGGCTGGCACCAGCACTGCACATATCAACCCACAAAATTAGATACGGGCACTAATAATCAACAGTGCCTCAACTGAGAGCCTATCATTTAGTTCAGCATACGAACAAGATCCGAAATTAAGGGCAATTACATGGGCCGGAGAATCAGGGCGGCAGGCAGCGCTGACGCAAGAATGTCGTTCCTAATGGAATACGTACAGAAAGGGTTCCTAAGTTTCGGGCCTGAGTTATCAGAAGATAATCCGAACGGTTCCCTTGGCCCATGAAGGAAACATTATATATGCCTGGAAGGAGTGGTTATAATTGACAAATAATACTCATACCTAGGAAACTACGCACCGGCACAATCAAGGGCGTCCAACGGCATGTGGCGAACGCCAGACAGCGGCGTATTCTGGCATGGCGAGAGCCGCAAGCATTTGTTAGACCAACTGTAAAATTTTGCAATAAATAGCCGCACGACATCACTAGCCTAGGGAACTTTAATGCATCACCGCAATCTGAATTCCCGTTCTGTGATGACGGCGACAGACTTTATTGACCAGTGCAAGGGAAAAATTAATATAGTATAGTGCAGATAGATAATATAGGATGGGTAGAAGTTGACCGTAGATGCGTCTGGGAATGCCAGGGCAACATGTGACGCCACTACGGAAAGTGGTTCTGTACATAGCGGGTGTCTTGAAGACAATATCGCATTGCGATTTCCAGAGTTTTTCTGAAGAAGCAGGGTGATTACAAAACGGCCATCTCAATCAGCATAGTTATCCTCAGAGTAATGGGCGTTCAGCATACTTGCCCGTCAAAACGGCTAAGCGGGTGGTTGGGCGGATAATATTGATAGCTACGAGGCGCGTTTGTGGCAGGTATCGTGCGGCTGTTATTCGTGATGGTTGTGTATGTCCTTATTAGAAGGCCACCGGAACAGCCCGTCAAGGCTTGGGCATGTCCCAGACAATGATGCTGTACGGCCAGAGTGATAAAGGATCTTTCCAGCCCTCTCAAGAAAAAATACGATTGACAAACGGTGGATGTGAAATCCGTGGCAATAGCAAAAAGCACCATGACAAATGTAAATATTACGATTTCACACAGTCGCCATCTAGGAAAAATTTAGAAAATTGGACAATCGGCTCGCAATACTAAAACGAAATGGGTCCATACCCTACGTAGGTGGGACAAAACTGGAGAGTGATAGAGAGGCTGGGTAAGCAGACAGTGAACCACATACGTGTTGACGGAAGCAACTAGTGATCCGACGCAATCGCCCCGCTTCCTTCCGGAGATAGACGCAGTGGTAACACCCAGTATACTCCGGCGTCCAGAGGATATCCCGTGATGTCGGACTACATTGGACAGACCAACAGATCTGAATCTAGATACCTCAACTAGAGGAATGAGGTTAGACTGCAGGACAGAAGGGAGTCCAACGATTATGGAGGTCGATGAAGAAGGACCAATATAAAACGCCACCAGACCGGAGCCTAACGTCAACAGTACGAGGAGGTCACGGCCTCCCAGAAATCTTCCCCACAGACACGGGTAACCGTGCCGCACGAATACTCAAGGAAGTCCCATACAGCGGGACCACAACCGAACTTTTGGTGGTTCTCCGTGAAAGGGGGCATGTAAGAGTAGTTATGACGGAACAATGATATTGGATGGGGACGCCCTTGGGACAGTCAACGTGCAATAGTAGACTCACCATGACAGTGCAAATGCATGGGAAAGGAACAAAGTTAAGCAAGGCTTCCTAGAAGCGCTGGTAGAAACCGACTTTCAGTGCAGATACGTTACAAAGTTTATTTCTTAAACTCAAAAAATATATTTTTTTGCATTTTCCAGCATTTTGAAGCTTCCTATTTACGTTGGTTCCAATTTTTTGGATTTTATTAATCTATTGTAATGTTTCTTAATTTAATTTTTCAGTATGAATAACAAAATTGATAATTGTTTTTGGTTGTTTTTTTTTTCCAAATTGTTTTTAATTCTTTCAAAAGTTGTTAAAAACCTTAGGTATGTTTTTAAGTTGAATTATGCCATTATTTTCAACTTTGTTACAAACATATAATTGTTATGGAGTTGTCGTTGATATCAAACTTCTATTATTTGTTTTCAACAGTTAACTCCTTAAAACAGTCGCTTGTGAATTACATCAACTGCTACTCTCAGGGGTAAAAATCCATGGGGACAGCTGTTGGTCGTGGTGGTTGAGCGTGATCGCTTAAAGATGTAACGCCTGGTGCTGAGCAGTACCAAGAAACACCAACACCCCACCTTAGCCCCTTACTTAAGCTAGACGGGCGATTAGAGAGGCCCCTGCCGATGCAACCGGCTATCAGCAGGGACGTCAGATCCAATTGGACTTATATAGTTTTCCCGGGACATATTACTGGGCTATGGGGCAAGACGCTGCCTCACATTTTTTATATCAATATAGAGAGAATCGAGCTCGGCCGCTTTGAAGGTCTTGATTGTTGGCGCTATTGAACATTAATTCTGGAAGGTGAAGTTCGTGCAGCCAATTCTGGAGTAGGGGAATTGTTTCATCAACCATAATGTCCCAGGACATCAAGACCTTGCAGCATCATCTCTATATGATAAAAAGGGTTGAGGGGTTTGAATAGCAGAGTAATATGGTCGGGAAAGACTATATGGTGGCAAGGGATTGATGTGATTAGCCGGTTGATCGGAGGGGGGCCTCTCTAATCGCCGTCTAGCTATAAGTAAGGGCCTAGGGGGGTGTTGCGTGTCTTTGTACTGGCTCCGCCACAGGTGTTCTATCTTTAAGCATCACGGCTCACCACCAGCGACAACAGCTGTCCCATCTGGATTTTAACCCCTGGAAGAGGTGCAGTTGATGTATTCCACAGGGACTGGTTTTACAGGAGTTTAACTGCTTGAACCAAATTAATAGAAGTTTGATATCAACGCGACAACTGCATAACAATATATGGTTGTAACAAAGTTGATAAATAATGGCATATTCACTAAAGCATTACCCTAAGGTTTTAACAAGTTTTGAAAGAATTAAAACAATTTGAAAAATACACAACGCAAAATCAATTATCCAATTCTTGGTTATTCATTATTGAAAATTAAATTACGAAACATTAAGCATTAATAAATCCAAAAAATTGGACCAACTAAATAGGAATGTTCAAAATGGCGGAAATGAATATTTTTTTGAGTTTTAAGAAATAACTTTGTAACGTATATGAGCTGAAAGTCGGTTTCTACCAGGCTTCTAGGAAGCCTGCTTATACTTGTTCTTTCCCCTTGCATTGGACGTGCATGGTTGAGTCTACTATTGCCGGTGAGCCTGTCCAAGGGCGTCCCCATCCAATATCTGTTCCGTCATACTACTCTAGCATGGCCCCTTTCGACGAGGAGCACAAAAGGTTGGGTTTGTGTTCGCCCTGTTGGGACTTCCTTGAGTATTCGTGCGACGTACCGTGTCTGTGGGGATAGAATTTCCTGGGTGCGTGACCTCCTGGTAGCTGGGTGACGTAGGCCTCCGGTCTGGTGGGTTTTATATTGGTGCTTCTTCATCGACCTCATCATCGTTGGGACTTGCCTTCTGTCCGGCAGTCCTACGCTCATTCTCCTAGTGAGGTATTAAGATTCAGATCTGTGTTATTTGTCTGTCCCAATGTGTCGCGACATACAGAGAGTAGGGATGTATCGGCGTGCTGACGGCGGATGGTACTGGTGTCTACCACTGGGTCTATCTCGCCGGAGGAAGCGGCGATTGCGTCGGATGGAACTAGGTTGGGCTTGCCGTCAACACGTATGTGGTACTGTCTGTTACCGCAGCCTCTTCATATCAGTCGCTCAGTTTTGTTGTACCACGCTACGTGGGTAATGGGACCCATTTTTGGGTTTTTGTAAATTTTGACGCGATTTTCCAATTTCTAATTTTCTGAGTGGGCGACCTGTGGTGATCGGTAATATTTTTTATTTGTCATGTGTCTTTTTTGGCTATTATGCATCTGAGTTTCACTGCGCGCACCTTTTGTGAATTCGGTATTTTTCTTTGAAGGGCCTGGAAGATGATCCTTTATCACTCGCGTACGCATGCATTTACTGGGACATTCCAAAGCCTTTGGACGGGGCTGTTCCGGTGCGGTTAATAAGGACATATGGCCGCCGATTGCCTCGCCAAACGGCTGTAGCTATATATTATCCGCCAACACCCGCTTAGCCGTTTTGAGGGGGACGCACCGTTCTGACGGCCATTACTCTGAGGATAATATGGCTGATATATGCGTTTTTGTATCACCCTGTTCTTCAGCAAACTTTGGGAATCGAATGGCGAATAGTTTCTTCAAGACACCGTATGTACAGATACACTTTCGTAGGGCGTCAACAATGTTTGCCCTGGCATTCCAGACGACATACCGGTCAACTTCTACCATCCCTGGTATATCTATCTGCATATACATATAATTTTTCCCTTGCATGTAAAAAAAGTCTGGTCGCCGTTCACAAGAAACGGGAATTCAGGATTCGGGGTGGGCATTAAGGTTCCCTAGGCTGTGATGGGGCTATTCAGTTGCAAATTTTTTAGCATTGGTCTAAACAATGCTTGCGTTCGGCATGGCCAGAAATAGCCGCTGTCTGGCGTTCGCGCAGCAATGCCGTTGACGCCCTGATGTGCTCGTAGTTTCCTAGGTCATGAGGTATTTTGTTGTCAATTTAACCACTCCTTCAGGTATATAATGTTTTCCATTCATGGGCCACAACCGCGGATTAATTCTGAATAACTCTGCCGAAACTTAGGGAACCCTTTCTGTACATATTCTCATTAGGAACCGCAATTCTTCGTCAGTGGCTGCTGCCGCCCTGATTCGGTCGCCCATGTAATTGCCCTAATTTCGATCTTGTTCGTATGTGGAACTAAATGATGCTACTCCTAGCACTGTTGATTATGCTAGTGCCGTATCTTAATTTTGGTGTTGATGTGCAGTCTGGTGGCAGCGTTGAGGTGTTGCCAGGGAGATGTTTTTATGTGGAACTTGATAGCAAGGGAGCATTCCTTGTACGGCTTGAAAGCGTGGGTTCTTTATATCTCCAGAGCCCTTGTCTGAGAATATTTTTTATTAAGGCTTGTGGTCCTACTGTTACTAGTATTCCGGGCATCGCGCCAGCACGAACATTCGGACCGCTCTAATCCGTATACTGCGTGCCCGAAAGCATCCGCTCAACTGGTGCAATAACGTGATCAGCGTCACGGTGGAAACGTGATCCGGCTAAAATCAGCTTCCAGTGGTCCTTACCATAAGTCGGTCCCGCTTCAGTTGGCAAGTTGCAATGCTTTCTGGACAAAGGAAAATATCCTACCGCCTGTCTTAACTGAAGTCCGTTGTAGACATATTGGTCTGTTGACTTCTAATGTCTTAACGCCCTTCCTAGATTTCTTGTGACGAATTCGACTTTTAGACTTCTTGAAAGCCTGATGCGAGTGTATCATCCAGCAAGAATTCCTTCGCTTTGTATTCGTAGTTATCGGAAGGGAGCGCGATTAATTTGCGGCTTGCGAACACGCGTATGTTACTTGGTTCACAAGGCCCATACCAGGTTTGATACTGGTTATGTTTGTAGGGTTGTGGGAAGTTCGATATTGGCTTCTGATCTTCTAGTGGTTTTATCCCGTCTCCATTATCCTGGACGCCGGCGAAGTCTTCCCTTTTCCCGCGAAGTGGGTAATTTTTGGGTTAAAAACGATACCGTTGTCGCCACAGTGGGTAATGTATTCTATCGTAAGCGAGAATGATGTTTCTAATGGCTAGTAGTAATAGTTCGTCTATACTTTTAGTTTTCGCGGGTCATATCAATAGTTATATCCATAAAACGCTGTTGTAATGCAATCTCCGCGTGCGATGAATGCCCTGTGAACCCTAAGATTATCGGTACCTGCCTCCATTCGGTTATAGAACGTGGGTCGCGTCTCGTGCGTCTAGAGATAGAGAGGAAGGCTATGAGTAGGCCATCTCACGCGTCCACTATGTGTTTTTCCTCGTGTACGGGGCGTCTGAAATTTGAAGCCTGATTGAACAGGAGAAGGCGCTATGTGAGTTTCTCTCATGTTAGCTGCGTTTAGTTTTTGGCAAGTCTACGTCTTTTTTTGGTGGCAGAACCAGGCCGCATCCTAGAACACCAATTGGTGTGCCAACTGGCACTGGTTCAATGATGCCCAGCACCACATTCAGTCGATGTCCTGTTTAATTTTTTCTCCAATGATGAGGAACGCGGGATTGGTGTATGACACCGCCTTATTGGTTTGTCCCCGAATCGAAAGTAATTATCCAGCGAATTTCCATTCATCGTGCTGAAGTGGTTTGATGTGGCATGTGTTAAACGTGCTGATCTAGAAGTGCCCGGCATATCCATTGTTTTCAGGTGAAGAAGTTATTCTCTTCCATGGGAAGATATGGAATATTAGCACGCTTTGATGGAACAGATGTCCTCGGAGGACATCCACACCCGAGCTTTTCGCATTATCATAGTAGCGCACGCTTTGCTTCGACGGTGGGCTTGGATAGTTGGACGATAATATGCCTAGGTCCTTTAGAGCTGAGTTCAGAAGCAGGTAGAATCCGCAGATGTTTTTCAGACACGTATATCATTTGGTAAGTTCTCCCATGATCCAACTATGATCTGGCGAATATTACACATTTATTTGTAACGCCTCGGATTCGGTGTCTAGTTTGGCAATTAGGTTCTATCTGGCAACTAAGGACCGTTTGTATATTCCGGTCCACGTGGAGCATGTTCTTTGGCCAGTATCAAGCTACCGCGTAATTCGTTGGGTGGAAGATTAGATACTTTTCTTGGCGAATATCCGAACTAGCATGGGCTTCAGGTATGCACGTATCTCTAATTGTCAGGGATGGTGGTGGATCCGAGGTGCCCTTCGGAACTGGTTTTCCGTTCCAATTGAAGTGAGGAAGGCCCATTCGCCTGTGCCAGGTTTGATTTTACCCCTCGGTTTCCTTGTGTATTTTGACACGCCATCCCACTGAAAAGCATCTGTGTGGCCGCCTTGGTGGAAAGATACAAAATTTCTTCTTTGACCTGGTCGTTGTTGCCCTGTTCGCAGACCCCGCATTTTGTTGCTGACATCCCTCTTCGATGTCCGCAGTAAAGCATACCATCTTGGATACGGGCAGTCCGCTTCCGATGGACATTGACGCGGCGTTGGGATGTGAAGTCTTTTCACATCCCTTACAAGGCAGTTAATTATCGTGGGTATTAATGGTATTACATTTCTGTACATTGTCGCTTATGTTCTTCTGCAGCACCGGATATGCGACGGGTTGTGTGGTGTTATATAGACGGGGTGTTGACTTGTCTGTTGCTTCTAGGACTGACAAGCTTGTCGAACTTTCGTTCAGAGTTGTAAGATTCGAGCTTCTGCTATATCTTAATCTGGTGTTCGGCATTAGCAAGCCCCCTGCCACCATCTGGTCGGTCCATGTTACTAAGTAAAATTTACTTGCAAACCACAATTTTTTCGTTGGGGCAGCGCTACAAACTCGCAACAACCTCGCTACTTTCTCGTACCCTGGCTAAGACAGTGCGTAATCGTTTTGGC